>JAJOZX010001154.1:367500-410000 GCA_023014485.1 Bathynomus jamesi
TAACACGAGCAAAAGTCCTTAAATATTTGACCTACTGAGTAAACAATGGTCACGGACAAAAGTTTACACAAATGTTCGACCGACTTGGGCCTTTATGCCTATATACTTACTTTATGTTAATTTATGTGAACTCGAACGACGGCTCAGGATCGATCTACGGTCGACCCCTCTGCATCATCCCGTCTCATTTGCGGGATTTGGTAAAGGAAGGAATTGCTGGTGTGTGTATATATATATATATATTTCTTCTATAATACTAATCTGATCGAACGCTTTCGTATGCAAAACTGTAATATATGCAAACTAAAAGATGTCGCGCGAGCACTGTGCATGTTCTCCTCGCAAGATCTTGCAATATCCTTATGCAATAACAACATTTCATATAAATAAAAAGTGGGCGAATGATGATCATGATGATGGATTAAATAATGGAGTGGGCATGGGCGTGGGCATATATATACACACGCACTCGATAATCATCTTAGCTTCAAAAGTCGCCCAACCAAATTATATTGGAGTGCCAAAAGCGATTTTTAAGAAAGTGCCAATAGCATGGTTCTTGTAACCTTTGTTTAAATTGTTACAGAAGCATAAAATTACTCGGTGAACAGGAAAATCGACCAACCACCTCTATGCCATTTTGCTATTTACGCACGCGAACGCGATATTAAAGGACGAAATGCTACCTACAACCTATTTTGTAATATTATTTAGCCTCATATTGATTACTTTGCTCCTCTGACCATATATATATATATATATATATATATATATATATATATATATATATATATATATATATATACACGTGTGTGTGTGTGTATATATATATGAGATGTAAGAAAGCTCGTCAGTATGTTCACCCACTCTCAATGTATTTGAAAATAATGCTGCGAGCTACTCGTACCTGGGTAGTTGTATGGGCGGAACGGCGCTTTGTAGAAGACAGTAAAGCCTTTCTTCTAACATAATAAATAAATAAATACAGTAGTCCCACGCATGACGTGAATCTTAAACTAACCTAACTTAACCCAACTTAATCTAACCCTATACACCTTAACCTACCCATAATAATAACAGCAACACTGAACCTAACCTAAACCAAAACAATTTCTTCACACAATAAAAAAAAAAAAAGAAAAAAAAACCTGACTGCCAAAATCTGTAACAAAAAAAATGAAAGAAATGTCTGTATTAAAGACCTCTTAGTTGAGTGGTCCAAAATGTATATTAAGTGTCCAAACGAATCAGAAGAACGAGTTTTAAAGAAAGGTTTTATCTCCCTTACAAGGAAAAGTGGGAACTTCAGCTGATTCGGCCAGACCTGATTTTACATGCGAAGTGACAAACCACTTAATTTGAATAAAAAACATGATATCATCATCTCTACCATAAAGAAAAGTTTATATATATATATATATATATATATATATTGTAAAGGTATACATTTCAAAAAATGTTTTAAAATAATTGAACACCGTGTCGTAAAAACAATTTATTTCAGAAAAGGTTTGTTTCTGTTTTGTCTTTTTGCTAATACCGTAACAAGAAAATACATACATACATACATACATACGTACCTCAAAACCTAATTGTTTTAAAAACGAAGCGAAAAAGAGAGAGAGAGAGAGAGAGAGAGAGAGAGAGAGAGAGAGAGAGAGAGAGAGAGAGAGAGAGAGAGAGAGAGAATATGTCCTCCAGTAATATAAACAATACAAACACTAAAGAGAGAGACAGAGAAAGATTTACAGAATGAAAGGTTTATAATTGAAATTTATTTAAGTTGCTTTTTCAATATTGAGTCTCAAAGATGATCGTCATCACTTTACTGTACATTGATGAATAATGTCGAAGAGATTCAGTAAACATCAGTGACATAAAATATATAGTTAAATAATGGTATTTTATATGAATATTGTATAAAATACGTCCCACTATATATATATATATATATATATATATATATATACAGGACGTCCCAAAAAAATGTATACACACTTTAAATAATTATAAAGGCAGTGTTTATTAAAATACATTTCATTTTCAAAATGTAATAGAATCTACAGACATTATTTAATTGTTTTGTCAACGCCTGTTTTCAAACGGACGTCCGTTCTGGTCCAGCCACTGCTGATAACGCGAAGCAATGGAATCGCAAACATCACGAAACATTTCGTTTGGTATTTGTGTGCATTCTCGTTCAATGGCTGCTCTCAATTCAGCGACTGTTGCAGGTTTTATAGCGTAGACTTTGTCTTTTAAGTATCCCCATAAAAAAAAGTCGTGGTGTGAGGTCTGGTGAACGCGGAGGGTATTTTACGAAACCCCTTCGTCCAATCCACATCCACATCGTGCCAAGTACCACTCGCAATACTCCACTCTTCGGTCCGGATCATCATCTTCATTAATAGCATGGACTAATCTTGGAATGTAACTTTTCCATTGACAGCGCTTCAAAATGCGTTGGACAGACGATTCTGAAATTCCTACCTCACGACTCGCTTGCCGCACAGATTTTCTTGGACTTTGGTGATACGTTTCCAGTACTCTTTCTTGCTTTGTGGGGCTTGTCGATGTCCGTGGTCTTCCGGAACGCTTCTTGTGGACATTCTGAACAGTTCCATCGGCTTCAAACTTATCTCTAATTCGAGTGATGGTAAGTCGCGTTGGTGGATCTGTTTGAAACTCCCTCCTAAACTGTCTTTGCACTTCAACTGCGTTTTCACACTTCCAGTAGCATTTTAGAATGAATTTCCTTTGTTCAAAGCTTAGTCTGACTGCCATTATTAATTCTAATGGGTTTAACTTGGAAAGAAAGAAACATCAATTGAGCTATCAGCTGTTAAAGTGTGTATACATTTTTTTGGGACGCCCTGTATATATATATATATATATATATATATATATATATATATATATATATATATATATATATATATACACTCGTATTCTCTCTGATTTATAACATAATAAATAGGACACACACACACACACACCACAATAATACTTGAAGTAAATTTATAAGTGCTAAGAAATTTATTGCAAATATCAAAACAAATGAACTTCACCTACTTGGTGTCATGTGAACATTTCACATTTTATTTAAAGAATGAACAGCCAAAGTTAACAAAACCGCAGAAGTTGAAGAAAGTCACCCACAATAATCTTGAGGAATTTTATCGCTCTATAACGATATTAAGTTCTCTCTCTCTCTCTCTCTCTCTCTCTCTCTCTCTCTCTCTCTCTCTCTCTCCTCTCTCTCTCTCTCTCTCTCTCTCTCTCTCTCTCTCAATGCGCACGTTATTGTCAGTGTGAAAAACCTGTTCCAATCAATAACGACTGCCAGTTTGGAATACGTTTTCGCATAAATAATGACGAGATAAACCGCTTTTCAAACCCTATTTGGCGACAATGAACTTGGGTATAAACATAATTTTATTTTTATTCCGAGGCATATCGTAGAGTCGAGATTTTAACGCTGTCACAAAACTAGGCGTTAAAAACCTTATTAACGCGCTTCATACCATAAGCAGAGAGGGGACATAAACTCCGTTATTCCAAATACAAAATGGCACAATCGTTCGAAATAAGAATTGATGATAAGGAATCAAATCAAACAACCAACTAGAAAATAAACTCACAAACATGCCACCTTTAGAAAGGCTTCCTCTCCGCGCGCAATCGAATTTTCGGACTATGTAATAACCAATGTAGTAGTATATGCGCGTATATGTCAACTGGGGAAAGAGAGAGAGAGAGAGAGAAACTGTCACTGAGGGTAGGTGGAAAGAGAGGTGGCACTCGAAAAAAGTAAATTTGTAATCCCTTTCCATCCCTTTAATCTCCCAAAGGAGCCCTTAATGTTTTTAGTCTGTTTATAGCTTTTTAATCCCGAAAAGAAAGACCGGGAAATATAAAAGTATTTTTACGTTAAAATATTCAGTTTTACACACACACACACACACACACACACACACACACACACACACACACATATATGTATGATATATGTATATATATATATATATATATATATGTATATATATATATGTATATATATATATATATATATTAGTTAACCGTGATTGACAGTGGTTCATGATCACGGATAACCAGATTTTACGGTTAACTCAGTATACCTCGCCAGTGGGGGAATGGGTGGTACAGCCACGGCTGCCCGCCACCACCTCGCGAGCCACCACACCCAGTATTATTCTATTACAGTATAATATACAATTAAGTACTTTATACTGCAAGATGTGAAGATATGCAAAACCACAACCGCATATGAAGCGCAGAGAGACACTGACTGAGGGGCATGGTGGTGACTGGCTGGAGCCGAGGCGCGATGTAAACACCGCCAAATTACGAATAACTCAATTTACGGACCATAACAGGTTTTATATATTTATATATATATATATATATATTATTTTGAGATAATATCAATAGATTATGAAGTTTAAAGGCCAACTAACACTCCACACCCCCATCAACGTACTTTAGTCGCCCAGACAGCACGCATTTCTGAGTGGCATTTACTAGCAAAGATGATTAATTAAAAACTGTGTGTGTGTGTGTGTGTGTGTGTGTGTGTGTGTGTGTGTGTGTGTGTGTGTGTGCGCGCGCGCGCGCCGCGCTCCAAACTACTAATATATATATATATATATATATATATATATATATATATATATATATATATATATATATATATAGGTAGGCGAATACTTTGGAGCGTGCATGCGCGTACAGACACATGCACACACCTGTGGGACTTTGGCTTTGTTTCGTCTTGTTTTCCCAGTAAGAAGTGGGGGAGGTTATATATATATATAAGTACAGTTTGAAACACACACACACACACACACACACGTGTTTATCAGTCATTTTGGTTGCTACATACCTGCTTTGTTTTGATTTGTATTTCCGTATGGGCTATTTATCCAGGCAATTCAATTTCTTGGCTTTTTCAGCTATTTCAACCAGTCAAAACAGCTTAATGTAACTTTATTTGCTTTAATTTTCTCAATTTGTCTTTGTGGTTGTAAACTCAAATGACGAAGGTTGTTCTTCTGTTATTTTTTGTAAATAATATATACTTTTATTTGAAATAATATATGGGCTCTACCTTTTATTTTTACTTCAAGCTCTATTTTAAGCTCCACTTTGTAAATATACTTTTGGTAATTTTTATATTTTTTCTCTTTTATTCTAAGTTATAATAAAAGCATATATGTCGAGTGGGTTGTGGAGTTATGAGTTGTAGGTTTCTGGGTCATGGTTGTGGCAGGGGTAAGACGGTACATGGGCGCTGTCTGTGCGGCTAAGGTACGTTGACGGCAGTGAGGAGCGTTGGGAGGTTTCGTAACTTCATAATTTATTTATATTACTTCATAAAATATCTTATATATATATATATATATATATATATATATATATATATATATATACAAGCAATTTTTAGTACCACCCCTCCCTATTAATTTAAGCTACGAGAGAGGACAAATCAGGAATGTATCATACTTACATGACTTACTACGTTATTTGGTCTTTAATTTATATAATTTTGGATTGAAATGTAACATATCTTATGCCAATCACAAAAAGAAGAAATCTGTTCTTTTCTATGAAAATGCACCGTGAACAAACTGTTACAAAATGTTATGCGTTTCACCATTGGTTAAAAGGCCGTACTGTAAGATTTTACACGATTGGTTACCTTTTAAAACGTCAAACTCTCTCTCTCTCTCTCTCTCTCTCTCTCTCTCTCTCTCTCTCTCTCTCTCTCTCTCTCTCTCTCTCTCTGGGGAAATAGGTAGGTGGATTGAAAATTGGCTGAGGAATAGGTAGGCGGCAGAGGGTTGTAATTAAAGGGGCTAGCTCGGGTTGGGCCTCGGTCACTAGTGGGGTTCCTCAGGGTTCCGTTTTGGGGCCACTGTTGTTTATCATTTACATAAATGATATCGACGGTGGCATCGTCAGTCGGATCGCCAAATTCGCTGATGACACCAAGCTTGGGGCCAATGTTGGGACGCCCGAAGCGATCGAGGAACTGCGTGCGGACTTAGGTAGGATAGGAGAGTGGTCCGAAAAATGGCAAATGCCGTTTAACTTGGGTAAATGTAAAGTGATGCACAGTGGCTACGCCAATCCCAATTCGGACTACTCGATGTTGGGGAGTCATATCGAGGTGAGTGATTTACAAAAGGACTTGGGTGTGCTAATTAGCAGCGACCTTAAGTTTACGAAACAGTGCGTAGAGGTGGAAAAGAAAGTCCAGAAACTATTGGGTTATATCAGGAGGCAATTTCAGTTTCGGAACAAGGAGACTGTGCTCTTTCTGTACAATTCCCTGGTTCGGCCGCACCTGGAGTATGCTGTGCAGTTCTGGTCGCCCACCCTCAGGAAAGATATTGAGAGGCTGGAGCGAGTGCAGGCGAGGGCCACAAAGTTAATCCCTTCCGTTAGGCATATGGGCTACAATCGACGGTTACGCGCCCTGAACTTGTTTTAGCTTGAAACTCGGAGGCTGCGCGCTCAACTGATCGAGGTTTTCAAGCTCTTACGCGGGTTCAACGATGTCGATTTTAGAAGTAGGTTTAGTTTAAATGATAACCCAACTCGCAACAATGGTTGGAAGTTGGATTTGAAACGGTTTAGGACTAGTGTGTGTGGGAATTACTTTACGTATAAGATCTGTGACACGTGGAACAGGTTACCTTCAGAAGTTGTGAACAGTTCCTCTGTGGATCAGTTCAAGAAAAGGTTAGACCAAATCTTGCACACTATTTGAGTGTGTAGAACATTTTCCCTGGCACCCGTTGCCATTGGTACCTCCTCGGTATGGGCCGCAAGGCCTTTTGAGATACTTCGTTTCCTTGTAACTCCTTGTAACTCTCTCTCTCTCTCGTCTTTGGCTTGAAATAATCGTTATCCAAAATGATGAAATTAATTAACAAATCATTAAAATAATCACATTAAATTCCATTTAAAAAATAACATTAAAAAAAATCGTATTAAAATCCATATACGCACAATTACACTACTAATATCTCGCGGCAAATCAAATAACCTAACCTAATCTCGACCAAAATACTTGTGGTGGAAATGCCGTTAGCCCGACAAATCTGGTGCTGAATTTTATGGAGGAGTAATCTCGGCTTTCGTATCGCTGCATGACAACAACTAGAACAATGTCCTGCTGAACCTTCACCGAAAGCCCAATAAAGCCCTTTCGCTCCTTTCTGCTTTAAACATTATCATATGAAAACATTTCGGTCTTTATTCCTCACGATTATGACAATGTGGCTGGATAATTGCTTACACTATACCTTTTACAAGCTCACCAACGCTACCACGCTCAATTTTTAGAACATGCAAGATATATAAGCGCTTACACACACACACACACACACATACATATATATATATATATATATATATATATATATATATATTATATATATATATTAGAAAGGAGGGGCCAAGGGCGGGTTTCCGCAAAAATGCCCCCCCTTTGTAAGAAAGAGAGCCAAAATCAAGGTCTCCGAGGCTCACGATGCTATTTTTTTAATATATAAATTTTGGAAAGATTGTGTAGTCACTGTAGTGCATAAAATGTATGCATGTGTAGAGAAGAATAGGGGGAGAAGTGTGTGTTTGAGAGCATGCTGGATTGCTCACAGAGTAGATGATATAGAAAAAATCAGCTAAGGAGGACAGTAAAATATATATATATATATATATATATATATATATATATATATATATATATAATATATATATATATATAATATATATATATATGATGATGAATAAAACCACGAAGGAAAGGTTTTATTCATCATAATATTTTTCACGTGTTACTTTCGTGAAATAATTTTCATATATATATATATATATATATATATATATATATATATATATATATATATATATATACTGTATATATACACACGTGTGTGTGTGTGTGTGTGTGTGTGTGTGTGTGTGTCTAAAATGTTCAGTGCAAGTCTTTCCTATCCTCAGACTATCATTTAGCAAAATGGCAAAACCTATATACGTTCCACTAAAATATTAAATATCGATCTCTTTTTACGTAATTCTCATCTTAATTATATTTAATTATAGTAACAATACTCTTAAGACACGAAATGTCGAACTTTCGCTGACATTCTGATAGAATGTTATCATACTATAAAAAGAAGTAAGTAGGTAAGGTAGATAAATAGATAGATAAATGCAATATACTTTCTATGATTAAAAATTTTAGCAGTAAACTTGGTATAATGACAGATTATAGTGAATGAAATTAAGTCATTATAGAAATATAACGGTTCTAATTCCTGGCATGCAGATGTAGCTATATAAGCCATTGAAGCGAATAATCTTTGCTACAGACGCGTTTACAATGATTATAACGCATTAATTGGTGCAATTCCAAGTGTAAAATTTGCTTTAATGCGTTACTGCGTTACAATATATATATATATATATAACACAAACTCAGAATGGTTCCCTGAGAACATTATATGTTAAACACAGACCGTGCATGGAACAAGGAACTCTTCTATATATATATATATATATATATATATATATAATATATATATGTATATATATAGGGTGTCCGGGCTTAAATGACAATAAAATACATTTATAATGTTTTATTTTTTTATTTTGTTGCCATTTAAACCCGGACAGTGCGGACACCATATATATATTTCAGATTCCACGTTAAGCTGTAGGTTTAAAGTGGAGCAACAAGCTCTTGACCTTCGTCAGAATGAACAATTCGGGATAATCAAGGTTAATTAACGTTTTATATATATATATATATATATATATTATATATATATATATATATATATATATAAAAGCACACCGGACAAAAAATTAGTCACCCCTACTAGCACCGATAGTAGGAAGTTCAAGGTCACACAGAGGGCGCTGATGTAGCATTGGTAAGTGACAAGTAGCAGTGACGTAGCACACAGGATCAGATCTGTTTCGTGAGGTGGTGAAGAACAAGTGTGTGTTGGATATAGTCTACAAAATGGGTCGTGAGGACAGACGTTACTCAGTGGCAAAAAGGAGCCATCGTGTTTGGCAGAGCCCACGGACACAAAATGTCTGAAGTAGCCCAATTTGTTGGTGTGTCAACGCGTACTGTCCAGCGAGTTTACAAAGAGTGGTGTACTGTAGTTCGCAATCAACTGAAAATCGACGGCGTAACTGTGGCCGGAAAACAATTCTCGACAATAGGGGCCGCCGCCATGTTTCTCGTCTAGTAACTGCAAATCGTTTTCAAACCAGAGAACAATTGCTCCAAGAAACCAATGAGGTTCTCCAGCGACCAATTTCCGAACGGACATTGCGACGAGAACTGCATGCGATGGACATCTGGAGCAGGGTACCACGGAAGAGGCCGCTGTTAACAGCAAGTCACAACTTGGCACGTTATAAATGGGCTCAGAGGCACAAAAACTGGACTGCGGCAGATTGGAAACGTGTAATTTGGTCCGATGAGTCCCGTTTTTGTTTGTTCTCCAATGATGGGAGGCGACGAGTACATCGCAGGTCCAATGAAGCCTTTAATCCTGAATGCGTCGAAGGTGTTGTTCAGGCTGGAGGTGGTTCCGTGATGTTCTGGGGATGTTTTTCGTACCACGAAATGGGCCCTCTCGTTCCAGTGACGATGAATTTGAACCAGCAGGCGTACCTCCGCATACTAAACTCGCCGGATTCGTGCGGTTATCAAGGCCAGAGGCGCCGTCACACGTTATTAGGTACATTCTGAGAGGGGTGACTAATTTTTTGTCCGGTGTGCTTATATTGCAATCGTGTTATAAAGTGAGGTACTTTAAAAAATAAACTAGTAAATTCAATACACTCGAATGTACATGTATATATGCGTGTAGGCATGCCTTCACTGCACACACAGTTACAGATACATATATCCCCCCCCCCCACAATACAGATACGTATACGAACGCGTAATGAACTGAAGAAACGCGTACTTCACATAAACGTACAAGAAGAACGGACATAGAAAGGAGGAAATGGAGGAACGTACTTTAAAATAATCGATGTAGACGGCTCCTATAATAGTCCTCTTCGCTATGACTCTAATAATCAATGTCGCAGCGAATGGTGTCCCGTTCAACAAGGTCGAAATGGGGATAACGGTACGGGGAGAAGCGAGAATTCTTCCATTCTGTTAAAGGTTTGCAAATAAAGAATCAGCTGAGATTGGGGAAAAGACTGCCCATTGCTCTCGAATAGGCGTCAGTTATTACTCGTGTAGCAACGATAAAATATACAGCTATTGTGCTATGTTAAAAGGTTAAAGCATCTTCTTTACGCGCGCGCGTACACACACAAACATACAATATATATATGTGTGTGTGTGTGTGTGTGTGTGTGTGTGTGTGTGTGTGTGTGTGTGTGTACAATTTATCATCTACTAGGATTTAAACTCTGGCCCTCTGATTCGGAGATGCGGACACTGGCCATTCATTACGCTACGACAGGAAAAGTTAACAACCTGGCGATATTTCACCATCCAAGTAAACACATAACGCTTTCGCGTTCAAAGGGGTTTCTCGTGTCAACCCTCTGCACTCGAGCCAATGAACATTTAATTAAAATCGGTCTAGCATGTTCTTCTTACGTTTTAACTTTTGTAGTTTAATAGTCAGCGCCCGCATCTCCGACTTAGAGGACCCGGGTTCGAATCCCGACGAGGGATAAATTTTGCATTTGCATTTCAATTGAATTTATAAAGATAAGCTCTCTCTCTCTCTCTCTCTCTCTCTCTCTCTCTCTCTCTCTCTCTCTCTCTCTCTCTCTCTCTCTCTATATATATATATATATATATATATATATATATATGTGTGTGTGTGTGTGTGTGTGTGTGTGTGTGATTGTCAAAGTTGGCTTCATACACCCTCCCACGAGTACGTGAAGGAAATTATAGGTATACCTAAAGGTATGTGTGTGATTTTTATAATTAAAAAAATTAAGCAGAATTAATTTGTATATCCATAAAAATAAATTATTTTATGCTCTTTTATTAAAGTAATTTCATTAATTTTTTCCAGAAAATAACTACAATAATGCAATTTCATCTTTCCTTGTTTTTCCAAACCCTTCCACAAAAGTTGTTTCATTTAAAAAAAATGTTATAAAAAATGTATACACACACACACACACACACACACCCACACACTATATAAAAAATGTATAACTTTTTTAAATCCATATATCTAAAAAATCTAATTAACCAAACCTAATTTAACCTAACCTAACCTAACCTTAGGACGTGATAACTGTTTTGAACGAAATTGAAGGCTCAAAGGGTGTTGAGTCAAAGGTACTCCCTAATCTAGTCTAACCTAATCTAACCAAACTTTGATTAACCTATCGCAACGTAATCTAATCTGACTCTAAAAAAGTTTTTATATTTTTTGTTTTCATTTTTTAATGTTCCGAGGTACTAAAAGTATTACCACTCAAAAAAATTTTCCTATTACAGCTGTGAAATACGACACACTCGACCTCACTTTTGTCCAGTTGTCTACCTCCCCCCCACCCACACACACACTATACCGTGGCCTATACCGTTGAACAGTGGTTCCCAAACGGGGTGTCGTAGATGTATCCAAGGAGTACCGTGGATGCGGCAAGAAAAGATTGGCGTGAGTGGCGTTGGCAGGGGGCACGGGGGCCGCAGTGAGCAGTGTTGCCAATTTAGCGGTAAAATCTAGTTGACAGATATTCGTAATAATCGTACGTTGAAATTAAAGTGCATGGAGCTACCACTGCCTACCTTCTGGATAAAAAACAAAAAAAGGAATACGCCAAAATAGTGAAAAAGACACTCGCAATTTTTTTGCAACTTTCCACAGTAAAAAATCTATTCAAATCTATTCAAAATCTATTCAAAATCCTTTTCGTTGAAAGATATTCAGTCCGATAGATCGCTCCATTCACTGTGCGAGAGGAGGAGGGGTGCCGGGAAAATATAACGAATGGATTGAGGATGCAGCCAGTCAATCAAAAAAGTTTGAAAACCATTGCCATAGACTGTAGAGAATGGGCCACCACTTAATTTTCTCTAAAGTTCTCAAATTGATGAACTAAAATGCGTTTGTTTTGCAGTATATCGTTTCGTTTGGCCCAAATGAAAGAGACACCGTTTTGCTTCTATATTAGTAAAGGTTAGGTCGGGTAAGTTAAGTTAGATTAAATTAGTTAAATGATCAAGCAAATTTATAAAAAAAAAACCTTCACTGAATCGAAACGTACGGTTTGGCCACGAACGAAATGATAGAAATCGGACAAATTTTGCCGCAAACGTCATGAGCACAGTTTCTGTAATTCTACCAAGGTCCGTTACCCACATTTTTTTTTTCCCGAAAAGTTTTCATAAAGTGTCCGGCATTATTTTACAGAAATTAACTTAACCCTTTCATTCACTGGGTACACAATTGTGTAGCTGAAATAGAAACCATATTGATTCTTATGTAACCACGTATAAAGGCAAATTTTCTTTTCACCACATGTGAGGAAAGGGTTAAAATCGATAATTTTAATGTCGTGAATGAAAACTAAATTAAAACTTTATAAAAAAAAGAATAAAAACGTTTATTTTTATTATTTTACAATACAAAAATTTGCCTATATTTTAAAATAAATCACATAATAAGCGTATGGGTTTATTTCCGGCTATTCACATAAAACCCATCAGCAGTTCGGATTCAGATCGTACTCCGCCCATTAATACCCCATGCCCTACGGGATATCTAATATTTTCAACTCTCTTTTACAGTTTTAATAGTTAGAAGCATTCAGGGACACGAAAGTACGCCATATTGAAAATCCCAACCATCCCATGATACTCTATAATTCAGGGGTGCCAACCATTTCTTCAATTTAGCCACAGTTGTGGCGAATGAAAGTAAAATTCGCCACACCGTGCGTAAGTTGAGAAAATAGGTTGATAAATCGAAATATAAAATGAAAAACTGTTTAAACAGGTTTATTCAAAACATGTACATTTTGACTACTCACAACTGCTTTATACACAAAATTGAGGGGTCGCGCGTCTTACGGTACCTAAGCGCCACCACAGGCGAAAACGTGTTTTTGATGGATATCACTATTTTCACCCTTCCTCTATCGCGTGGTTGGGTTATAATGACCTTACGACACTAGAAGTATGGTTGAAAACCTTATGAAGCGAACTACTTTTTTCACCTCTATCGCCAGCCAAACGTTCGGCATAAAAAGGAAATAAAAATTTAAAAAATATATATATAAAATATAAAATATGAAAATCTATTCCAAAAACTCATCAACATTTTCATTAGCATAATTAGAACTCTAATTTAGCCAAAAATGAACGTTCTACCTCAATTAATAACCTACCTCAATTAATAACAGAGATACTATTGCGAGAATATTGCTGAACTTTGGAGGCGATTTCTGGCGAATTTTAATTTTGCCGCTTAGGTACCTTAAGACGCGGTACCCCTCATAATGATGAAAAAAAATGAGAAAATTTCATGTGAAATTTCACAATGATTTTGTTTAAGAAGTCTCAAAAATGTTGGCTGAATATTTGAACTCAATATGGTTTCTTCAAACTGTCTGCCTTATTTTCACTGAAAATTTTTTTGCATAGAAAGCACACAGGCTTTTCATTTACTCGCATCACTATAAATTCCAGCTCACAGCTTTTTTTAAATTCTCGTGTCACATTTTTTGCATTCGTCCGTCTTTCCCCTTTTAGCACTAACTTCCAAATCAATGAGTTTGTCTACATTACTTAGCTCGGCATTATGATCCGCTGGTTCACCTCGTTTTCAAATAATCCACTTATCCATCATTACGATGAAAATGTTGAAATTAATTATAACAATACAGAAAATACTTTGTTAACGACTGGGGCGGAGGAAAATGTAAAAATAACACACAGAAGCAACCACACCTACACTCCTACAGTCACGGTCGGGCCCTGACTGAATCAAATAGTGGCGGGAGTATCAGCTGGTAGCATTGCGTCAATGAGTCAGTCTGAGAATGGAATAGAAAATGTTAAACTGCAACCAGTAGACTGTCGAGAAAAGGGTTTGTTGCATTTTACTGTTAGGGCCAAAACAAGGGAAGCTCAAATTCGTCACACTCACAAGGCCAATTCGTCACTTGTGGCGATTGGCGACAGGGTTGCCCACCCCTGCTCTATATTAATATACTTATTAACACACTTATTCCTACGTAATAATGTTATAAATTAAACTACTAAAACACTCTTAATCACCATTAATTAACTCTAAATCATCATTAATTAACCCTTAATAGGAAATCATGGGTCAGAAATGAATTCTGTGTTGGGGGGTCTGTGAGATCCGTGAATTCCTCCTATCCACAGTTAATATGGTCTTATAGAACATAGCTAAAAAAGGTTGGGGGTTTTTGGCATTATTTGATCCCTCTGAGGGGGGTATTTATTATGTATTTAATTAAATCATATCTGAATAGAATTTTCGAGGTTTTTATGACATGCATTAAAAATTGGTCATAATAAATTACTCATAATATTCAACCAGAAACGTTAATAGATGATTCTAAGATATGGCAAAAGAAGGATTTTCCTTTATTTCAACACTTTTGGTTTTATATTTAAAAAATAAAACTACTTTTGAACAACATTTTAAAAAACCGGTATTTGTGGGGAGGGGGGTCGATTTTTTTTAAAGGAATGACCCATTGCATCATATATATATATATATATATGTGCGTGTGTGTGTTGTTCATAGCCTTTTATCTTCCCCCATCAGTCGTTTATGCATGAAACACCTCAAAATACTGACGGGTAAGCTAATTATAGGTTGAAAATGGCGTGTTAAAATACTCGACAAACTGTTAAGATGACTAATATATATATATATATATATATATATATATATATATATATATATATATATATATATAAAAATCGTAACTTTGTGTGATGTAAAAGCAAGTAAAATAAGTATTATTATTTTAAAATTAAATTCTCTTCAAAATAGAAATTTGTTTTGTTTATTGTCGAGAAGTTAAAATATTAACATTCGACTCGAAATATCCTTATAAAGGATGATATTAAAATTTCCGCATTGGATTAACATCATTTATGAAATAGTAGGTTGTAACATGCCACAAGGAAATAAACACACACAATTTCTATATATATATATATATATATATATATATATATACAGGGTGTCCATAAAAAATCTGAACGATTTCAATCTTTATTAATGTGATAACCCAATATTTAGTATGAAAAATATTAACGAATCAAATCGTTCAGATCTTTTATGAACGCCCTGTGTGTGTGTGTGTGTGTGTGTGTGTGTGTGTGTGTGTGTATATATATATATATATATATATAAAGATGAAATTTTTAACCAGCTGAAAATACTTATAAAAAATTCTACACCTCATCAGGATGGAGCAAAAGTCAGGAACCATAGGCACATTTTAATAATTTGTGTTTTAATATGTGTTTTGTTCTTTTCAGATTTGTTGTTGAACTTATGGCACAGAAATTGACAATAGATGAACAGGTGGAGATAGTTTTAATGTGTGCAAGGCGTGATAACCCACACCGATCAGTTGCTATTGCTTTTAATGACAAGCACCCTGAGAGGCCGCCAGTTGTTCAGGCATCAGTTGGAAAACTGTTCACTCGCTTCAAAGAAACGGGAAGTGTTCATGATCGGCCGCGTAGTGGCCGGCCAAAAAGTTCAACCGATGCAGCAACATCACTAACGGTACTCAATCACCTCGAAAACAGCCCACGTAAGTCCTAAGAAAGTTATCCCAGGAAAAGGGTATCTCCAGAAGATCCATTCAACAAATTCTTACAACAAATCGTTTCCACCCCTACAAAGTCCAACTCGTTCAGGAACTGCACGGTGACGACACAGACCGTCGTGTAGAGTTCTGCCAGTGGTTTCGTACAACATCGATAGCTTCAACGAAGGATCATGTTCAGCGACGAAGCGATATTTCACCTCAGCGGTCGTGTCAATAGGCATAATGCACGCTATTGGGCCAATGAGAACCCCCACTGGATGGAGGAAGGACATGTCCAAGTCGATCCACGAATTATGGTGTGGGCTGCGCTCTGGGGGATTGGTTAATTGGTCCGTACTTTTTCGACGGCAATGTAACAGGTGAAACATATCTGCATATGCTGCAAACATTTCTGATGCCCATACTGGACGACATTCCATTGGCAGAACGGACGGAGATGTGGTTTCAGCAGGATGGTGCACAACCACACTTCGCAGCCATCGTCCGGAGCTCTTTAGATGAAATATTCCCAAGCAAGTGGATCGGACGGCGAGGGCCCGTCGAATGGCCACCTAAGTCTCCAGAGCTCACGCCTCTTGAATTTTTCTTGTGGGGCCATCTCAAGTCGGTAGTCTATGCTGATCGACCCAGAACCATACGTTCTCTAAAGGATAAAATCACATGTGTGTGCCATAATCAGTACCAATGTGTTAAGGAATATTCAAACATCATGCATTCAACGCGTCAGAAAGTGTCTCCAAGTGGAAGGCCACCAATTCAAACATTTATTATATTTAATGAAATGTGGATATTGTTCCTGACTTTTGCGCCACCCTATATATATATATATATATATATATATATATATATATGCTACAACTCAGAATGGTTCCCTGAGGTATTTTTATGTTACACACAGACCGTCCATGGCACAAGGAACTCTTTTGGGATATTAAATTCGCTATAGTTCGATTAAAGTTTTTCTTTATAATGATGGAAGCTCAACGCGGGCAACGGGTCACATAAATGCAACGAGTTTCTTGCGTATATTGTCATTGAAGTTCTGAATGTAGCTGTTTTAAGTTAGCTTTAAACCCTGGACCTGTCCCAAGGCTGGATCCTATCTGCTTAGCATATTTGCTTAGTAGATGGCTGGTGAGGGAAGCTATATTTTGGGGTCTCTTTCAGTGATGTACCGATTCCAAAATTTAGCCGATGCCGATTCCATGAAAAATTGCCGATACCGATGCCGATTCTTTGCCTATAGTTTAAAAAATCAATTCCCTTCATAAATTTTAATAATCCAGTGTGAAAACTTTCAATTTTCATATTTTTAAATTTCAAATTTGTTTAAATGTTTTCCTTAGCTCACTCCACAATATACCGTACCAGAATTTGTTACTCAAATACCGTAGCTAAAATTATGTTAAAAAGTTTTATTACTCAATAAAATCCTAAAATAATTTTATTTTAGTTTCATAAATTGAATACCAATATTTAAAGTAATCAGTATTCCGGGTCACCTGAAGATCAGGGCCCCCAGACTTCTTTAGTTAGCCTTATAAGGCTAACTAACGAAAATATCACGACTTAACCTAACCAATCGTCAAGGGTGTACAGTTGACCTAACGACTGGTTAGGTTAAGTCGTGATATTTTCGTTAGTTAGCCTTGTAAGGCTAACTAACGAAGGCTGGGGGCCCTGATCTTCAGGTGATCCGGTTTTTCTTATGTTGAAAGTATTTTCTTTCGTCAACAATATAAACAACAACAAAATTTTTCATCAAAATTTCAAGTCCCTGGTGACCAATTTGAATAAAAAAAATGGATATGAAATTTGGGTTTATAAAATTATTAAAATACTTAAAATAAAGTCAACATAATAAGATACTTTAATATATAAATTATAAAGTACAACTTAATATAGACTTATTATTAATATACAGTAGGAAATTACAATAGTTTATAATGAAAATGAAAATGAAAAGGTTTATTGGCAGACTATAGTCCATATGACAAATTATTAATACAATGACAGTTCATATACTAAGGATAGAAATATATACAATTGATTAGAAATAATACTGCAATGTCGAAGTTAAGTGGAGCTACAGACAGACGTTTTCGTACCAAGAAGTCCATAGCTTAGAGGATAAATGGCAGGACTCATGGATAGCTTGGATGATCGGGTTGGTTGATTTTTTAATTCTTTGCATTAGACTGTGTTGAGCACGTCTTGTTACCTCCGGGAAGCTCGGGACGACGGGATATTGCGGGTAGCAAACATTTGCGAAGCTGAGCATCTCGGGGATAATTTATGTAAGAGTCTAAAAGACCTGTTGTACAGCAAATTTACAGTTCTGCCAGAACCTTTTTTATAATTCACCCACAGTTGCTGTCCGTATATATTACTGCAGAAAGTATGAAAGAGAGTGTCTTTAGCTTTACTTGTCCGGAATCGAAAGTTTCTTATGGTCATATTCGCTTTAGCACACAGGCTTCGAGAATGTTTTCTTATATCCGAGTCATCACTCAAGGAGCTGGTAATAGTTTGACCCAAATACTTAAACTCATGTACTTCCTCAATTACTTCACCATTCATTTTAAACCTTATATCAGCTGGCTGATTACAGCTTTTAGGATGAAATTGCATAACCTTAGTTTTAGTAACATTAAAAAGAATATGTTTCTGCGAATACACTTCGCAGACTTTTAGTAGCCAATCCAGACCTTTAACAGAGGGACTTATTAACACCATATCATCGGCATAAACTAAGTTATTTATCCTTGTGTTATCTATACAACATCCCACTGTTGTCTCATTAAGTGAAGCAATTAATCCGTCGATATACACATTAAACAGCATAGGGGAGAGCAAGGAGCCTTGTCTCACCCCGCAAGAGGAGCCAAAACACTCGGATAGTACATTGCCCCACCTAACAGTGAAAGATTGGTGGGAATACCAAAATTTTGATAAATTTAATATGTACATGGGAACTTTCCTGTCTTCTAGTTTGGCAAATAAAATATTGTGGTTCACCCTATCATATGCCTTACTTATATCTAGGAAACAGCTATAAATAGTTGAATTACTGTCAATGTATTTAGATATTGTTTCTTTAAGTACATAGATACACAGGTCAGTTGAGTGGGACCTTTTAAAGCCAAACTGATTAGATGTCCATAGGAAATCATTTAATCGGCGTAACAAGAGTTTTTCTAGTAGTTTCGAGAAGCAGGAAGCGACAGCAATAGGCCTGTAATTATTGCTGGAGAGAATGTCTCCGTAGTTATTTTTGACCAGGGGCAAGATACAGTATATACCCTCAAGAACTCTGCAGGGATATAGCTATGAGCAAGCATGGCTGATAGGAGCAATAATATATGCAGACATACTACGTCATTTGCATATTTTAAGTGCTCATTCGATAAGTCATCTACCCCTGACGCAGAACCAGTCTTTAACTCTTTAATTAACCTCTCTACTTCAGAAAATGATATCAAAGTATTTTCCCTTGTCCCTCCCACAATCGTTTCGCTGCAATCTATCTTAAGATTATCCCTACTCACACTGTTAAGAATGTTAGAATAGTGGTTTTTCCACAGCTTTGCAATTTCATCCTCCCCCGACACCCCATCGATTGTCGGAGGGAGGACATTTTTGATACCCGTTTGATTCTTAACAAATTTCCAAAATTTATTATCGTTATTTATGCGAGCTTCACAGGTTTTTGACGCTCGAATAGACTCTTCTTCCTGTTTACATCGCCTTATGGCCGCCTTATACTGACCCCGACTTCTACACATATTCAAGTATACTGGTCCTAATCTGGGTCTACCATGAAAGCACCACAAATCATAGAGGTTAGCAAGTTAGAGAAAATGTAAGTTTATGGGCAACTTAACTTATTAAGCTTTGCCTTTTTCGTGAATGTAAAATGTTTTTATATAATTACACTTTGAAATTAGTATAAATTATTATCTATAGCGTTTTTTGTCTGTTCAATTTTCTATAAATATAGATTTTGTTTTGTAATGAAAATTTTAAAATTTCAAAGAATCGGCTATATTTGGCCGATGCCGATGCCAAAAAAAATGGCTGAGTCCGCCGGTACCACCAGTCTCTTTCCTAGTAACTCATTGCCCACGCTGGGCTTCCGTCATAAAAAAGAGAAACTTCAGTATTTATCATTACTTATTCGAACAATAGTAGATTTAATATCCCAGAATAGTTCCTTGTTCCATGCCCGGTCTGTGTGTACCCATATGCAGTATATATGGAGAGAGAGAGAGAGAGAGAGAGAGAGAGAGAGAGAGAGAGAGAGAGAGAGAAATGCCTTAATCTCTTATTCATTATCTGTTTTCACCCTATCTCCTATCACCGAATTATTTGTTTACGACTTGTTGTCGGGAGGAGAAGACCTATAATAGGTCTGCATATGTATAATAGGAGGACAATACCGTCTATAATAGGTCTTCATATCCATCCGCCTTCGTCCTATAAAAAGACTCGATTGAAGAAGGCGCAGTAGGAGTGGTCGAAGAAGTATCGTATATCACGGCCTTTATGCAAATCACGGTGCCACGTTTAATCCCGGAACTATAAAAGCCTTTCCAAGATGGGAAACTCCTCTTTCACCACACTCAAAACTGGGTGTCGCCCCAACCGAAATTTTGGGGTTACCGATTTAGATTCGTTTTGTAGTTTTTGCTGTTCAATTTCAGATGGTAAATTTTAGAATGTTTTTTTTTCCTTTAACAAACGTTCTATCGACAAGTCATATATATATATATATATACACCAGGGTCGGTACGAAAGTAATGCCTCTTATTGTATTTACGAACTGAAAAATAAGAGCATTTCTTTCGTACCGACCCTCGTGTGTGTGTATATATACATATACACACTTGTTCACTTCTCATATCTAATTATCAATTCTTTGCACTGTATTGGTATCATATCATCAATAATGACTTCATATATATTTATTTCATATCTATACTAATAACACTGGTCAACAAAGATTTTTCATCAGAGTAAACTTTGTGTTGGCTGGATAGCATTTTTCACGCTGATTCCAAAACTGCATTCAGATGTTTTCTAGCACGTATAGTTTTCAAGATGAAGGCATATATATAAAAACACAGATTTAACCATTTTAAATAGGCAAAATACTACTATTTCAACATTTGATTGTGTTTATTTTATTGTGTTTTTTTAGTTTATTCATCTTATTTATTTCAATTATCTTAATTATACATCTTATGTATTTCAGGTGTGAGCTTTTACGTCTAGCAGCATTGTGATTCAGGCAACAACGCCGTGCTTTGTGTGTCAAAAGATCAGTCCAGTCCAAGAACTTGTTGTGTCAAGTTGGTGTACATTTTTTTGAATTTATAGTTTGCTCAGGTCAGTCAACATGCCTCGACAATGTAAGAATGACCCCGACAAGTTCTGTTTCGAATGCGGCCAGTTCACAACTAAAACACAGCGACGAAGTATTACAACCGACATTAAGAAAATATAGAAGCTATACTTTGGTTGCCATCTAGGTGACCAAGATAAACCATGGGCGCCACATCAAATCTGTTCTGGCTGTTCAAATGGATTACGTGATTGGCTTAACAAAAAGAAAGCTTCAATGCCATTTGCCATACCCATGATATGGAGGGAGCCGAGAGATCATCATGAAGACTGTTATTTTTGTAGTGTGAACTTAATGGGGTTTTCTGCCAAGAACAAACACCAGATTGTATATCCAAACTTGGATTCAGCACGTAGACCAGTAAAACATGATGAAACATTGCCCATTCCAATTCCCCCAAGTGATAGGCTAGATTCTATCATAGATGACATGGAAAGTGATGAAGGTGCAACTGGCGTTTCCGGACCATCTACAGAACCAGAGTACACTTTTGAAGGAAGACATTTAGAGCCTAAAAAGTTAACCCAAGGACAGTTGAATGATCTTGTTAGAGACTTATCGCTGTCTAAAGAGAAATCAGAGCTTCTCGCCTCAAGACTAAAGGAGAACAATTTACTTGAGAACAATGTTCGTATTAGTTACTACCGAAAGCGGAATTTTGAATTAACAGCATTCTTTTCAGTAGACGGTCCTCTCTGTTATTGCCATGACATCAATGGACTATTTACAGCCATATCTCAGACGTATGTGGCATCTGAGTGGCGCCTCTTTATTGATTCGTCGCAGAGAAGCCTGAAAGCAGTTCTTTTGCATAATGGTAATATAATGCCATCCATCCCCATTGCCCATTCCGTCCATCTAAAAGAGACATATGACAATATGGATATACTACTTAAGGCAATCAAATACGACAGTCATCAATGGAATGTTTGTGGAGATCTAAAAGTTATAGGAATGCTTATGGGTATGCAGTAAGGATTCACAAATGGATATGTGAAAACTTTCTTGGAAGCAACAAGTCACCTGCGTATAAGGATGGAGTCAAGAACCTCCTTGATGCCTTCAAAGAAATGGAGTGTCGAATGTCGTTAAATATTCACTTCCTGCATTCCCACTTAGATTTCTTTCCTGAAAACCTTGGTGCAGTGAGTGACGAGCAAGGAGAGCGCTTCCATCAAGATATTCAGATGATGGAGAAGCGCTACCAAGGATACTGGAATGAAAGCATGATGGCAGACTATTGTTGGATGCTGTATCGTGACAATCCAGGCCAAATTTACAAAAGGAAATCACACTCACAGCGCTTTTAATAAAATAATGTATATATTCTTTATTTATAAGTACATTGAATAAAGTATATGATGTATTTGTTGTTTAGCATTCCTAAGTGTGATCTATACATCCATAAATTTTCTTATAGCAATATCAAAAACTTAAAAATATCGAAACCAGTGTATCTATATAACTCTACGTGCTAGAAAACAAATAAAACCAGATTCGGAATCAGCGCGAAAAATGCATTAAGAAAAGTGTAATCATGTTTGTGATGAGAAAAAAAAGTTTCATTTTGTTGGCCAGTGTAATTTAAGATAAATGCATACTCTACTTCCAGTACGAGTTAATTTGCATATAAATCATAATAATTTGGACGTGACTTATATGTATATATATATATATATATCCCGTATTAAGAGTTAAATTATATATAAAAAAAAAAACCCAGTCCAATTAAGAGTATCATTTTCATTATTGTAACATTATTGTAACGTAAGCAAAATTGTAATAATGTATCATTGTAGGAGATATTGTAATATTAAATATTTATTTTAGGAATAAATTTATAAATGTAAATAAATTAATAAAAAAAAATATTTAAATTTAGTCTAAATTTTAATTGTTACTTCATTTATTCATTTGAAATTAATTAATAATTCTTGTTCATGATTTATTAATTTATAATTAAAAGTAATAATAATAATAATTATCTTCTATTTTTAAATGAGAGCCCAGTAAAGCCTAAAACTTAAGCGAGCAAATAAAATAAAATAAATTGTTCAATTTAACGATAATTTATTTTAAATTATAATAACACTAACCTCTCTCTCTCATATATATATATATATATATATATATATATATATATATATATATATATATATATATATATATATATGAAAATTATTTCACGAAGGTAACACGTGAAAAATATTTATGATGAATAAAACCACGAAGGAAAGGAAACACAAAATGGTGTTCCTGAGGATGTCATTAGACGAAAGCGCTTGAGCACCATTTTGTGTTTCCTTTCCTTCGTGGTTTTATTCATCATATATATATATATATATATATATATATATATATATATATATATATATATGGCAAACTTGTGCAAAAGCCAGACGCTGGCATGACTTTGCTGTATTTAGAGAAACCCTATAAATAAATCTAAAAGTACAAGTCAGAGTCTGTAAATGAACACAGCAATTATTGATCTAACAGACCCGGAAATACTCTTTATTTTGATCGTATCATATACACGATAAAGACGTTTGCACAAGCACTGTGCGATACCGCAATAAAAAAATACATGTGCTTTTAACTTATACCTTTACTTCTACGCCAAAGAACCGACGCAGTTCCTCCATCTGTTCGTGTAGATATGACTAAATTTTTTATCTATACCAAGACGCGACTGGGTCACGTTCCCAGAACAAAGAAGAGGGTATGTAGAGATACACCCCACAATCTATAAACCCTATTGAAAGTTTGATTATATATTGTACATACTATTTTATGATAATGATGAGTTTAGTAGAATTACAAATGCATAATTCAATGTACATTCGTCGTGAGTTTGATGATACATTTCAGCCGAAACGTTGATTTCAAGCATCTTGATTATAGAGCTCAATACCCATTTGGTCGGTAAGACACAAGATCGACACTAAAAATTAACTTGACCTACGCTAACGTAACTTAACCAACAATAACTTGTTAATATTACGTCGCGTCGATCAAATATCATTAGCCGCATTATATATATCGTTAGGTTAACTGGAGCATACCGTATTATTCAGGCACTTTCACCAATATTCCTGTTATACGTTTCAGCTATATAACTGATATATAATACAGTACAGTAGTTTACAATACGCTTCAGTTGAACTGTATAACCAAACTAATATGCACTGAACAATACTACTAAATCCAAACGCAAAATGTATAATGAAAGTTCTAACAGGGTTCACAGAGTGTACAAAACACTTATAGCTCACAATTCTACAAAAAACGCCAATATATTTACATAAACAATAAAAAATAAAAAATAACGGTAACGTCGTGTCTTTCCCTCGACATGAAGGAATTTCCAAACTTTCAGAAATTCCAATTCTTTTGAGGTTATTCTGAAAAACGATGCAAACCAAATAATTAAGTTGAAAACAACTAACTCGGGGGGGGGGGGTAGAAAAAAAAAGGGTAAAGAATTTTGAAGGAAAGTTTAAAAAAAAGTTTGTAGAATTAAAAAGGATTAATTTTAAATTTATATTATATATAATATATATATATATATATATATATATATAAAATAGAACACTTTATCCGGTGGGAAATCCATTTATTTACAGAACCACATTATACGTATCAACAGTGTTCCCGATTCAGTAATTAATTAAATTAATTAATGTTTACAATTCCTATTCGGTACACGGCTGTCGATATATATATATATACAGTATATACATTAGTGGGTGTGGGTGTGAGCGCGTAGGCAACTGGGCATACGTGACGTCGAGTGCGTGAAAATTCACAGATGAATTCGAGGTAATCTTTCTGTGAGGTAACACAAAATGATACCTCGAAACACCAAAATACTTTACAGAAAAAATTATAAAAACATTTTTACTGTCGGTACCTCGCTTATACGGACGTGTGTGTGTGTGTGTGTGTGTGTGTGTGTGTGTGTGTGTGTGTGTGTGTGAGACTAACTTATTCGAGTTCTTTAGTATGGTACTAAACCATAACGGTACCAAAATACCTATAATAAACGTCATTTATTTAAATTTCCCAAAATCAAAACCAAGAGAGTAATTAATAGCGATTATCTTTATTGATTGTGGAGAGAATGGGTTGAAATTCAGACTGTCACGTAATGGTGAATGGCGAAACACTAGAAGTGGTAAAATCCTTTAAATATCACACACACACCCACACACACACACACACACACACATACCACACACACACACACACGTATGAACAAAAGAGTTAAGAATGCGAATGAAATTAATAGTAAAGTGAATCAAGGAACAAAGGTGGTGTGGGATGAAAGCGGTTGTGAGAAAGTGGTTGCAACTGGATGATGATCAAGATGACTGATGATAAAAATAAAATTGATGGTAAACTAAATCAATACTGGAAATATTTCGAATTCATTCTTGATCTAAACAAGCTATTCGGAGTCGAAAACGAGACCTATATTGAATTCATTTTAGATATAAATGAGCGTAACGTTAAAACATAACTAGAAGAAAGAACCCCCCCCCCCCCCCCAAGTAAAAATAATACGAGAAGAGCAATAAACTGCAAATGGAATTTAATAAAGATAAAAGATTAGGGAGCACTGGTACGTAAAGAGATAAAAATTGACAAAACGATGCATTTACGTGTAAACGACAAAACCACCTCCCGAGATTCGTGTCGAGAAACTTTGATCATAAAACACGATGGTAATCTATACCGCGTCTGGGCAGCCGACCAGTCATGCAGATTTCATTTAAAATTCGTGTACTTTACCTTCGGTTCTTGTATAGGAACAACGAGAAGGGATATAAAAAAAGATCTGAAAGCGATCGGAGATAAACAACAAAACTAAGGTCGATAGAAGTACAAAAAAAAAATAGATTGTAAAGAAAACACATAAAGAATTAACAGTGTTCTTCATTAAGAAAACACATTTCAAACTGAGACGAGATATCAATGAAATCTTTAAAATATTGAAAGGATTTGATCACGCATATCCAGAGAGAGAGAGAGGAGAGAGAGAGAGAGAGAGAGAGAGAGAGAGAGTTAAAGGACAAGGGGAATCCTCAAAGACTTCTCGGTCCACTCGGATAGGTGGTGTGGTCCTCTTACTAAACTGTTAATTTTTATAACTATTTTAGCAATAGTAGAAAACTGGATTGAAAAGCATAAGACTCTCTCCCCATCTTCCGCCCCCTCCCGTCGGAGGCGGGTACGGAAAAAGGTTGAAAAAAATACCTTGACCATGGAAAAGTTGCCTACGAAATTTTACATGAAAGAGGAGAATATATAAGCTAGCTCTACAATTACGCCATGCATACATAGAGATCGTACAATACACCGCTGCATAAACTCACCAGTAATATACTTGTACCAGTTGCACATCAATCACTTTGTATCGTCACAAAAACCTCGAATATTGGGTTTTGATTTTATATAAAATATTTACAGTTCCATATACAGTCCAGTAAAGACACATGACCCCTTCAAGCTAGCTCCAAAAGGATTAAGAGAGAGGTAAAAATTAACTCTCATGTCTGCACCCATGTACGCGCAAAGCCATCACACCGGCAAAGGATGAAATGCTTCTACAGGAAAAGGGTGGAAACAGGAATTAAGCACATAAATCAGATTTTCCACACCATGCCCTCACCCGTCACGCGCATCCAGCTACTCAAGAGAAAGAAAGGAGAGAAAAGAAATCGTGACGGCAGAGAGAGAGAGAGAGAGAGAGAGAGAGAGAAGAGAGAGAGAGAGTCTTTGACGCAAATAACACTTAAAGTATTCGGAGGGAGGGGGGAAGAGTTCAACAATGACAAAGGAAGCATGTTTCTTTACATACGATGTCCACAAAGTCTTTCGTGTTACCCTTTATGTTCCTTACAATGGATTCTTCTCTTCTTTTGCAGTTTAATCGCAACAACGTGCGTGACACAAGTAATTATATTCACCATCCCGGAACATATTGTGGTTAATGCCGGTAGTTCGTGCAAATACGACCCTCAAGATCTCTTGGAATGCAACTGTTATAGTTATGTAAATAATAAACAGCTGATATTACTATAATCACCTATGTTCCACGTGTTACAGCTGCTGGTCAGTGCACTACTGAGAATAATAAACAGCTGATATATACTATAATCACCTATGTTCCACGTGTTACAGCTGCTGGTCAGTGCACTACTGAGATAAAAAAAAATATTTGTCATTACTTCACCCACACTCTGTATATATCTAAATGGAATAAACTCCCAACTCGCTCGTTTCCGTGATACAGTAAACGTGTAAATGTGCTATTCATTCGGCTTAATAGACATATAAACAGACAAATAGATAGGTAGAGACGAGACAGTAGATAGATAATGGGTTTTTTTTTTAGTAGTGAAAAAACAATCTAAACTTTTTTGTAAACGCTTAATCCCTCGACCTATTTCTGCGAATCTCTTTCCTGGATACACAAAAGACTTACTGAAGCTTAGATTGTAAATCTGAGTTTATACCTATTTTAATTAAGTATTGAACATGAAAACACGAATTGATTTTAAGTTTTTAAGAAACCTGAGCAGTTATTTCTGAACCATTATACATTACTGGTTACGGCGTAGTCACATCGCAACACCGCTTCCCGTTAGATCAGCGAGGGTAAGTGATGTTGGATTTGTTCAGTAGATTTTAGATGGGTGACCGATAGGGTGGAGTGAGAAAATCAAAAGTGCTAGGATCAAAATTGAGGGGGTCTACATCGTTGTCTTTTGTCCAGAATTAAACTTTAAAACCAATTTTGGGTGGTTGCATACAAAATTGTGACTGCTACCGGCCAATTTATACGAATCGTACGTACGCGCGACCAAAATTTGAACCCAGTGACCTATCTTGGGTTCTGGACATGATAGAAAGACAATTTAAAAACTGTTTATGATGTATTTGTTTTACCTCTGAAGCAGATTAAAACATTTGCAGAGTGCTGCAGGCACAATAATGCATCAAAAAATCCATATTTCGTCATTTTCGCTCGCTCAAAAATGCAATTTTTCGGCCCTTTTTCTCCAAATATTTTGTTTTTTATTTGAAATTATATTTTATATTTTTCTTTTCAGGTTGAATTTATAGAATTGACAAATACATGTATTTTGATAACCTTATTGCCAAAAAATACTGCATAGTAGGATGTTAAGACGCAGTGACACAGTTAAAATTCTTGATGAAGGTCACAGATTTTCAAGCACGGACTCATTCCCCAACGGAAAGCTTCCTCTTGATAAAGATGTCATCCAACGTGTAATGGCAGAAGAGAACTGGACAACTAGACAAGCAGCTGATACGGTTGCACTAAGTCTGATTGAACACTGGATTTGGTGCAATGTCTATCCAATTTCACGGCCCAGTGTCACCAGCAAGATTCAGGATCTAGTCCAAGAATTTTCGAGGTAAGACTCAAATTTTCAGTCCCTTATAAAAAGATTTAAAATATGTCATACTTTTGTAAATTTTGTAGTTACATTTTATTTGTTTGTGACAGTAATTTTATTAACATAATCATGTGATTCAGTGATTTGCGAATCATAAGATGATCGGTAATAAATTCTGTTTTGACTAGAACTTAACTTAGGGTTTGTAATTGAAATTTGCATTCACAACATTAAAGTTTTGGTCATTTTGTAGGTTTGATAGATAGCCTAAAAAGAAACGTGGTGACAAGTTCAGGAGTGTTCTTTCTTCCTTCATTGAAAAAACTTCCAAGTTGTTTGACATCTTCTGTGAGGACTCAAATCGGAGAAGAGATTTGGAACATTTGTATCAACTCAAAATGACAAAAGAAGACTATGCTTTCTATGAGGACCAGAAAACAGCTAGAATAGGACGATGCGTTGGTTTTAAGGAAAGCCTTACATCGGTAGACATCAGATACAAAAGGAGAGGAGTACAGCAGGATCAAGCAAAAGAAAAGAATCGGTGAGTTTGATCTATATAAATTAAAAAACTTTTGACTAATGGGCAATGGCCACTGAAAATCTGGGTTTCTTGAAATGATTGTGCTACAACTTATGAAATTTTATTTTTGCGTCTTTGGTAAACTATCTTGTATCATAATCATATTGTATTTTTATTTCCCAGGGAAGAGCTCAGAAGAGTTTTTCAAGTTGTTCCATCAAGCTCAGCAGCAATACATGACGGTGATCTCGACAGTCTCTCAAGTCAGGGCAGCCTGGAATCACATGATGAAACAGCTGGTGTCAGTGAACAACAGGAATCCAGGACAGAACAAAATAGGAAGAGTCTACCAAACCTCGTTCGGCAGTGGGACAGGTATACTGTATAGTTTAAAATATGAGTATGCTTTGAACACTTCTTGTTGCTCTGTTGACAATACCTTTGAAAAAATTATTTATAATCCATGTAACGTTGCTAATAGCTAGAGTCCAAATCTTGGACACTACTGTCCAATGAACATCTTGTTAGAATATTAACTTGATATAAAATATGTCTTTTACCAGGTATCAAGTAAGTGACAGAGCCGGAGCAGCTGTCTTTAAAATTGTCTTTAAAATTGAGTAAATTTGCACTATGAACTTTGCAGGAACAAGCTGAGAAGAGAACGTGAAAAATATCGTAAAGCCATAAGAAAAGAGGAGGGTAAATTGTTTGAATTGGTGGATGCTATTTATGTGAATGGTCGCAAAGATGCAACAATGGTGACAGTTGAAGTGAATGGCAAATATTACAGAAGAACTGAGCTAGAAGAGCACTATGTAATTGTAGGAGAACCTGGTAAGATTTAAAAATTTGATCTTTAGTTTGCATTTTGTAACAGATATTACTCAAAATATTTATGAAGGTGAATTTTGGATAAAGAAATTTGAAAATAGATATAAACCCTGAAATATCTAAAATATTGTCTCTAATTTCTGAATACTATTTCAGGTAATTTCTACCTCTCACATGCGACTCCAAGTAATGGCAAGGGGTCGACTATTGCAACAGAGATATACAAAGCCCTCAAAGACACTGAATTACAAACCAAACTTGTCATGATAGGATCTGATGGGACTAATACAATGACCGGTTCAAATGGTGGAGTTATCAGATGCCTGGAAGAACTGCTTGGTAGACCTTTGTAGTGGAGCATTTGCCTACTACACTGTAATGAGCTCCCTCTTCGTCGCGTCTTTGTTACTCTGGATGGAACAACAAAGAGCCCAGACTCATTTTTAGGAAAGATAGGGGTTGAACTTGGTGGAAGTGTATCTCAGTGGGATATGATTTCATTCAAGCCAATTAGGAATTCAAAATTTCCAGTTATTCGTAACGAAGTACTGGAGGACATCAGCACTGATCAGTATTATGCTTACAGAATCTGTATGGCTGTTATATCTTGGCTGTGTTGATCCTGATCTTAAGCTACTTGAAGTTGGACCGATCTGTCATTCAAGGTGGTTGACTCTGGCATGTAGAATCCTCAGATTTATACATCTCAAAGGAAGCCTTCCAAAGTTCTGGTTACACTTGCAGAGTTTTGTATCTTGGCTTATTTCCAAGTTGGTTCCAGATCAAGAAGGAGTATCGATGCACAAATGGTGCTAAGAACTTTTATGATATGCTCCAAAGGATCCTGAAATTTCCTCACAAGGAAGCCAGGGAGATAGCTCTAAAAACCCTCTACCGAAATGCATACTATTCTCACCCTGAGAACGTATTAATTGCCATGCTTGCTGATCCAGACATAAATCCGCAACATCGCAGTTAACAAGGTACTTTTGGTCAGAGGGAATGAATCAGTTGAAACAGTGATAGACAATGACTTCGAAGGTGGTGACCTGATAATTGATTCAGATGAGGATATTGAAGTCCCAGAGTTACAGCCTGACTTGAGTGTTGTGAGAGATGGTAGTGTCAGGAGATTCATGGTGCCTGAAATCGATAACGAAGCTCGAGGGTATCTCAAAATGATAAACTTAATTAAATTCACCCGACATTCATGACCCCTATCATAGCATCTCTAACTAATGAAGAACTCATACACATAAGAAAGGAAGCACTGAAACTCAACCAGCCTTGTCATAATCAGGCTGTAGAGAGGCACATTAAACTTGTAACAGAGGCTTCCTCAACTGTGGTAGGATTTGAACGTCGTGATGGCATTATTCGACAAAAGATAAAATCAAGAAACTGATGAAAGTGTTCAATACAAAAATACAATATTTTGAAGCTGTTTAGATGATTATTTTTTATTACTTTGTTTAATGAGTGATACTTTAGATCAGCGCTGTCCAACTGGCGGCCCGCGGAATGGAATTTTGCCAAATTTCATTTCTGAATTTTCTTCCCTATTTTGTTATTTCTAGTAGGTAGAACAACATTCAGCGGGTTCCTAAGTCGTATTAACCAACGGTGTATGATTATAGGCCTACAATTTTACTTTTTTAATAAGTGTAATTGTGGCCCACCATCTAACTCTTATAAACATCTTGGCCCGCGGCTTTATAGAAGTTGGACAGCACTGCTTTAGATTAATCTTAAGTTGATTTGCAATATTTTCAGTAGAAAATTGTACATATTTACCACAAATTGTCTAAAAAAATTTGCAAAAAAAAAGGCTGAAAATTGCATTTTTTGGCCAAAAAATAATATAAATATGGATTTTTTGATGCATTATTGAGCCTGCAGCCCTCTGCAAATGTTTTAATCTGCTTCAGAGGTAAAACAAATACATCATAAACAGTTTTTAAATTGTCTTTCTATCATGTCCAGAACCCGAGATAGGTAACTGGGTTCAAATTTTGGGCGCGCGCACATACGATTTGTATAAATTGGCTGGTAGCAGTCAGTTTTGTATGCAACCACCCAAAATCAGTTTTAAAGTTTAATCCGATCGATCTCTACGTCCAGATGATGTAACCACCCGTAAATGGTTGAGATTCCACGTAAAGCTGTAAGTACCCCTTGTCATATGACCTAGCCTTTACGAAAGACGTTAAAGAATACAAATCATTAGGAGGAGGAGGAGGAGGAGAAGGAGTGCCACAGACGCGCCTTGAAAAAATGTTTCCTCCTTATAAGATCGAATCTCATTTCTGAAAATTATGAACGCATCTCAAAATATTAAAACCACTCGCTTTTAAAGTCTTTCTCTCCATTATTAACTGTTGCTTCGTCTTAATTTACTGAAAAAAAAAAATTAGGATTAAAACAAAATGCTCATTAAATGCAAAATAAATATTCAGCTTAAATCATCTTTCGTGTCCATAAACTGATTTGTGTGATCGGCTTTCACGCGCTTTTGGATAATTTTTGGCACGAAACTTATTTACAACGATTGACTCTCCTTTCATCTCTAATTTGCCTTCACGAGGATAAATTATAAATTTCATAATATTATTACTATTTATTATTATTATTATTATTATTATCATTATTATTATAATAACCTAAAAGTAATGTATACAGTCTTGGCCAAAACCGTTGCATCACCTTAATATTTTTTGTAAAGAGAAAGGTATTAACAGAAATTAACTGTGAACCTTATTCATGTACAGATAAAACTTGTCAGAAATTGTGAACTTCCTTGGAAAGATTTGATGTAATTATCGCTCGTTAGATTAGATTTAATACGTCATATTTTTTCCATTTTTGCCAGTTTCTTGGTGAGTATATTTATATTACAAAGTGATAAGGAATTCGATACAACAACGCATTATTACTCAAAAGCAGCGAGCGGAGTTTCATTTGGCTTTATCAACCAAACGTAAAAATTTCTAGGGTGATGCAAAACGCTCGGGTGTAGCTGTTCAAAGGGGTTACAAAAGTAAATAGATAATTCCGGTTTTTCCATAGTTTTTGATTTGATAATAATAATAGTCAATAAATAATAACAAATTTATTGAATAAATATATTTCGAATAGTGAACTGCTTTCCCCTTCAAATTATGTAAAGATGACGTACGTTCTGGCATTCCACTGATAAGCTTTGTCATTTACCATCTGTTCTTGAGGACAATCATCGTGGTCTCTACTTAGTTTCGTAAACTCTCTGTACATGACCGTAATACTATAGTTTTACTGATGCTTTTTTTTTAAATCTATGCGGGAAATAAAAGAAGAAGCCTTAAAGTTATACATGTAAATTTGATATAATTTAAACCTCTCTAAAAGTGACATGAATCAACGCACAAAAATGAAATAGATAAATTCTAAGATGATATAACTCTTTCAGCCAAGGTTTTATATATATATATATATATATATATATATATATATATATATATATATATATATATATATATTGTGTGTGTGTGTGTGTGTTTATTGGCTATCTAACGTCTTCGCGACAATCTTTAGGATACAAACAAAGCTTATCGCGACACGAAAGTGCGGCCGCCATAGTTTCAAACTTAATTTTTTTTAATTACAAAAGCAGATATAATGAAGGCTACGTTACATTAATTTAATTAGGTTAATTTAAACTACATTAAATACCGACATCCACGACTAAAAATGTAAAAATTTTGCAATTTCACACAGTAGCCACAGCTCGTGTGTGTGTGTGTGTGTGTGTGTGTGACCGAGTAAAACTTTCCCTTCATACAAGACAAATTAGAGTGTAAAAGAGCAGATATGACGTTACCTTTCCAAACCAAATTGAACGGAGAAAGCAACGAAAAAAGGAACCACAAATTGAACTGAAGTGAAAATGCAATTAAATTATTAAAACTACTAAATAAAAAAACCGTTCTTTCAATCACTTATTGAAAACGTTTTTTTTTTCCTGGTATAACTTCAAAGCTGTATTACAAACTTTTCTCGTATTTATAAACAAATGAACAAACTTTTGCTTTATATTTCAATCTCATTGACCGATATTATATATATATACAGGGTGTTCCATAAGCCCGATCTCGTAGGAAAATTTATTTTTAATTAAATTTACAAAAGTGATACATTACAACTAAAGCGAATGTTCAAACTGATGTCTTGTTTGGTTGCAGATAGAATAACACACAATGCTAATATGGAAATGAGTTACACTCGTGAGGAAAACGCGGAGGCCTTTTCCTCACGAGTGTAACTCATTTCCATATTAGCCATTGCGTGTTATTCTACCTGCAAAAAAAAAAAAAGGTCCCAAAACAAGACATCAATTTGAACATTTGTTTTACTTCTAATCTACTTTTGTAAATTTAATTTTAAATAAATTTTACTACGAGACCGGACTTATGGGACACCCTGTATATTATATACAGTATATGTACGTATTTACGTACGTATATGTATAATTTAGGGTATTCGAAAAGTCTCTTGGTTAATCCAATGAGAATTACATTAACCAATTAACTTAATTAATTGAATGATTACATTAACGTGGTTTGAACTGAATGGAGGAAAAATGGTGCAACAGTAGCTGGTCATATTTTGCTTATTATTAATCAATATATATATATATATATATATATATATATATATATATATACTGTATATATATATATATATGGCTGTTTACATTTTCAAACTGTCCAAGATTAAAGACTTCCACATGATGATGCTTTGACGGAATTCTGCCACTTTCCCGCATGGGTTTGTCACGTTACACAAATATTTTAACATACCCTGTAGATAAAAATTCAGAGGGGTTACCTATGATCCTAATGTTAATGTTCCTAAGATGTGGCAAAAGAATTAAGGTTTTTACATCGTTTGATCACTTTTAAGTTGATATTTTAAATAAAATCACTTTTTACCAACATTAAAATAAAATCGGGTTTCCCCGAGGTGGGGGTCAGATTTTGTTTTATATTTAAAAATAACGAACCTAAACTGGAGCTATGTCGGAACGACATAGGTCTCATTTTTATTGCTAAACGCACTGCCATTTAGACTATATATAACCTTTCATAAATGCTTAACTATATGTGGATGATGTTTCATCAATTTATGTTGAGGGGATCAAAAATTATGGCACGGACACCGAACTGTGACCAATGGATGGAAGAACAGACAAGTACAATCCAATGTAACCCCATTATGTCAAAAGTGGGTAGCCAACTTTTGAAACACCGCACTAGAAGGCCTACACCCAACATTAATTAATATAAAATGTCTTATAATTATTACACGCATACTGGATATTTTTGGTTTTCATAATAGCAATTATTATATTAGCTATACTGTACACTTATCTATATTTTATTATTTGAGACATGAAAGTTGGAAAAAACTATTAAACCTAAACTGTAGCCCGTAGCTGTAAGTTTAAAAATTATTTTATATATAATATATATATATATATATATATATATATATAATATTTTGTTTTTACGATATATTACAAATAATTTATTAAAAATTATATATTCTTTTCTACGGAAATGGATTTTCTATTGCGTAAATAGAAAAAAACCAAAAAGGTTTTTTTAACAAAGGAAAAAAGAACCAAAATACTATATATTTTCAACAATATATACATACACGCACAAACTTCGGAGAAAAATATTAATTCATAAGGAGTTAATTATGTACTCCATTTCTGAAGAAAATTAACTCATCAGGGAATCACACTTCTATACACACCAAACTTACGGCATGAAATTTTTTTTTTTCAGTACATTTGCCTTATTTCTAGAACGTTATTTGAGCGTACATGTTTAACGAATCTTAAATTCCTACACGTAAAAGAAAGTTATAACAGTTAATTAAATATTTAAAAACATTTTAAACAAAAAAGTTACTTATTTACTAATGAATTTTCATTATCTAAAAATTCTGGCAATTAGTTGCCACACGTCGCCAGATTATCCAACAATGCATGAAAGAAGACGTTGGAATAAAGAAATACTGAATAAAAGAAAAAGAAATAATAATAATAATAATAATAGTAATAATAATAATAATTGATTTCACATTAAAAATTGCCACACGTCGCCAGATTATCCAACAATGCATGAAAGAAGACGTTGGAATAAAGAAATACTGAATAAAAGAAAAAGAAATAATAATAATAATAATAATAGTAATAATAATAATAATTGATTTCACATTAAAAATTAATTAAAGTTTGGTTTTAAGCGTAAAAAGAAACACAAAAGAGTAATAATTTTATTAATTTAGTTATACTTACTGAAACTGACATTAAAGTAAATTAATAACAGAGAATAATACGGTGACTGTAATTAATTTTGTAAGTTTAGTTTTTTTTTTATATTAGATGTGCGTTTTCGTTCATACACAAAAAGAAAATCTGTCTTTGGCAGAAACAGTAGCACAAAAATAAGATACATACGAGAGGTAAAACAAAGCCTTTTTATCATATATATATATATATATATATATATATATATATATATATGTGTGTGTAAAACAACGCCTTTTTATTATATATATATATATATATATATATATATATATATATATATATATATATATACACACACCACAAATTGGCAAATTTGATAAACCATACAAATTGTTAAAATACATACAATTCCCCTTAAAAGTGCGTTCTAATACTTTTGGTAGTCCATAATTGACATCTGAAGGAAAAAATAATATCCTTAATTAAAGGAGTACAGATTACCTCAATTAAAAGTTGAATTTAACTTAATTATGCGAATTAAATTAATTAATTTTTTAGTTTCCTTTATAAACTATCAAAGGAAGCAAAATATACAACAGAACGGGTTATGGGAGCACTCAAATATTTGCAGTAATATATATATATATACACAGGGTGTCCCATAAGTCCGATGTCATAGGAAAATTTATTTTAAATTAAATTTACAAAAATAATATATTAGAACTAAAACAAATGTTCAAATTAATGTCTTATTTTGGAACCTTTTTTTTTTTTTGGTTGCGGGTAGAATAGGCCTTTCCCGAGGAGTGTAACTCACTTCGATATTAGCCATCGCGCGTTATTCTACCTGCAACCAAAAAAATAAAAAAGGTCCCAAAAACAAGACATCATTTTGAACATTTGTTTCAGTTCCAATCTATTTTGTAAATTTAATTTAAAATAAATTTTCCTATGACACCGAACTTATGGGACACCCTATATATATATATATATATATATAAAGCCTTTTTTCCAGTCGAATACATTTTTATTGAACTCTGTTTTTGCACACGGTCTCAATGCATTATCTTTCCTCTCCATTAAATTTTTCCTTGAATGAAGTTCAAATTATCTCATTCTTTCACTTCGCTAAAAAAAAAAAAAGAAGAAAAAAAGAAGTTTCAAATGCGAAAGATTTCAAAATCTTTTCCTTGTACGCAGAACAAAACGTACATAGCTGAAAAAAACGTACATAAAAAGACAATCTACGCGAGAATATTGTATAGATTACCATGTGTGTGTGTGTGTGTCCCGGATCTATATTGCTTTGGTGACGTGTATATTAACCGCACGATTTCTGTGGCACTGCTAAAGCATTTACTTTACGCACAGTTTCGGAAATAAGTTCGCCTAGAAAAATAAAATTTCTAAGATAAATAAAAAATTACTAATTGGTGATAGTCTGTTTTTGTTCGGATATTTTATTTTTTTTTTTCTTTAATTTATATTCTTCGGCGAACTTTTTTCCAAAACTGTACACCTACATAAAAATAAGCAGCTTAGAACTAAATACAAGGAAATGCTCCGTCAATCCCGTCTAAAAGTAAATTTTTATATTAATAAATGTAAAATATAAAACGTGAAATCTCAAATTTAAGAACGAGTAATACATTAAAACGTCAAATGCCATTACTTTTAGGGTCTCGCAAACTGTTTTTATGACTCGCAAACTGTTTTTAGCCGTTTTTTATGACTGTCTAAAATTTAATATTTTGTAATTAACGCCGTACCACACGAATTTTGGCTTTCAGGCATACAGTATAAACAGGCAATATCGTAAATAAATGCAAAACGCATATAAACAAAAAAAAACTCATTTTTAAACTATTATTGCCAAAACAATCCCAATAATTCATCGCATTTGGAGAAAGGAATAAATTAAAACTCATTAAAAACAAAAATAAATAAATTACTCCACACCAATTGTTACCACACCTGTGGAAAAAAAAAAAAAAAAAACGAAACTCAAATGGCCAAATTAGGAGTTCAATTGGAGAGACATTTTTTTTAGCAACTTCCAATTTGGAATTTATCGCTTTGCCATTTTGTAGCGTGAAGTGGTTGCCTTGGAGTTTATTGGAAGGAAAAAGGCATCGATTGACTATTTCCTCGTGGGTAACGTCGATAAGGAAGACACATTCACGAAACACGAACAAACTGTGCATGCGGGTGGTTCGCGTAAACTTCCCTCAGGATTAATAGAGAACAAAGCCTCCTTTCCCTTAATTTTATCTTTATTTAAACCGCTTACAATGTTTTGGAAACCATTCTTAAGACCAAAACATTTCCCTAAAAAACATTTTCATTTTCAGGGTCTTTTTACGTTCCAAAACTAAAGTTCAAAGAACGTTCAAATATAGATTTTATTACTATTATTATTATTAGTATTAGTATTATCAGTATCATTATTATTATCATTATTATCATTATTATTATCATTATTATTATTATTATCATTATTATTATATATATTTTTTATCATTATCTTCTTCCTTTCCAGAAAGTAAACAAAGGCATATAAGTATGTAATGGGATTATTTTAATGTCCCATTGAAAGAACACCTCCTTTATTATAAATAAAACAGTTTAAATTTACGTGTACAACGTTACCTAAAAGGTACAAAAAAAAGTACATAAATAAATAAAATAAATAAAATAAAATAAATAAATAAAAATAAAAATATGCCCGAATTTTGTAAAAACAAATTTCAAAACCAAATCTGGTTTTCCTTTTCACGGTTTTTTAAAACTCTTTTGAAACCTCAAATTGCTCTCACCTACGACAAAAAATAAATGCTTTTTGGAACACTCTTCTTCTTATTAGTGTGTGTGTGTGTGTATATATATAGTGAGGCGACGTATTTTTGGGGAGACCACGTTTATTTGTAGGAGGGCGGGGGAGAGGGAGAAAATACATATCGACCTCGTTTTTTTGTTTTTATATTGTTTTAAATGTTGGTCAAAAGGAACTTTATATGAAATATAAACCTAACAGTGATTAAATAATTTTAAAAAACCTTCTGACATCTCTAAGGATCATGTGAATACTCTTACTGTTGAATATACACAGTGTCCAAGAAATAATAGTGCAAAAACTAATTTGTCATTTTTTTTATTAATCAGAAGGTAATCGATATGATTGTTTACATTTCCAAACTGTCCAAGTTCAGAACACTCACAAAATTATATTATACAGGGTGTTTCAGGAGGAAAGGTCAATACTTCGGGAGGTGATAGTATCGGTCACTGTGAGAAAAAAAGTTCATATGAACATGTGTCTAATTCTGAATGGTTCCGGAGATAAAGCTGTTTGAATCTGATGCGCGCGCAGCTCTTCCTCCCCCCGCGGTGGTCCCATTCAATGGCCACCAAGGTCTCCAAGTTTACAAAAGAAAAGTGGATACACGAGACGAATTGCTCGCGCGCATTTTGGATGCTGCTGCCCGCATAAAGGAACGTCAAGGTCAACTCAGACGAACAACACGCGATCTTCGCACACGAGTTGCAAAGTGCATTGAGGTTGACGGTGGGATTTTGAAAACGTATTGTAAACTGTAACAAATTTGTCATTTCTGTATCTGATACCATTCAAAATGCCAATGTTTAAGCATTAAATGTTAGAAACAGTAATTGGTTTCTCTTTCTTCATTACCATTAACAATGCTTTTGTATTTGTAGATTCAAACAGCTCTATCTCCGTAACCATTCAGAATTAGACACATGTTCATATGAACTTTTTTTTCTCACAAGGACCTCTACTATCACCTCCCGAAGTATTGACCTTTCCTCCTGAAACACCCTGTATTTCAAGCATTGTTGCTCGGACACCTGTGCTTTAATTATCTCGTCCTACTATAACGAATTGGTATTTTGCTAATAGTAACATGCTAAGTACAGTATTTACTATTGGATATTGTGTGTGCAGTACAATGTATAATTAATTTCACTATAAGCATTTATAAATTGAATATTAGTAAGTACTTTAATATAGCCTTTCAAGGTATACTTGGGATTTTAAATATGGTATACTCTCCTGTCCTTGATTGCTACTAACTGTTAAAAAGAAGAGTTGAAATTAGATATCCCCACGGACAGTGTTTATCAATGTTGGGGTCGCGGGAGGTGCTCAGCTAGGGGGTCTTTATGCTTAACAAAAAGTCAACCTATATGGAAAATTGAAGTTTATTTTTTTTCCCAGCGAAAATTACAGAAATATGTAAAATCGGACACAAACTGTTTATTTTCAAGTAAGAAACTCTTGTAATGTTACAATTTTACAGTTGAAATTATTTTCTATTATCCAAAATATCTATATGAAACTGTTAGTCTATGTCTTTCAATACTTATGCGTGCTTTGCATTTGTTAATCTTGTATTCGGTTGAAAAGACTAAATACAGTAACATATAGACAGTCAATTTCACTGCTTTATTTTAATTGCAACCATTGACAAGAAGACCAGTTCGCATACGTATGAAGTTCCAAATGCTATTAAAACTTTCAAGGCTTGACACCAGTTCTGGATACTCACGTTTCTGTACTATCCAAAATGTACACGAGTCTTCTGATGGGAATAACAACTATAGGGTCTTGTCAGAAGAAGGTTCAATCAGTTAACTGTAAGTTTCCGGCAAATTTGGCAGACTCTACCACCCTTTCATTGAACGAATTAAGTATCCCCCTCTCAGCAAATTTCCATCGTTAGATGGAAAATAATTTGGGGGCTGTTTTCCACTTTAAGTACGAAACATTATTACCATCATTTTTAAGTTTTTACATAAGGGGACCACCAACACAAAAAAAAGGTTGAAAAACACTGCTCTCGGCCCTAGGACGAACATTAATTAATATAAAAGATTTTTTAATTTTTCCACGCATGCTACATACTTTTCTTCATTTTTTTTATATATCATATATAACATTTAGCAATTATTTTATTGTCTATATAATTATCTATATTATAGGTTTGAAATATAAAACAAAAATATGAAAGAAGTTATTAAGCCTATGCTGTAGTAGCCTGTAGAACTAAGTTTAATTAAAACAAAGTCTATTTTATATATTCAAAATACACGTTTTATACGTTATTACAACATATAAACAGTAATTTATTAAAACTATATATTTATTTTCTATGTAAACGGATTTTCTATTGAAAAGGGAAAAAAAAACAAAGAATCCCTTTTTAAAAAAAAAGCTACAGAGGTTTGACAAAAGTAAATAGACACCTGGATGATTGTCTCCAAGAACATCAAAAAACTATGAAAAATGTATATACATATACACACACACACACACACACACACAGAGTGGTGCTCATAAGTATTCGTACAGAGAAATATTTCAGTTATATTCGTACTTATCTTTCATACCATGCTTAGGATAGTTATGAAAAATTTACCGTTTGAAAAAAATTAACAAATAAAAAAAAATTTCAACTCCAACATATGATGTAAAACACCAAAGAATTTGAGTTAAATTAAAAAAAAAAGAAGTTAAAATGCAAAAGTTTTCGTACATTTTATGTACAAAATTATTTAATACTTTGTGTATTTACATTTTTTATCAGTAGTTGGCTGTTTGTTGATTAGAGACTGTTAGTAATTCTGAATTCTAGAATTTTCTCTGTGAATCTTTATGGAAGACGGATGACTGTACAAGCCACTAGTAAGCAATGGGACGTCGTGCTAAATATATGTTATTGCTGCAACAAGTCCGAAAAGAGTTATAGGAAGATAGGAGAACTTCGAATTTCATTGACGATGGTTGCTGCAGTTATAAAGAAATGGAAAGGCTTTGGAACATTCAAAACTCTACCAAGGTGTGGACGACCTCACAAAATTTCAGAACGTACAGCTAGACGGATTGAAAGAATGGCCGCTGCGAATCAACGAGTGACTGCAGGAGATATTTGCCAAACATTAAGACTGTCTGAGATCGATGTTCATCCATCTACTGTACGTCGTAAATTGAGAAAGAATTGTCTGCATGTACCTTTGGTACAAAAGGCGCACAAAGAAGCCAAGGATCATCAAAACGATAGATTTGCGTTCTGGAAGAAAGTTCTCTGGGCGGACGAGACCAAAATTGAATTATTAGGGAACAAC
>JAJOZX010001154.1:415000-430000 GCA_023014485.1 Bathynomus jamesi
GTGTTGTATATATGTGTGTATATGTATATATATTTGGGTATGCGGGTATATATGTGTACGTGTATTATTTGTAATTTTTTCAAGTTATATTTTTTTTATTTCTTTATTCTTTTGCGACCTACCGTTTTCTCAGACAATAATTATAAAAACAAATTTGGTAATTTTTTTTTCCCTTATGCATATATATATATATATATATATTCTGTATATATTGCGTTTATATTTCGTATATATACCGTAAATATGTTGTATATATATTTTATTGTTCTTTATATATCATCTAGGGATCATTTTGTTTTCCAATTTATATTTATTTGTACTTTTGTATTCGTTTGTGACTATAATATGCATATGTGGTAATTTTTCCCTTATAAATTGGTGTGCCTCTCTTAAAATTTATCTTTCAATTTTTATTTTTTAATAATGTGACATATATATCAATTTGGCAGCATCTATTAAATCGATTGTAAATCCTCCCTCTTGAGCTTGAATTGGTAGACTCCACTTACAATATTTATATTTATTTTTATTTCTTTATTCTTTTGTGACCTGTTCCATAAAAAAGCCATTTGAATTTATATGGAAGGTCGGCCAAAGTGCTAAAAGTGTCTTTATATATATATATATATATATATATGTATGTGTATATATATGTATAATATATATATATGTGTATGTATATGTATTTATGGGTTTTTTTATTTGCCTGTTTATTTCTTTATGATTATTTAGGCTGTGACATATATATCACTAAGGCACTATTTTGTAATTAATTTTTTCTCATTTATATTTATATTATTTTTATTTCTTTATTCTTCTGTGACCATATAAATGTTGGCTCCTCCCACAATTTTTTTCTATGCTTACTATAATATGTATATATTTATATATATATATATATATGTATATATATATTATGTATATATATGTGAATGTGTATGTATGTATGTTTATTTTTGTAACCTATATATTGCCTTGATCTGTCCTTTCACTCCAGTGTTCCTGAGGATGTCATTAGACGAAAGCGCTTGAGCACCCCTTTGTGTTTCTTTTTCCTTCGTGGTTTTATTCATCATAAATACTTTTCACGTGTCACTTTCGTGAAATAATTTTTCATATATATATATATATATATATAATATATATATATATATATATATATATATATATATATATATATATATATAAGAAAATTGTGATGGTCAGCCATCCGAAAGTGCTTGTCGACAATGACGCCATATATATATATATATATATATATATATATATATATATATATATATATATATATTATATATATATATATATATATACGCTCTGCGTTCTGCCGTAAGCAAATTAATTCCACGCATTTCAGATAATGAATAACTAACCCAAAATTGAGAGGAGAAAGTGACTGTTGTCTACATCTGGAAAATAAAAATTCAAACATTCAAGAAACTGAACTGTTATTTTCAATTACGAACAAAAACAATAAAAGTGAGTCATCGTGGTCATTAGAATAATGAAGAGAGGAAATTTCATTATTCTCATGCGTTCATCCATGCATGGATGAGGTCGAATTTGAGATATAAATTAAATAAATACTGTATATAATTTAACTTGACTGGACATTGAGTATAATTTCTGTATCAGAGAATGGGCATGTAAACAATGCACTGTGTATTAAGTTGTTTCGTATATACGTATAGGTATATATATATATAATACACATCCACAGGGTAAAATGAAAACGATTACGAGGCCTTTCGTATATTTCACCACCTAGTCAGGGAATGACAAGATTGATGTAAGGGGTGTTGCAAAAAATTGTGAAGTTCTTTTAAGCATTTTTTATCACACTTTTAAACAGATATATTTTCCTTAAGAAAAACATAAATTCACCATGATTCATCCAAAAGGAGAACTGGAAAAATCCTGTTTGTTATTGCAACGTCGTATTCATATTTTCATCGTTGCCTCGAGATTTTTCATGGGTCCGAAGAAGACAACTCTCGTATCGTAAGCGCTGCATTCAATGTGGTGACGCGTTTGCTTGCTGATGTCCTTTGCAACGTCACACGTTAGATCAGTACTTCTAAAATCGATCTCGATGGTCTATACAATCCCATTAACCTGAAGTGGCTAAGCGGAACTTTGCATATTTCTGTGAACACTACTCGGAGGTGGTCTGCTAAACATCCTGTCTTAAATCCTAAAAAAACGTAACTTTTGCAACACCCCTTTACATGAAAGGATTTTGAAGTTTTTCCTTGTGGGTGTGTATCATTTATTAATTTTACGTGTTTAATTGTTAAATTCCACCCATATACATATATATATATGTAAAACCTTAGTCTTGCTTCCGCCCGAATTGTTCATTCTGAAGAAGGTCAAGCCTGTTGATGTGTATATATAAATATTAGGAAAATGATATCAGTATATACACCGCTTAATCATTTCATGCCCGAATTATGTTTAAGATTAAAACAATTTTATACCCCTCCATAAGGACTAAAGTCTCGTAAAATTGTATGGTCAAATGAACAATCATGGGCATAAAAGGGTTAATACTGATGCAGAACTACTTAACAACGTGTGTGTGTGTGTGTGTGTATATATTAACGTCAACGTATAAAGTTAATGGAAAACGGACAAAGAAAATGAAAATATATTTCCCGAACTAAGTTTACAACGGACAAACACCATCAAAAAGTGTAAATAAACAGACCATATACAGAATTTATGGTTTTTCATCATTGCTTTAAATAAGTGTGAACCAATATGCGTTGGTTGACCAAAAAATGCACACTTGATATCTGTGAGAGCATCACTTGTATATGAACCGTAGCCGCACGCGAATCAACAGCCTGTTGCAGCGGCAAGTGAAGGCAAATCATAAAACAGATAGATAAAAAAGAGAGAGAGAGAGAGAGAGAGAGAGAGAGATGAAGGGATAGAGATGGGAAAAAGAAATCTCTCTCTCTCTCTCTCTCTCTCTCTCTCTCTCTCTCTCTCTCTCTCTCTCTCTCTCTCTCTCTCTCTCTCCTCTCTCTCTCTCTCTCTCTCTGGGAACCAACTTCCCTCAGAGGTTGTTTCCAGTCAAAGTGTAAATGTGTTTAAAAATAGGCTAGACAAAGTACTGAATACTCTCATAGTTTAAGATTAAAACATAACAAAACTCTGCAGGAGTTCGCTTGCACGGTGTCTCTGTGAGCAAGCTAAATATAGAGCTATTTATATATTCTCCACTTTCCTGTAAAATTTCCTTGGCTACTTTTCCAGGGTCAAGGTATTTTCTTCAACCTTTTTTGTACCTGCCTCTGGCAGGGAGGGAGCGGAGGGTGGGGAGAGAGCCTTCTACTTTTCTATCCAGAGTGGGCCAAATTCGCTGATGACACCAAGCTTGGGGCCAATGTTGGGACGCCCGAAGCGATCGAGCAACTGCGTGCGGACCTAGGTAGGATAGGAGAGTGGTCCGAAAAATGGCAAATGCCGTTTAACTTGGTAAATGCAAAGTGATGCATTGGCTACGCCAATCCCAAGTCGGACTACTCGATGTTGGGTAGTAATATCGAGGTGACTGATTTAGAAAAGGACTTGGGTGTGCTAATTAGCAGCGATCTTAAGTTTACAAAACAGTGTGTAGAGGTGGAAAAGAAAGCCCAGAAACTATTGGGTTATATCAGGAGGCAATTTCAGTTTCGGAACAAGGAGATTGTGCTCTCACTGTACAATTCCCTTGTTCGGCCGCACCTGGAGTATGCTGTGCAGTTCTGGTCGCCCACCCTCAGGAAAGATATTAAGAGGCTGGAGCGAGTGCAGGCGAGGGCCACAAAGTTAATCCCTTCCGTTAGGCATATGGGCTACAATCGACGGTTACGCGCCCTGAACTTGTTTTCGCTTGAAACTCGGAGGCTGCGCGGTCAACTGATCGAGGTGTTCAAGCTCTTACGAGGGTTCAACGATGTCGATTTTAGAAGTATGTTTAGTTTAAATGATAATCCAACTCGCAACAATGGTTGGAAGTTGGATTTGAAACGGTTTAGGACTAGTGTGTGGGAATTACTTTACGTATAAGATCTGTGACACATGGAACAGGTTACCCTCGGAAGTTGTGAACAGTTCCTCTGTGGATCAGTTCAAGAAAAGGGTAGACGAAATCTTGCACACTATTTGAGTGTGTAAAGACATTTAGGACCTCAGTCTGCGGAAATTTCTTTTCCTATAAAATAGTTAATATCTGGAACCAACTTCCCTCAGAGGTTGTTTCCAGTCAAAGTGTAAATGTGTTTAAAAATAGGCTAGACAAAGTACTGAATACTCTCATAGTTTAAGACTAAAACATATGAAAACTCTACAGGATCTCGCTTGCACGGTGTCTCTGTGAGCAAGCTAAATATAGAGCTATTTATATTCTCCACTTTCCTGTAAAATTTCCTTGGCTACTTTTCCAGGGTCAAGGTATTTTCTTCAACCTTTTTCCGTACCTGCCTCTGGCAGGGAGGGAGCGGAGGGTGGGGAGAGAGCCTTCTACTTTTCTATCCAGTTTTCTACTACTACTAGGATAGTTGAAAGAAAAATAAACTTTTACAAAATTTTCCCTGGCACCCGTTGCCATTGGTACCTCCTCGGTATGGGCCGCAAGGCCTTTTGAGGTTCTTCTTTTACTTGTAACTCTCTCTCTCTCTCTCTCTCTCCTCTCTCTCTCTCTCTCTCTCTCTCTCTCTCTCTCTCTCTCTCTCTCTCTCTCTCTCTCTCTTGAAAACTGGCTGAGGAATAGGCGCCAGAGGGTGGTAATTAAAGGGGCTAGTTCGGGTTGGGCCTCGGTCACTAGTGGGGTTCCTCAGGGTTCCGTTTTGGGGCCACTGTTGTTTACCATTTACATAAATGATATCGACGGTGGCATCGTCAGTCGGATCGCCAAATTCGCTGATGACACCAAGCTTGGGGCCAATGTTGGGACGCCCGAAGCGATCGAGGAACTGCGTGCGGACCTAGGTAGGATAGGAGAGTGGTCCGAAAAATGGCAAATGCCGTTTAACTTGGGTAAATGCAAAGTGATGCACATTGGCTACGCCAATCCCAATTCGGACTACTCGATGTTGGGCAGTAATATCGAGGTGACTGATTTAGAAAAGGACTTGGGTGTGCTAATTAGCAGCGACCTTAAGTTTACGAAACAGTGTGTAGAGGTGGAAAAGAAAGCCCAGAAACTATTGGGTTATATCAGGAGGCAATTTCAGTTTCGGAACAAGGAGATTGTGCTCTCACTGTACAATTCCCTTGTTCGGCCGTACCTGGAGTATGCTGTGCAGTTCTGGTCGCCCACCCTCAGGAAAGATATTGAGAGGCTGGAGCGAGTGCAGGCGAGGGCCACAAAGTTAATCCCTTCCGTTAGGCATATGGGCTACAATCGACGGTTACGCGCCCTGAACTTGTTTTCGCTTGAAACTCGGAGGCTGCGCGGTCAACTGATCGAGGTTTTCAAGCTCTTACGAGGGTTCAACGATGTCGATTTTAGAAGTATGTTTAGTGTAAATGATAACCCAACTCGCAACAATGGTTGGAAGTTGGATTTGAAACGGTTTAGGACTAGTGTGTGTGGGAATTACGTTACGTATAAGATCTGTGACACATGGAACAGGTTACCTTCGGAAGTTGTGAACAGTTCCTCTGTGGATCAGTTCAAGAAAAGGGTAGACGAAATCTTGCACACTATTTGAGTGTGTAAAGACATTTAGGACCTCAGTCTGCGGAAATTTCTTTTCCTATAAAATAGTTAATATCTGGAACCAACTTCCCTCAGAGGTTGTTTCCAGTCAAAGTGTAAATCTGTTTAAAAATAGGCTAGACAAAGTACTGAACACACTCATAGTTTAAGATTAAAACCTCAGAAAACTCTGCAGGAGTTCGCTTGCTCGGTGTCTCTGTGAGCAAGCTAAATATAGAGCTATTTATATATTCTCCACTTTCCTGTAAAATTTCCTTGGCTACTTTTCCAGGGTCAAGGTATTTTCTTCAACCTTTTTCCGTACCTGCCTCTGGCAGGGAGGGAGCGGTGTGGGGAGAGAGCCTTCTACTTTTCTATCCAGTTTCTACTACTGCTAGGATAGTTGAAAGACAAAATTTTCCCTGGCACCCGTTGCCATTGGTACCTCTTCGGTATGGGCCGCAAGGCCTTTTGAGGTACTTCTTTTCCTTGTAACTCTCTCTCTCTCTCTCTCTCTCTCTCTCTCTCTCTCTCTCTCTCTCTCTCTCTCTCTCTCTCTCTCTCTCTCTCTCTCTCTCTCTCTCTCTCTCTCTCTCTCTCTACTTAGGTTTCAACATAATTTGAATGCATCTACGCATGAAATTAATTAGACAATATGAAAATATAATACTCCATGAATATGAAGTACCTCACTTTTTATATACAACCTCAAAAGTAGCTCCCTATTTTGGATTGGTAAAAAAATACGTATATTATCCATTTATTTCAGAAGAAATAATATGAAAAGGTAGGCATACATGGTAGGTTTTCTCTAAAATTCAATGTGGGCTCCAACTCTTTCCACCAGCTTCTGGAGCCGCCCAGGAATGGCGTCCACTGACTTTAGCAGGAACTCCGGCGGGATGGAGGACATGACTTCCCGAATTCGGTCCTCCAGTTCTTCCAATGTCCTCGGTTTGGTGCGGTAGACTTCTTCCTTTACCCACCCCAAAGAAAGAAGTCGCACGGTGTCAAGTCGGGGTCCTGGCTGGCCAGTGATGTGGACCACGACGACCCATCCAACGCCCAGGGAAGTTTGCATCCAGCCACTCACGGACAACAAGAGCGAAGTGCGGAGGGGCGCCATCTTGCATAAATATCAGATCGTCGATGTTCTCCCATGTGCTGACAACCGGCCAGACCTCGTTTCGCAACATAGCAAGGTACCGCTCAGCATTCATGGTGTTGCGCAGAAGGAACGGGCCCACAACCTGATCTGAGGTCATACCACACCACACCGTTACACTGAACCGATTCTGCCGTTTTTCAGCGGTAACCATGGGATCCTCTCCTGCCCAGTAGTGGCAATTGTGGCGGTTGACAAAGCCTCCGACGTGGAACACCGCCTCGTCGCTCCAGAGGATGTTGCGGAAGAGATGGGGCCAGTCTTCATGCCAAGCCAGCATGATTTCCCCGAACTCCATGCGAATGTCGCAGTCCTCGTCCGAGAGAGATTGGCAGTAATGCGGCTTCCACGCACGCCAGTTCAGCTCCTTCTTCAGCACAGTTCGCACTGAGTAGCGGGAGAGTCCACTTTCCCGAGCTGCCTGGCGAGTTGACTTTCGTGGACTCCGTGCGAACATTTCCTGAACTGCTGCACCGTCTCCTGGGCCTGGATGTCGAAGGGCGACCACATCTTCGAACATCTGCCACAGACCCCGTGGTCATGAGCTTCGAGTGGCAGTTCTTGATTGTTTTCGGGTCCACTTGGGCACGTGGTCCGTGAATGGCCCGCCACCATCTTTGAACTCGAACGACAGATTGCCAAACTTCGTACCGTGCCGCCAACTGGGCACGCTCCTGCAGTGTTAAACGCTCAGCCATGTTACCCTTCAATCTGAAATGAAAAACAAAAAATGAACGTTACAATTGTACCACTTTAGAGAACACAAAGAGAACACTTTAGAGAAAAAAGATTACCGTTACAATTGTACCACTTTAGAGAACACATCATAACAATATAACAATACAATCACAATTTATACATAATTTATATGTAATTTAAATTAGGGAGCTACTTTCCGCCCACCCTGTATATATACACAGGGCGTCCCAAAAAAATGTATACACACTTTAAATAATTATAAAGGCAGTGTTTATTAAAATACATTTCATTTTCAAAATGTAATAGAATCTACACACATTATTTAATTGTTTTGTCAACGCCTGTTTTCAAACTGACGTCCGTTCTGGTCCAGGCACTGCTGATAACGCGAAGCAATGGAATCGCAAACATCACGAAACATTTCGTTTGGTATTTGTGTGCATTCTCGTTCAATGGCTGCTCTCAATTCAGCGACTGTTGCAGGTTTTATAGCGTAGACTTTGTCTTTTAAGTATCCCCATAAAAAAAAGTCTAGTGGTGTGAGGTCTGGTGAACGCGGAGGGTATTCTACGAAACCCCTTCGTCCAATCCACATCCACATCGTGCCAAGTACCACTCGCAATACTCCACTCTTCGGTCCGGATCATCATCTTCATTAATAGCATGGACTAATCTTGGAATGTAACTTTTCCATTGACAGCGCTTCAAAATGCGTTGGACAGACGATTCTGAAATTCCTACCTCACGACTCGCTTGCCGCACAGATTTTCTTGGACTTTGGTGATACGTTTCCAGTACTCTTTCTTGCTTTGTGGGGCTTGTCGATGTCCGTGGTCTTCCGGAACGCTTCTTGTGGACATTCTGAACAGTTCCATCGGCTTCAAACTTATCTCTAATTCGAGTGATGGTAAGTCGCGTTGGTGGATCTGTTTGAAACACCCTCCTAAACTGTCTTTGCACTTCAACTGCGTTTTCACACTTCCAGTAGCATTTTAGAATGAATTTCCTTTGTTCAAAGCTTAGTCTGACTGCCATTATTAATTCTAATGGGTTTAACTTGGAAACAAAGAAACATCAATTGAGCTATCAGCTGTTAAAGTGTGTATACATTTTTTTGGGACGCCCTGTATGTATATATCGTGCTACTTTTTTACGCAACGTGCTACCAAGCAACAACCCTTAAAATGAGATTAAATCTTCGGCGTAGCTCGCTGTTCATCGAGATATGAAAGCCTGAACAAAATTCGTATCTGACGCAAGTTCTGAATTTCACTAAAGATACTTCACTCAAAAGTGTTGGAAGTCGAAGAGTTAGACATCTATTGATATATATTGATTAGCAGATAGGTATTTATGTCAAGGGTACACAAGGACTAGTTACGTTTCTTTTATTTCATATTATCTCGCTCACAATTTCTCCGAATTAAATACGACATTAACAAACTGCATAAAGGTAAGGGTGTGTGTGTGTGTGTGTGTCAAGGGGGAGGTAACCAAATACGTGCGTAAGTGTGTGTGGGCAGTGGTAAGTGTACATATATGCATAAGTGTATTATATACGTGTGTGGGCATATAAATATGTATGTCTGCGTGGTGTGTTCTGACAGGCAAGATGGGTGATCTGTTGGTGCGCGAGTCTCAGCGTGAATCCAAACAATTGTTATGGTGGAAAAGCCAAACGTGAAAGGACATCGAAAACATTTATCACCGCCCCCAAAATACATTTCACTTAATTAAATTATGAGGTCCGCTCGTGAAACCAATTTCGGGTGGAAATGAAAGTGAAATGACAATCACGGTGAAACTGAAATACAGGTTCATAATATACGCTTTGTAAAATTAATGACATACTCTACATTTTAATGAATACAATGATATATATGGTTAGACGAACATAATTTATCAGCGTTTAGATGACTTATAGCAGATGCTTCTAATTTATAATGATGCAATTACGTAATGATTATATATATATATATATATATATATATATATATATATATATATGCGAGAAGAATGTGTGTCATCGTTACATAATGCAAAGGGAAAGCAACAAGATTATAAATAGAGTGATTCAATAAAGCTATTACTATTGATTGACTTTTATTATCAAAGAAACTGCTGAAAAAAAAATGTTTATTTAACTCTGTCAACCCTGTTTACACACATATAATATATATATATATATATATATATATATATATGCGTGTGTCTGTGTGTGTGTAAAACTCCCATAAAATAAAAAATGGACGGGCTTTCAGAAAACTCGTCTGTTTCAAAATATTTTACTACTTGGGGAAGTTTTACATTTATATAGATTTAGCAAGGATATTGTGTATATATATATATATAATATATATATATATATATATATACTCATTAGTAAAAGTCTTATTTTCCTTTCGTGAATGAAAGTAGTCATAGACACAACAGTTTCATAGATTTAAGTTCTCAAACGCCGTCCAGTTACCATGGAAACCAATAAATTCTTTAAGAAGAAGCGTTTTAGTAAATACTGCTTATTATTATTATATTATTAATGTAACCGTCCAATGCTTTTAATTTAAAAACAAATGTCACGGTACGCGCATTGTTTCTTAAAATACTCTTACGCAAATAAATGATTTGCTTCGAAATGTATTTATTGGTTTCCATGGCAACTGGATAGTGACGGATAACTTATATATATATATATATATATATATATATATAAGTGCTACGTCTCTGCCTTTCATTTACGAACGAGAATGTGAATTTCGCAATCGAGTGTATTTGAACGTTCAACCGTAAAAACGCGAAATTTCTCGCAAAAACGAACCGTGCTGAACGTAGAAATGAACCTCCAAAAACCATGGGGGCCCTCCCCCTCAACTCAATGCGTGAGTCAGGCTGAAAAAAAAACGCCATCTGGAGGTGGGCACTTTCTAATGCTCCTGAACGTTCTCTATTTCCCGCTTATTATCTGAAAATGAGTGATGACTATATTCACGAGATAAATAACCCCAAGAAGAAATTTGGTCTCGAGGTCAAAACAATGGAGGAAAAACAACAGTTATTTTAACGCATCAAAGAAGAAATGTGAGCGAGAATTTTTCTCGAAAAAATGCGTGTAATTTTGTCATTATATTTATGCGTCGAATTACGTTGTGCAAACTTTTATTGCATTATCACGGCATAATATCTAACTTGTTTGCCACTTTTCATTTTGTTTTATACCGCATTGTTTACATTCGTGTCATCGAAATTTGCATTTAACTATACTAGATATATTTTAGAAACGATATATACAGGGTGTACATAAAGTCAGGATCTATTTTTGTGAAGCACTTGGAAATTATATGGAATTCAATCATAAAATGATAAAGTGGTAACATTTATTAAATAATTAAGAGTAGGATTCGACGTGACGCCCATCAGTATCCCTGCACAGCTCAAATCGTTCCGCAGCATTTCTAAACACATTCTGGAGCATTTGCGGGGTTATGTTATCTGCAGCAGTTCGTATACGTGTACGTAAGTTTTCAAGACTCGTAATCTTCGTCTGATAGACATGCGATTTGATAAAGTCCCATGCAAAGAAATCTAAAGGGGTTAAATCTGGTGATCTCGCTGGCCAAGGTCTGTTGCTTCCGCGTCCTATCCAGCGATTTGAAAAACGTCCATTTAGATAATCCTGAACAATTTTGGCATAGTGACAAGGAACACCATTATGTTGATAGACGACGGTACTAACAATCCTATCCCCGTCGTCTATCAACATGATGGTGCTCCTTATCACTATGCCAAAATTGTTCAGGATTATCTAAATGGACGTTTTCTAAATCGCTGGATCGGACGCGGAAGCAACAGACCTTGGCCAGCGAGATCACCAGATTTAACCCCTTTAGATTTCTTTGCATGGGGCTTTATCAAATCGCACGTCTATCAGACGAAGATTACGAGTCTTGAAAAATTACGTACACGTATACAAACTGCTGCAGATAACATAACCCCTCAAATGCTCCAGAATGTGTTTAAAAATGCTGCGGAACGATTTGAGCTGTGCAGGGATACTGATGGGCGTCACGTCGAATCCTACTCTTGATTATTTAATAAATGTTACCACTTTATCATTTTATGATTGAATTCCATGTAATTTCCAAGTGCTTCACAAAAATAGATCCTGACTTTATGTACACCCGGTTATATATATATTATAATAATATATATATATATATAATATATAGGAGAAATCCAATGACAAGGAGAAATGTAAATGCCATGAAAAGTCTTCTTTATTGCGCAACGTTTCGAGCAATACGCTCATCTTCAGGCTGTTTAATAACAATGTGAAATTAAAATCAATATTGAATGAAAAACAAACAGAAATTTCTATAACCTATTCGTAAGACAAATTTTAAAAGACTGAGAAAAGAGGGTTAAGTTCTAAGTTATACAGATTTACATATAAAAATTAAGAAGTTATTTTTAAATACATGTAGTAAATGTGAAATTAATACACTGGAAAAATTACCAATAGTACACTGGAACAATGGAGCTATCTACCTTACACAGCAGTATCCGAGGCCGACTAATTTGAGCTGAGGAAACGGGAACAAAGGATGGCGAGGGAGATAGGGGAAGGAGGGATTATAAGGAATTGGGGAAGGAGGAGGATCATAGCAAATTGAGAGGGACGGACGATGAGTCAACATTCAGACTAGGGGACAATGCTTTAATGAAAAGGGATTCTAAAATTCTTAGTGAGTTGGGACAAGTATTACAACCAAGAATTTTAAAATTGTCTAAAGTGACATCAATTTTGCATTTGATGCTATGTTCACGAATGCTGGAGGCTTCCTTAGTTTTTAAAATTTTACCTGTTCGGCCACTTATTCCCATATGCGAATAAAATCTAGCCCTGAGAGAGCGAACAGTGCTGCCGATGTAATTCCCAAGGAGGACACCTGGGGCAGGTAAATAAATATACAACACCGCTACGCAACGAGTCAGGGGTTCGATCCTTCGCTGAGAAAAAGCTACCTAAAGACGTTTTATTAATAAATATGATGCGGAAATCAGTATGATAAAAAAATTTCCTTAACAATTTTGTAAATTTAAGCTTAAATTCCTTATTCAAGGGACCCATTTCAGGTACCAAGAAATATTTTATATCCTTCGGCACTGTAATACATGGAAGTTGAGGGCTATAAACATTATTTAAGAAGGATCTAATTAGTTTGTCTACATATTGAACAGGAAAACTATTATTAGTAAAGTATGATCTTAGATTATTAAATTCATCATTAAGTAAGGTAAAATTAGAGGTCAAATTATATCTCTGAACAGGAGAGTTTTAATACAAGAACATCTTATAGTTGAAATCAGTAAAACTAAAAAATTCATGCCCAAACCAGTGAAAGTGGGTTTCTATAAAACTGATGTAGTAATAGAATCACCGTTTTTCGAAATTAAAAGATCTAAGAAGGGGAGGGAGCCATTTTGCTCAGTTTCCATTGTATACGTTATATTGGGGTGCAAAGAATTTAGGAAGTAAAGAATTGTTGCGCTTGTACCGCATTATCAAAGACTGCTATCGAATCATCAACGAAGCGTCGATAGAAAATTGGCTTGAGATGAGTGGGGATTGTCTAAAAATTACACTTTCTAAATGAGTCATAAAAAAGTCAGCTGCTAACGGTCCGACTGGTGATCCCATCCCTACCCCATCAATTTGTTGGTAAACCTATTTGTTGAAGTGAAATAGCATTGTTTGAAGACCAATTCTAAAAGTTCCTTCAAATGAGACAATGAAAAACATGAAAATATCAACTGAGCTAAAAAACCTATCTAAAATAATGGCAATAGTTTCAGATACAGGTACATTTGTGAAAAGTGATTTTACATCAAAACTGACAAAAAACTTTTTGAATCGAAGTTTTTACCCAGGAGTTCTTTTTGGAATTCAAACGAGTTATTTATAGTGTAAACATTTTTCGCAAAGGGGGACAGGAGACGAACACAACAAATTTTGCCAATTGAAAGGTGGGTAAGTTATACGAAGCTAAAATAGGACGGAGAGGTGTTCCAGCTTTATGGATTTTAGGACAGTATAATGAGCAAGATTAGCACCAGATGCGAACAACTGAGAGTAAGTATCATTTTTTATTATCTTTAAGGACTTTAGTCGTGACAGAAATCTATTAACCTGGTCTTCTAACCTTACAATGATTTATTTACAGGTTCTAGAATTTGTTTGAATTTAGTAAGATCACTTAGGATTTCATTAGTTTGTTTATGTAGTCCGATTTATTCAAAATAACCACTCCGTTACCCTTGTCTGGTTAGTCACAACAATCTCCTGGTTCTTTGCCAAATTCTTAATACACTGCAAATCACTCTTCCTAAATATGAAAGATTGAAATTTAAGATTCTAAGTTTAAGAAAAAATTCTTGAGTTAAATTTGAGAACTGCCATTTGAGATTATGAAATCCCCCACATGGGGAACATTTTTCAAGCCATTGAAAAATTTTTTCAAAGTAAAGAAAAAACGAGGGCTTATATATTTGAAACAACGGAAGCTTAAATTGCAAACCAAGTGACAGTAAAAACTTTTCCCGAGGGGAGAGTGTGTAACTAGAAAGATTCGAAATTACCTTCTCTGAATTGAAAAAAATTTGGTGAATTCATTCCAAAGCCTTTAACTTACGTTCATGTGTTTCCAAGATGGTAGAGTGAAATTTTCTAGTTCACGTTGTACAAGAGAAATTATTATAAAATAGTCCAACAACGACAAGGTATTTTTAAGAGTAGTTATATAATGCCAAGAGACTTGTTATGCGAATCTGATATTTGATTTTATAATTAATTTCATTATTTAATAAAATATTCCAGGGACGATTGATAAAATTCAGAGTCATATAGATTATCACGGTAGAGTTTGAAGTAAACAAATTTCGGGAAAATCCTGCAAGTCCGAACATTTCAAGAAAATAACAGTCCAGTTTTGACTTGAGAAACTTTCGTGAAGTCTTCCAAACATGGCGATAAGCCCTGAGGCCATCTGTCCATACCTTGAATATATATAATTATGCGGGTTGCTTCTACAGAGCTTCAATTTAATATTTAGGAGAAATCCAATGACAAGGAGAAATGTAAATGCCATGAAAAGTCTTCTTTATGCGCAACGTTTCGAGCAATACGCTCATCTTCAGGCTGTTTAATAACAATGTGAAATTAAAATCAATATTGAATGAAAAACAAACAGAAATTTCTATAACCTATTCGTAAAGACAAATTTTAAAAGACTGAGAAAAGAGGGTTAAGTTCTAAGTTATACAGATTACATATAAAAATTAAGAAGTTATTTTTAAAATACATGTAGTAAATGTGAAATTAATACACTGGAAAAATTACCAATAGTACACTGGAACAATGGAGCTATCTACCTTACACAGCAGTATC
>JAJOZX010001154.1:435000-700000 GCA_023014485.1 Bathynomus jamesi
AACTTTTACGTCTTTTTTTTTTCTTCTTCTTTTTAGTATCAAAGTATTTTCTCGTCTCGTCGTTAACACGATATTCCAAATGTAATGCAACAACCGTGCTTTCCTCACGCGAGTAATTTTTAAAGTATAACCACTTTTTCTCTCTCGAAAATTTTCAACATTCGACGACAAATTGCGATGTTCGTGTAATTAGATTTTCGTTCGCCATCTTTTTTTTTTTTGAGAGTTATGTTTATGAAAACTTAATTTAAAAAAAAAAAAAGGAACTGCATTTATATCTGAAAAAAAGTTGAAAGAATTTGTTTTTACGATTATTACTTGATATTACTCGCTATTACTTAATATAGTTTATTACTCATATTTTGACTATCTGTGTTTAGCCAAGTTTTAAAAAAATTGTAAAAACGAGAATGCAGCTCTATTTCGAATCCTACAATTATTACTCTCCAAATCAATATGGCTTCCGAATAATAAAACAACGGAAATGGCTATTTTAAATCTTATGGAATATGTAAATATAGCTAAGGAGAACAAAGACATAATTGTATTATACTGTTACGGCTTTAAAGGAATAATCAGTGATTGGTTTAAAAGTTATTTGTCCAATAGATATAATTTTGTATCAGTGAACGAGGTTTGCTCAACTGAAACGTTTGTCAAACATAACGTGGTACACTACGGGGCTCAGTCTTGGTTCACTGTTATTTTTATTATATACAGGGTGGACCAAAAAAATACCTAACTTTTGAAAAATATTGTGGCTCACCCTGTATACCGATCTTACTGCTGAGGCCGTATGTTGTACCCATACTTTTACTCTTTCAAACGCTGGCTTTGAATCTAGATTCAACACCCCAGGAGTAGAGGTACAGGCTCACAACTGGAGGGAGGTATCAGAATATGGTGCTCAATTGAAAGGCGGTCAAAGTCAGCAACTGATACTTTCAGATGACAGTCAGTTTCTCCATAAATAATTAATTTTCCTAATTTTTACGCAAAATAATTAATTTATTTTCTTTTTCATTTCAGACCATCATTCTGCTATAGTTGGTGAACAAGTTACAACATAATGAAATACTTTTTGGAAGATGGAGCAGTGATATTGAACCTGTGTAAGGAGAAACACTGGGGTGCAAAACAAAAAAAAAGAGTTTCTAAAAAACGATGGACGATACCTGGACTTCAATATCTCAAAGAAAATCGATATCACAGGGTCGACCAAACGAAAAGAAGGCAGTGGAACGCCAAAAACATCACGTACTGAGGAAAATATTGATGACATGGTTTCATCCATGATATGCAGTCAAGAAGAACGGCCCAACACCCACAAGTCCGTTAGAGAAATTTAAAAAACTACTGGTATTTCTCGCTCTAGTGTTCGTCGTATAGTAAAAGATGATCTGGGTCTTAAATGTTTTAAAAGAGTCGAAGTTCATAAGCTCTCTGCATCAAATAAGCAAGCAAGAGTTGAAAAATGTCGTGCTCTGTTAGATCGATTCCCAGACAGAGAAGTGTCGAAAATATGGTTCAACGACGAGAAGACCTTTACGGTTACTTCAACAATAAACACACAAAATGACCGAGTTTATGGAAGACAAGACAAAAAAATCTATCAGTCTAGATCGACTTTGCAGGGAACGTTCGCATTTTTCTCAAAAAGTCATTGTTTCCATCTTTATTTCAAAGTTAGGGAAGTCAGAGATTGTTTTTATTGATCAAAATGCTAAAATCACTGCTGCTTATTACCAAGAAAAAAATCCTTGATGCGGTACTGCCGTCGATAAGGGAGAAGTCAAGGTTGCAAACGTGCATTGATAATGGAGGAGAGCACATTCCGCATAATCTTGGACTCAATTAGGTAACTGTATAGAAACAGTTTTTCTACCGTGTCTGTATAACAGCGAATTAGAAAATAATGGTTACAGTTAGCAAAATTCCAACTTCACCACGAGATAGACCATGAAAATTCTACAGGACACATATATTGATTGTACAAATAACATTTGCTAAAGGTAAGATATTGTTCAAAATCAGGGTAATAGTTTCTTTTGGCCCACCGGTATAAATGACCTTCCACCCTCATCTGATATACTTAATAACTTCATAATGTTTACAGATGATACAACTGTGTCGTTTTCTTGCAAAGATGTTAATTCAGCTAAGAATATATTTAAATCAGAATTTATCAATGTAATGAAATGGTTGCCCACCAATAAACTCTTCCAAATACTAGTAAAACAAATTTTATGATTTTTACTAATAAACGAAATGTTTATCTTGAAATAAATTTACAAAGGAGTGAAATCATGTAAATTATATCTCAAAAAAAGGATTTCAAGGAGCGTTGCTATAATGTTTAAACTTAGAAATGTAGTCCATAAACAGGTTTTATTAACTCTGTATCATACTCTTATCCTTCCTTATAAACGTATTGCACCCTTGTTTGGGGAAACTCCGCTAACAACGCTTTAAACGGTATCTTTGACGTCCAAAAACGAGTAGTAAGGTTATTATCTGATGCTGATTTCCATTGCAGTATAGCATTATTTAAAGAGCTAAAACTACTAAAGCTCAAAGATGTAATCAAATTGGCACATTTTATTTTTATTTATAGGTGTAAGAACAAAATCATTAACTTTTAATAGGTAAATAAACATTTTTTAACTCATCAAGAAATCCATTCATATCAGACCAAAAATAGATCAAAGCATGTTATTCCTCAATTTAGATTGTCTTCATCTCAAAAATTACCCATTTTCATTGGACTCAAAACTACGGAATAATTTGAATAGTGATATAAAAAATATTGTGAATGTAAATTCGTTTAAAACCAAGATGAATCTCGATTAATAATGGCATACTAATAAAAATCTAGGGTTAACCGTACATTACTATTGATAATACTGATAATAGTGATGCCATTAATATTGATAATATTGGCATTTGTTTTATATCTATAATAATGACGTAAGATTGATATATACTCTAATTAATAATTCTTATTCATGATTTATATATTATTTATATATTAATAATAAATATCTGTTTTCCTTTTAATTAAGAGCCCAGTGAAGCCTGGGCTCTTTTAGCGTATTGCGGATGACGCAATACGGGGCATCCGTGCGCTAAAGTGCTAAGACAGGCGTCAGCTTACTCATCATCATCATCTTAACCTACTGGTATAATAAAATGTCAAGCAAGTTCAAACGTAACATATTGGTTACATAATATATAACTAATTAACGTTACCTTTTCGTGATACGTAATTTTCTTACGTGGATTAACTAACGACACACACACACACACACACACACACACACACACACACACACACCTCTGCGAAATCTATAAATATTACATAATACTCAGAGATAAACATTGCAGCATGAGTGACACCAGAAATAAATTCCGCGCATTTTTTCAAGTTTCTCACGGACACAGTTAAATAATATTAATAATCCTTAATGAAAAAAGCGATGACGATAAGTAGTCACTTACGTTTGCGTTTAAACAGAGAACGATAACTTTCATTCGTGCTTTTATTTCTCGCTAATCGTTTATACAAGTGGCCATTATCATTTGACAAACCTTTCTTTCGCGCCGCGGCCGCGCGTGGCTCGTCGAGCGAAATGTTCAGAAGCATCTTTTTGGCAGAGGGTACGAAATTTTTGGGACGCCTTTCGCCTTTCATTCGTCTACATTACAATGTTTGAAATGATGTAAATATTATCATTCCTCGCCAAGGTACAAAATGTACAACATAAGTTAACAAATAAATTCCCTTCCCCAAAGTTTGTGGTATAACGTCAGCCTTTTAAGGAGACTATGTCTCTACATCGTAAATAGTTTTACAATCACAGGAACGCTTATATATATATATAATTTTATGGCAAAATGATCGCTATTTGCTAGTATTTATTAATTAAAAATAACATATATTTCGCGTATCTGAGGCTGATTTATAACGCTACAAGATCCTATCATCTACCATTAAAAGGTTAGTTTGAAAACTGCGTCACTGTATGACATGAAAAACTGACCCCCTTAACTGTTAAGCCATATAAGCGCCTAACCATACCAAACATGGTAACATCTCCAATGATGAAAGACGACGTCAAGTTTTCTCGAACACAATTTACTAATCCATAATTAATCTCCAACATCATTAATCTCCTATCAACTGAGAATAGATCAATCTCTTATTTAAGGAGACATTCTGTCATGTATTTGTTTGTCAATGGCGGAAAACGTGTTGATTCACCCATGGTTTTTGTTGACCCCAGAAATAGCCTAGGGCCTAGGCCTAGGTGATGATGATGATGATGAGTCATGCATTGGCTGACGCAAGGCTCCAATAACCCATTAAACAGCTTCGTAGGAAGTTACCATATATATATATACAGTGTGTCCGTAAAGTCATGGTGGGATTTTAAATAGCTATATTATTGCAACGAAACATGATAATGAGATGAAACAATGCCAAATTTAAGAACAACTCTCAAAGTTGTATCTTGTAGTTAGTCTAGGCTAAGCTTAACCTTTATCTCGTAGTTAGTCTAGGCTGTCCACATGCCTATGCTGAACATGAGCGTAATAGCCCGAAAGTTAATGTGTGGTGTGCTCTAGCACGAGATCGAGTGATTGGCCCATTTTTCTTCGCGGAACCAACTGTGACGTCACACAACTACCTCGCTATGTTGGAACATTTTGCAGTACCCCAATTTATTGACAATAATGTCATCTTTCAGCAAGATGGTGCTCCTCTGCTATGCCAACGTTGTTCGAGAATTCCTTAATGAAAAATTTCCACAGAGATGGATAGGAAGAGGAGGATGGAAGCCATGGCCTCCACGCTCTCCGGACCTGACACCTTTGGACTTTTATTTGTGGGGTTACGTCAAGCAAAGCGTGTACAGTGTACCCATTAGGGATATTCATCACTTGCACGAGCGAATCACGGAAGCTATCGCATCCGTCACTCCTGATGTTCTTGGGCGTGTGTGGCTGGAATTGAATCACCGCCTAGATGTCTGCAGGGCTACCAGAGGAGCCCATATCGAACTACGTTAAATAAAGTTATTCTGGTACTTGTGGGTTATCTGTCGCCACTTTTTAATATTTTTTATTATTTATTTTTATATATAAGAGAAGAGGATTTTTTATACTGTACGGCATTGACGATTGGTTAGGTTAAGTCGTGCTAGTTTAGTTAAATAAAAAACTTTTTAATATTTTTTTATTTAGTTATTTTTATATATTAAGAGAAGAGGATTCTTTATACTGTACGGCATTGACGATTGGTTAGGTTAAGTCGTGCTAGTTTGGTTAAATAAAACGGTATTTAACCAAACTAGCACGACTTAACCTAACCAATCGTCAATGCCGTACAGTATAAAGAATCCTCTTCTCTTAATATATAAAAATAAATAAATAAAAAAAATATTAAAAAGTGGCGACAGATAACCCACAAGTACCGTTATTCTTTTAGAGTTGTTCTTCAATTTGCCTTTTTTCATCTCATTATCATAATTCGTTGCAATAATATAGCTATTTAAAATCCCACCATGACTTTACGGACACACTGTATATATGGTTAAATTCTGTCTATTTTTTTTCGTATTCCTTTCAAGTTGGGTTCAAATATCCCTAAAGTTTCAGAAGAAAGTTCACCTACAAATATAAAATTTCTAAACCGCATAAAATATTACTAATTGGTAATATTGTGGTTCACTTTGGGTATTTTATTCGTTTTGGTGAGGGTAGTAAAATTTCAACAACAAAACCCAATTAGTAATTTTTTTATGCTTTTCAGAAATTTTGTTTCTTGGCGAACTTTTTTTCCTGAAATTGTAACTAGTAGAACACTTCATATCATCTGTGCCGTAGCGTACTTGTTGAGACGCTGGGCTGCTGATTGGGAGGTCGTGAGATCGAGTTCGGGCGAGGACTTTTTAACAAAGATTTTCAGACTTCCTTGATGGATCGTGGTTCGGATTCCACATGAAGCTGTAGGTCTAAGGCGGGGCGAAAAACTTGACCTCCGTCAGAATTAACAATTTTAACAAATAGCTATTATAAATAAATTAAAAAGAAAAAACGTATGTATATTTTCGAAACTTATCATGTTACAATGTCATTTTTACAATGTCATTTTTACGATTTCATTTTTACAATGTCATTTTTACAATGTCATTTTTACAATGTCATTTCGGACGCTGTTAACAACAGATCACCAAAACTTTTCGAAGAAAAATGCCCACACTAAAACGTACTTGTTGCATGGTCAAATTAATGTGACCCCTGAGCAATTAAAGAACCACACATATTATTCTTTGCAAATAATATAAAAACTAGAGACCCCTCCCCAAAATATGTTATTCTTCCCACATGGTCGAGCCATCTTTCACTTTACTTCTAAAATAGTAACTTCGGAATAAGAAAGAACTAAATAACATAGTTTCGGGTATTACTAATACTTTTATTTTGCTATTTTAAATTTGTACATGACAGAAATAGAAATAGATACATATATATGTACGACAGGTACGATAGGTACGGTAGGTATGTATAGATACGACAGAAATAGATACGTATGTGTAAATCCCTTTTCAACACACATCGGTAGAGAATCATTTGGGTAGGAAGGCCTAGGTAGGTAGGCCTATACTATCAAAAGTAACTTCGTAAGGCATTCAAAACACACACACACACACACACATATATATTATATAATATATATATATATATATTACCAATTAACGCTCAACATAATCTTAATATATAATGAATGGCTTTCGCTGTCATCATATATCTAAAAATTATTTCGTCTAATAAACTGTATGCGAGGTTTGAAATTACAAAGATTCTGAGTTCTTGGTCCAATTTGTGTAGAGCAAGCCTGAGTTGATGTGTGTGTGTGTGTGTGTGTGTGTGTGTGTGTGTGTGTGTGTGAAACGGATACATTTGTGTCGCCTTGGGAGGAAACACGAACTTCTGGTGTGTCTTGCTCCTGATGAATCATGCATCAGGACCGAGACAGCCAGGAGTGTCTTCAATTCAAACAAACGTCATAGGCACGTAAATGATTATGAACTCGACGACACGCTGATTATGATAACACGGAGCGTTATCACTGCCAGTGGTAATGAACCATATACAGAAAGAAGCCTTCTCAGTAATTTGGCCCTCTATGTTAGTACTTGGCAATGGTATTGTGAGCTGCTCGTACCCTGAATGAGTGTATGGGTAGAATGGTGCTCTGTAAAACAACAGCGAAACCTTTCCTCAAACTTATCTATTAATACATGTCTTAGCGTCGATAATAATATATATATATATATTATATATATATATAATATAATATATATATATATATATGTGTGTGTGTGGTGTGTGTGTGTGTGTGTGTGTGTTTTTTGTTTTTTTTCCCTACTTACATGAAAGGCTTGCCGCTTACATCGAAGATTTCCAATGTCCTTAAAGAGAGAAAAACAAAGATTAGCTTGTGTGTCATGATAAATACCTTTAGCAAAATACGTGTTAAGGCAGCGCTAAATATATTCCTAAATATCAGAAGCTTTAAAAGGAAAACCTTCGACGCAATTTTCCATTGCATACTTTTATGGGTTACTCTGAACAAGTTCCGATTAATTTGAAAAATTTCCTCCTCTCTCAAGGACTCATTTGGCCTACGGGGTATTTTGTCGACACTTTGAAAAGCTAACAACTCACAATTTAACATAACTCAATTTAACATAAACTAACGTAATCTAACCCATAATAACTCGTCGATTAAATGTCACGTCAAAAGAATGACATTAGCTTGTCGAAACGTTTTATATATATGAAATCGGAAACGGGAAATTACGTAACTAAGATATAAAATCAATTATTCGATAATAATAATAATAATAATAATAATAATAATAATAAAAACGAACTGATACAGACGAAAATAATAATGACGACCAAAATTCCATAAAAAATTATTTTCTTTCTTACTTTGTTTTTGGAAAATGCCAAAAAAAGAAAATTTTTCACGCAATATCTTTCTATTTACGAACTCCCCCCCCCCGCCCCCTAAAAAAACACCAAATGGTAACGTATATTTTCACAGCAACAAATCACTCGAGTGAATAGATAAATATAAGGAACACAGTTTATAAAAATGGTTTATCGTCTTAAAACAAGACTTATTAAAACGAACAATGAAGCGGGTGAACGATCACTATTTACCGTTACCTAATCAATGCAGTTAGAAAAAAAGCAAAAAGAGTAATAATGAAGGTATTATTATTATTATTACTATATTATTATTATTATTATATTATTATTATACTGTACATACCCTGCTCGACTTACCATTAAAATTTAAAAAAAAAAAGACTAGATTTTCTATATTTTTACTCCGTTCCATTGGATTCTTCTTAACGTTAACACGAATTCAATTTCGTTACACCTCACCTCCAATCCTCCCCCCCCCCCCCCAAGAATATTAAAGGTCGTACTTCCTTACAGCTAAAAAAAAAAAAGCTTTCTAAAGCATATTAATAATACAGACGTTCTTTGACCCGAACTAATTTGAAAAGCCTCTTCATTAGTATTAATTTCTTACTTACGTATTTAATATTTACGTATTTAATTCAATATATTACATATTTAATTAATTATCCATTTAATTCAAGAGAAAATAATTGACTTTTACAGTACTTAAGCGATCATTCAGTTAAACCCATTATTCTACTCGTTAAAGTGACCAGATTTTCCACACTTCAGAAATGGACTTTATATATATATATATATATATATATATATATATATATATATATATATATATATATATATATATATATATATATATAATGTGTGTGGTGTGAACGGAAATAATAAAAATTGCACATTTTAACCTCGTTATAAGAACCCAAATTATATGACCCTCTTTCTATGTGAGAACGGCAGAAATCTTTATATAGAAAAGAGTAATATGACCACCGTGCTTCAATTTATTTAAAAAAAACTAAAAAGAACTCCATTAAAGGAAAGGAGGATTTTTAACTCGACTAATAAGTAATGCGATACACAAATAAAAGAGTCGTTATAATTAGTTATAATTGTCCGTTAAGACAGATAATGAACGTAACTAGTTGGAGAATGCCTAAATACAGAGAGTCGTTAATCGGGGTTTGTAACACTGATGTCATAGGTGTGACTCATTGCCGGCATGGTTAGCTAGTCTCTCTCTCTCTCTCTCTCTCTCTCTTCTCTCTCTCTCTCTCTCCTCTCTCTCTCTCTCTCTCTCTCTTTTTAGTATGAACAAAATTCCATGAATTCGCAAAGCAAATCGGCCACCCTGGACAAGAGCCATACAGTCTGCTTAGACCTTATACGGAGAACTTAAAGAAATAGGTTATATATATATTATATATATATATATAATATATATATATATATATATATATATTAAAGTTATAGCGTCAAGGTAAATGAAATCAGCCATGCATTTTAGAAAAACTACATTTTTCTAACTGCACCTAACAGCTAATACACGTATTTGGAAAAATCATGAAAGGTCATTTTTATGAAATGAAAATTACTTTTTAAATATTGTCATTAAATTTCGCTTAATTATACCAATGACAAATATATATATATATATATATATATTATATATATATATATATATATATATATACTTTCTTCAATTTATTAAACGCATATATATATATATCAGCGCTTCGGTGGTGTAGTGGTTAGCGTCGCTGACTACGAATCCATCAACCCCAGGATCGAGACTCGGTGATGGCAGTCGGCGCGCAGCAAAACTCAACTGTTCATCCTTCCACACGATAAAGAAAGTGGTTGGTAGATAAATGGGTACCATGGGTAGCCTAGTGGTTTAGACGCTGGGCTCGGGTTGGGCGTGGTTCGGATTCCACATTGAACTGTAGGTCTAAGGTGGAGTGTAAAGCTTGACCCTCGTCAGAATGAACAATTCGAGCGGAAGCAAACCAAAGGTGTGTGTGTGTGTATATATATATTATACTTTCTTTAATTTATTAAACGCCTATACACGCTGTGTATATATATCTATATATATATGTTAAAAGGCCTATATTGTAAATATAGGCTCCCTTTTTATTGAAGGATTATTTCAGCTTTGAAAATCTTGACAGCTGTGCCAATCAGTAACAGATTTATTGTGAGAATATGTCATCTTTACTCGAATCTTATCCCATGTGTGTGTGTGTGTGTGTGTGTGTGTGTGTGTGTGTGTGTGTGTGTGCATTATACTCAATGATAAATTATCGTAACCAATAATGATAAATTTTTACTTGATACCCAATGATAATTGTTTGTATTATTACCAAATGATAATTTCTCGTATTTATTTATACAAAATGCTAAATATTTGCTTTTATACCCAGTGATAAATTCTTGCTTTATACCCAATGACAAATTCACATTCACATTCTCGGAGACACTGGTACCAATGATAAATTTTTTGCGTATTATACAATGATAATTTTTTGCCTTATTATCCAGTCGAAGAGAACCAATATTTCCGCATGTTAATGGCATGGTACGTGTTCCAATTTATCTCCCGGGCATCAATATACTTTTATAAATACCATTTTTTCGTTTGTGTTACAACGCGTGAATGACACAAATCTTCCATAAGATTGATGTTCTTTAGAGAGCTCATGACAATATAATATGCTCTACAGAGTGGCCCAAAAGTCAGGACACGTGGGGAAATTTATTTATATTAATTACGTTTGTTTTCTCTGTTCCAGGTGATACATAGAAGGGAAATTAAAGAAAGATGAGCGAATGAAATTGGTCTTCGTGTACGCGAGAGAAGAAAGCGCGTAGCAGCCGAATTTAATCAGCAAAGCCAAGGGAGAAAAAAAAACGGTGGTTTCTCAACTGTCAGAAAAGTGATTGACTGTTTTAAAACCACCGGGAGTGTTCTTGACCGACCACGTACTGATTCGTTTGACCATTTATTATGAATAAACCAACAGTGATGCGTGAATCAGATTATTTCCCCTACGTGTCCTGACTTTTGGGTCACCCTGTGGATAAACTTCGTTACAGATAAATACATACTCGCAGTCGATATGCCTATACACGATATAAATAAGTATAAACTTTCAATACATTACACTTAAACCGTATAGGCCTTAACTAGAAATACATTTTTTAGTCAATCAGATATTTCATTTTCATGGACTAGTTCTGAAGTTTGGCCGTGAGCAACAACAGCGTCCAAAGTTCACTGAACAATACCACTTACCTACAAGTGAAGACACTTTTAGGTCAAAGGTTCGACTCCCATAATAATAATAATAATTCAGGTTGGCCAGAAACTAGCACATTGCTCGAGTCAACTAATGCGGTCCAGTGCTTTAACTCCCGTATCATTATTACCATTATCATCGGGGTTCGAACACCCAACTTCAGTATCTTATAGGGAAATGGTGTTACCCAATAAGCTACGGACGCTGGCTTGGTCTCCGAATGGTACTGATTAATAATAATTCATCCAAAGCTAGACACAATAGGTCGCCTGCGTCTGCTCTGAGCGTTGTGCCAGTTTCTGGCCCTTTTTGCTAATTATTATGATTAACCGTAAGCAAACAATCACAATTTTTTAGTCTCGAAATCAGCTCTAAAACATAAGCAAAGCGCAAAGCGAGGTAAGATTTATTATAAACATTTGGAACTCTCGCAGCCTTCTATATACGGGTCAACCACACTAAATTATAGTGTGTATATACACTAAATATATATATTATATAATAACGGATAACTGGAAACCTCTCATTATAAAACAAAATAAATCGTACATCATTTTAACTATTAACACACATATATATAATAATGTCATTGTAGACAATACGATGCTTGATAAACATCAACATATGGCTTTGGTTTATTGTTTGAAGTTAAAAAAAAATATGAATCGCTAATCTTTATGAACATGAGTGAACACGTTCAGTTAAAGCCTTTTATGGGATCTGTTTTAGCGAGGAATAAGAAGTTATTCAGGTACAACGAAAACACTGAATTTTTCCATATTGATTTGGGACAAGGTCATACTCGGCCGCGGACCATTATCGATATACTATCAATTTACTGTGCATATATATATATATATATATATATATATATATATATATATATATACAGTTTATTGTCGAGAATATAAATGTTTTAAATTAGGGACAAGTTTCTCTTAACCACACCTTATAAGATATTGTGTTGTCATTTATTTTACCCCAAGGATATATGAAGGGATTCCAAATGATTTAAAGCCTCATATATATATATATATATATATATATATATATATATATATATATATATATATATACGAGGGTAATTCAATAAGTATCCGCACTTTTTATTTTCACATCTGATAGATTATAACACATCACTTCTCAACACAGTCTCCCTGTTTCTCAATACACTTAGTCCAGCGATCTACAAGCTTCCTAATGTCATCACAAAAGAATGTGTTTGGCTGTGTGCGTAGTAGTGGTGGACCGGATATCCGCATCGTTTTTAACATCCGCATCCGCACTTCTGACTGCGGATGTTATGCGGATATTACCTCTAATAAATTATGCAATTTACAATTAAATTAGCTTATAAGGCCCAGTCATGCACATTTCATGTAAAGTATTAATTATTAATGAACAAACAAATATACAGTATAAACCTCAAAATATAAATACCATTAAATCAACAAACACTACCTGTGCCGCTGTGCGTACTCCACTGATTTTTTTTTCACAGCAACACAGTAACTTTTCAGAATGAAATTGTTCGTATAAGATCAAGCAGTCTATCGTGTTTCGAACAAGATTATTGTAAATCAATACAAACAATAGTAAATTCTTCAGCAAAAATAGAAATGTTAATTTTCTGTAGCAAACACATTGCAAAATTTGCACAGTTTCTAAAATTAGCAATTGAAAATTGAATGAAACTTGTTTCAATGAATTTTCTGTGGCTGAAACTCTTGAGAAAGTTATTATTTTTATCATAATGAAAACATTAATATTAATTTTAATTCTTATGCATTGCCTGCCATAATAGTAATATCACGAAATTTGAAAAATTGTCATATATTCATAATTCTATATTATATTGATAGATTAACTAAATATCCGCATCCGCGAATATTGAAATTAAAAATTCGCATCCGCATCCGCAGATGTTGAAAAACTGATATTCGGTCCACCACTAGTAAGTAGCCAGTCATGCACCGCCTCCTTCAGATTATCATCGCCTTGGAATCGCTGACCTCTTAAAGCGTCTTTTAGTGGTCCAAACAGGTAAAAATCCGAAGGTGCCAGGTCTCGACTGTAGGCTGGATGGTCGAGAACTTCAAATTTAAGTTCTTGAAGGCATTTTCTAGTCTGTGCAGCGGTATGAGGGCGCGCATTGTCGTGTAACAGAATAACACCTTCCGACAATCTCCCTCTCCGTTTTGTGGGAATTGCTTGCTTTAACTCATTCCGAAGCATGTCAGAATACGATGCACTTGTTACTGTAGTTCCACGCTCTAGATAATGTTCAAGGATAGGGCCTCGTGTATCCCAAAACAGTGTTAGCATAATTTTACCTGCTGACGGCTGCGCTTTGAACTTCCCCGCAACGGGAGATGTTGGATGCTTCCATTGCATGCTCTGTCGTTTGCTTTCTGGTTCATAGTGATAGATCCAGGTTTCATCTCCAGTGATAATGCGCTCCAAAAGTTTTCACCTTCATTATGATACCGCGCCAAAAGACGAGAGCAGACTTCCATACGATTACGCTTGTGCTCTTCTGTCAACTGTTTGGGCACTCATCTTGGACAAACCTTGTGAAAGCCAAGAATGTCATGAACTATCGAATAGGCTGACCCTTGACTGATGTCTATGAAGATGCAATTTCTTTTATTGTTAATCTTCTGTCATCGAAAATCATGGCTCTGGCTTCTCTTGCTTGTCACCACTGGTTGATGTTGACGGTCGTCCTGAGCGCTGAGCATCTGTCACACATGTCCAACCTTCCTTGAACACTTGAATCCACTCGTACACACTTCGCCGTGGTAACGCATTATTCCCATACTGAGCACATAAACGCGTGTGAATTTCAGCTCCTTTCACACCTTCTGCCCACAAAAAACGAACCACGGATCTCTGTTCTTCCAGAGTACAAATTGAAAGCGGCGCAGCCATGCTCACTAGTCACTACTCGTACGATATGTGACAGCTACGAGTAGCCTAAATAAGCAAATACTGTTGCTAGCCTAAATAAGCCTATAGATCTGTTTGGCTCGTTATTACGAGTATTATATTATATATACAGTGCGTTCGAAAAGTCTCTCCGCAGTGCTATGTTAAACGCATAGGAAATTGAAAAACTACAATGTTTTCATTCAACCATGATTTAGTGATTTTATTACATAACCTTTTGATTTTACAGCATGTGTTGAAAGTGTTTTCCACCATTTTGCAGGCACAGAACAACTCGTCTATACTTGTTGTCAAACACTTTTTTTAAAGTGTTGGTTGACTGCGGAGAGACTTTTCGAACGCATGTACTATATTATCACTAAAATAAACAGTGCAGATACTTATTGAAGTACCATCGTGTGTGTATACAGTATATATATATATATATATATATATATATATATATATATATATATATATATATATATACAGGGGTTAGACAAAATAATATGAACACCCGCCGATTTCACCGGTTATCTTTACGGACTGCTCAGACACAAAGTAAACGGTCAAATGACTGGCAAACCTATTTAAATGCGTAACAGAGAGTGTATACGTCATGTTATAACCCTCACGTTGTTTTTACAGATCTGAGTGAATTATGAAATTAGCAGTTATGAAAGACCCGTCAGACTTCCAAAGAGGGCAAATTGTCGGAGCGCGGATGGCTGGTGCATCGGTGACGAAAACCGCTCAGATGTTCAATGTATCCAGAGGAACTGTCTCTATGGTCATGTCTGCATACCAAAACCATGGAAAGACAAGCACCGAAAATGCAATAGTGGACGCAAGAAGAAGCTGTGTGATAGAGACCGCCGGGTGCTGAAGCGCATTGTGACAAAGAACCATAAGACCACAGCTCCAAAAACCCCAAAAGTGACTGCAGAGCTTAACCAGCATCTTGCAAGCCCGGTATCGACCAGAACTGTACGTCGCGAGCTCCATGGAGCTGGATACCATGGAGGGCTGCAATTGCCAAACCCTTCCTTTCGCACATCAACATTGAGCGGCGCAGAAAATGGTGTAATGACCATAAGAATTGGTCAATGGACCGGTGGAAGAATGTAGTCTACTCCGACGAATCCTCCTTTACGCTATTTCCATGTTCCGGTCGAGTTTACGTCTGGAGACAGCCTAAAGATGCTTATGACCCCGACTGCCTGACCCCAACCGTTAAGCATGGAGGCGGATCTGTGATGGTTTGGGCAGCAATATCGTGGAATACTCTTAGCCCAGCTGTAGTACTGCATGGTAGAGTTAACGCCCAGGTCTATCTGTCAATATTGGCTGACCAGATCCATCCCATGGTCCAAACGCTGTTTCCCAATGGCGGCGCCGTCTTCCAGGATGATAATGCACCAATCCACACAGCTGGGGTCGTTAAAAACTGGTTTGAAGAGCATGTTAGTGAAGTAGAACGCTTGGATTGGCCTCCACAATCCCGGATCTTAACATTATCGAGCATCTGTGGTGTCAGTTGGAGCAGCAGGTCAGAAGCCGATTCCCACCGCCGGCGTCTTTGGAGGAACTGGAGCAGGGTTTGCTCGAAGAATGGCTCAGGATTCCTCTAGCCACTGTCCAAAAGCTGTATGAATCAATTCCCCGACGCATTGCAGCTGTTATTGCCGCTAAAGGAGGACCAACTCCATATTAAGAATAAAAACCGCCATTTATCAAGGTGTTCATATTATTTTGTCCAACCCCTGTATATACTGTATATATATATATATAATATATATATTATATATATATGTGTGTGTGTGTGTGTGGTGTGTGGAAAGAGAGATAATCAGGGATGAACGATCAGATTATAACAACCTATACCCGCTATTTTATAGGAATTAGAGGTTAAATACGCAGCGCCCATAGCTCAATAGGAAATACCGTTTCCCTACAAGCAAAGTGAAGAGAGGTCGGGGGTTCGACTCTCGATGGTGCTAGTTAATAATAATTCGTTTGGTTTGAGGTCTATGCCAATTTCTGGCTCTGCTCATTAATTAATTATTATTGTTAAAAGCTAAACGTGTACACCCTGATATTTTAGCAAACATACCAAATAGGTATCATACTATACGGACTGGTAACCATAAGAGGAGGTCAATAAACAAAATACATTGAATTGAATGATGAATAATTTTAGTAATAAATGACTATAATATATCAAATCTGGACTACTCCATTATGCACCAATAATTATTATAAGCTTCGAGAAGATATAATTGAACCTCATTTATTCCACACTGCAATATTTCATATACTAAAAGATGTCTATATCGATAGGCCAATGACGCAACCTACATATAGGCTCTATAGTGCTTTAAGTTAGTAGAACAATTGTAAAATTATAATTATCAATATATCATATTAAGGTACAGAGTAATTAACTAAAATTTCTTTCGAAATTAATATATATATATATATTATGCGCTTCGGTGTAGTAGTAGTTAGCGTCGCTGACTACCAATCCATCGACCCCGGGAACGAGACCCGGTGACGGCAGCCGGCGCGCAGCAAAACCCAGCTGTTCATCCTTCCACACAATAAAGGACGTAGTTGGTAGATAAATGGATGCCCTGGGTGGCCTAGTGGTTAAGACGTTGGGCTGCTGGTGGGGCGTGGTTCGGATTCCACGTTAAACTGTAGGTGTAAAGTGGAGTGAAAAGCTTGACCTTCGTCAGAATGAACAACGGAAGCTAACCAAAGGTTTTATTTATATATAGGGTGAACCAAATGTAGGTGGACAGTAAATGATAACGTTTATTTTGAGAATACATATTTAATTTTTTTGTATACTATAATACAAAATAAAATTTAAATAAATTTAGTTATAATATTTAATATAATATAACACAAACACCATAGTTATAATGAACACCATAGCTATAATATAATATAACACAAACCGTATTCAACCTACTGTCCACCTACTTTTGGTTCACCGTGTATATTCAATGTTTTGACGTATAGTCAATAGGTAAATCAAGCAGAAGAATGGCTTCGCTGTTTTTCACAAAGTACTACTCCACCTATACACCCAATTAGGGTACAATCAGCTCGCAGCATCGTTGTCAAATATATATATAAAAATATATATTTATGATGACCAGTTTTTAGTAACACTATAACCTAAGTCGCAAAAGAAAATACCTATATCCTATAATTATTACTTAAAATGTTAAAATAATTACTCCTAAAGCACCCTGTAACCTAAATTACGGAAGGCGCCTATGCATATACGTGCAGGTGTAAAAACGGTATTATAAGAGATCATGGATTCAATTTCAAAGACCTATGGAAGAACTATAATAGGAGAAAAATACAGTCGTATACAGTAACCCCCGATTTCCGCGCTCGTAAATCGGGGGGTTACTGTATAAGTAACTCTAACAGAATCTAAATGCGAGTCTTAATACGTTCAATGCGCCAGAATCAGAAATTCACTAAAACTGCGGTCAAATTCCTCTAGGTGTAATTCAGAGACGCCCCCACAAAGCTTATACGATCCGGTAAGATGCTTCGGGTCATTTCAAAGAAGGCTTTGAATGGAAGGTAACTTCTAAGTTCATCAATTGGAATATATATTTATTCATTCTCCAAGTCGTGAAGCTGTTTACGTGTGTGTGTATATATATGCAAAATTACCACACCAGAATTCGTGCCCAACACCACTTGGGTAGAAGGCGAGGGCGCTGACCATGGCGCTACGACAAAGTAAAAGTTAGCACAACCTGGTGTATATTTCAACATCCGAGGGAACACCCAACGCTTTCGTGGTGTTTTTCTTGCCAAACCCCACTTCACTCATGCCAATAGCAGTATTTCATTCAAATCTCTGTTGTAACATTGGGATTCCATAGATGGAATATCACGCACGAACACGCATCATTTTGCTTAATGCAACACCCAATATATATATATATATATATATATATATATATATATATATATATATATAGGAACTATGCTTTTCAATGCAAATATACATATATATTTGCTTTGAAAAGCATAGTTCTTATGTTTCCAGACTTTTGACTCACCCTATATATATATATTATATATATATATATATATATATATATATATATATTATATATATACCGTTAAAATATAATATAAACGCAAGCATCAAATGTTTGAAGGAAAGCCCAATTAATTAATCCCATCCTAACTATTAGCTATGAGACAAAGCCAGTGAAACTAATTTAACTTTATTAACTGAAGTGAAGCAATTGTCTCCTATTTATTAATTTTATCTGAAGCCAAATTTCCCTTCTTATCTCAAGTGAAGAAAGTGAGGCAGTTTTCAGCATAGGATTACGTTCGCCATTACAGTTTCGGGTGTAAACAGAAAGAGATATCGGCAAATGAAAAGTAAATAAAAAGTTCAAGAAATTTTATAGCTGAAATAGGTTTATATAACTGAAGAAAAACTAAATCGTTATTTATTTAAATACAGGGTGATCCAAATCCGTTTTTTTTTTTTTTTTTTTTTTTTTTGTGGGATACGTTTGTTTTTGGATCACCCTGTATTTTTATATCTTACGCTAATGTGATGGCGATTCTCATTCCAAAATTGTTGCAGTCAGTCAGCGGGGCCAGAAACTGACGCAGCGCTCAGGCCAAACGAATGGGCCCATTGCGTTTACTTCTAAATTATTATTTCCAGCACCATCGGGATTCAACACCCATACCCCCCACGACCTCGGTGTTTTCACCTCGCTCACAGAGATACGGTGTTACCCACTGAGCCACGGGCGCTGCCAAATTATTGCATGTATTAGACACTGCGTAAAAGTTGCTGTCACCATTCAAAATATTTGGGATGAAGGATATTTTAAAAAAAACTGATGTTTAACGGTCACAATTTTGTGTTTATGATAAACACCCTGTAGTTCGACACAAAATCAGGTTTTAAATAAATTACACGACACGTTATATTTATTACTGTTACCTTCCTTTTATTATTACATGCATTATTTACGATTTTGTAAGATATAAATAAGCGTGAAGCCCAGTAAAGCCTAAAGCTTAATGGTCAAATTACAGTAAATTAAATAAATAGTCCAATTTTACAATTATTTATTTTATGCTAAAATTATTCATTCATTTGTGTAAAGCATTTGTAATTACTTATATATATATATATATATGCGCCTCGGTGGTGTAGTGGTTAGCGTCGCTGACTACGAATCCATCAGCCCCGGGTTCGAGACCGGGTGACGGCAGCCGGCGTGCAGCAAAACCCAGCTGTTCATCCTTCCACACAATAAAGAAAGTGCTTGGTAGATAAATGGGTACCCTGGGTGGCTTAGTGGTTAAGACGCTGGGCTGCTGGTGGGGCGTGGTTCGGATTCCACGTTAAACTGTAGGTCTAAGGTGGAGTGAAAAGCTTGACCTTCGTCAGAATGAACAATTCGGGCGGAAGCTAACCAAAGGTCATATACGGTTAGCACAGCGTTTCCTAACCAGGGTGCCGCGAAACTTCATGAAAATTGACAAAACTAAGTTAGTGAAAATTCAAAAGTTACTGAACAAATGAAAATTTGAAATATTTACGATTTATTACCTCCATACGGGAATTGTATAAGCTCATTTTCAAGTTACGTGGTGTAGTGAGTAGGAGGAACTGGGAGTTCAACAGTGGGCAACGAAACTCCTTTGAGTTACCACGACATGAAAACAGATGGCACTTGGGTGCCTTGTGCCAAATAAGGTTAGGATCTACCTGGCTAGTATATGCTGTACAATGTGAAAAATACGCATCTTTTTAAACTTTATTTCACTTACAGAACCCTTCTGACATTCGCCACATACAAATATGTTTCATTTTGTTACTTTGAAATTCATAATATTTCGACCCAAGAAAGTGAATATTCTCAATTACCAGAAACTGAATTTCTTGTTTCTGTATTCCTCAAATTATGTTTCTCATTACCTAAGTTTATAATAATTCCAATTATTTCGCAACCACATACTTTTACGTCGACCTGCGCTCATTTCCGCAAATCTCAATTAAACTAGGCTAATCCGTTCAAGCAAAATTGAGAACTGCCGAAATAGAGATTTTGAAGGCGTGTCGACTATAGATTTGTCATTTTGATAACAGAGAACTTATGGCCTAAACTGAAAACGGAATATTGACAGGGGAGAGATAAACATGCAAAGACTAATTCAATAAACGTAATAGGATCCCTATTTATATAAACCAATTTATCTTATCCCTAAAAATTGTTTAACATCTTAAAATCGAACTTAAAACCCTTTATTACATAATGTCCAGTTCATTTACTCCGTTTTATAGGGGATACCCATATGCAAGAGAGTTAACACCTCTTAAAACCTCTTAAAAAGGCCCTACTTACGTTTACTGCAGACTGTAGCAGCTACCAGTATACCATAACAGGTCAGTTATATGACCTACATTATAATGTCAAATGAATTGTAACAACTCAAACAGAACGAATTTATATACCGTTAAACGCCTGTAGGCCAATTACAGCTAATATGATCTTTTGTACCCACAAACATGCTAAAAAGATTCGATTATTGATCCCAAAAATCGTGTCCTCAAAAACAGGAGTCATGCGGTGGCAGCCGAATCGCATATGTAAGACCGGATTTCTGAGGTGACCTATGTTGACCTATTGTACATCGTAATCTCACGTCCCCAAATTTAGATTACAAAATTATGAAAATTCAATGATTACTGGCCTACATAAACTGTCTTTCTGACTACTTACAGTCAACAACATACAATTATAAAGTAATTTAGTTATTATAAGTTATAATTCAATACATAATAATACTAGTATGTACCTATTACAAACTTTAAAGCATTTTAGTTGCTGTATAATGGATTCTTCCTATACAGGACAAGTGTGTGTGTGTATATAAGATGAATAGTGGACTAAAAATCAAAACTCTAAGGGAATAAAACGCCCAAATTCAATAAATTATATGCTTCTATGTACGGCGCACAGCTGAAATATAGGCCTAAACTAAAAATAAAAAATAAAACTAATAATAGCAATAATTCAGGCAAACTATTTTCAGAAGTTCCAATAAAATATTCAAGACAAAATCTTACAAAATGTCAAAATAAAATCTATATATTATATATAGTTTAACGAAGTTGCTTTTTCTTAATTAGGCCTAGCATATTGACCGTGTTATTATTCCATGCTTGCTGACAAAATAGCTGATAAGTAGCATAATAACCAGTCTACAATAAGCACTGATAATTGTATTTTTATTTACCTTTCTTTGACGACAAATTTTACAATATAGTGATCCAAAATAGGTTTTACAGCATAATCTAAGCCTATCAAAACAATGCAATGACGTCACACATGTACATAAACAAATCCACTAAAAAAGTTTGATCCAGAAGGAATCAAATTAAATTAAATATCGAACACCAATACAAACATACACTTAAACACTTAATTTGACAATAAACATTTAATTAATGATCATTAGATTAACTATTTATCTCTGGCTGAGCGTTTTTTATCATTATAACAACCTCAGAAGCGGCAAGCCACGGTCTAAGCTACTCAACGTTCGAACTAACTCTGCTGCTTGCCATATTGATCGTTCGCCACACCCACGAGTCTCCGTGTGGTGATGTTGCCATAAGCGCTGTGGAAAGGCCGCCGAATTTACTGAAAATAATATAATGACCATAATTGGAATGCTTTCTTTTATTTATAATTTTATTAGAAATTATATAATATATAAATTAGTTATTTTAAAAAATGTTTTAGAGTGACGTCAGAGGGCTAATTTAAGAATATTTCAGAAAGACACTTTTTCCTCTATTACATATTATACAATAAAATAATTGATATTTTTCATTAATTTTTTTTAAGCAGTGCAATTGCTTTATTTATATATATATATATATATATATATATATATATATATATAATATATATATATGCACCCTTTCACCTCGTATAGATCTTATTAGCGAGGTTAAGAATCTTTAATATACCAGTGTGTATATGTGTATATATACATTATTCATCGATGCATATATATATATATATATATATAAAAAACAACAATTCCGATTCGGGTCAAGAAAACAGGATTTAGAAAAGAAAAACTGGAAAATTGGGGGGATTGAGATTCGTAGAATTATTATATGAAACACCTAAACTAGTTTTAGCCCATTGTTTCATATATATATATATATATATATATATATAATATATATATAAGAAGAGAAAGAATAAGACCTAAGAGTGCATTTTTATCTTGATTTCAAATGGCTGACGTTTCGAAACTACAGTTCCCCTCTTCAAGTTATTAATACTTAAAATTAAATAAAAAAAATGTTAAAAAATGTTACAGAAATTCTTAAAAGTTATAAAAAAATTACAATGTACAGTAAAATAGAATAATTTTTATTTATTACAGTTCATGAAGCAGCTATTACAATCTTTATTGAAGGATGAACTTCAACGAAAATACAATATTAGAGAATGGCGCTTTCTTGCAGTTAGTGTAAGTCATTATTTAGGTATTCTATTGCACTGTAATGTAATATTACAAAATGGTAATTACTTACAGTTAGTGTACTGTTTATTATTTATGCATTATTTTGTAATACAGTATTCCGAAAAAGGGATTACTTACAGTTAGTGTAACATTCATTTATGTAATGTACTGTACTGTAATACAGTATTACATGATGGTGATTACTTACAACTAGTGTAACGTTCATTATTTATGTATTGTATTTTAGTGTAATATAGTATGTACAACATGTACAGTAAATAACCACTATAAAAGGTTTAAAACAAAACCATTTCCAAAATAAAATAAAATAACTGAAAGGACTTATAATGGAAGGAAAAAGGATAGACTTTAGTAGACTTTATATTCCTCAAATGAAACACATCTGAAAAACTGGCTTTCAAGCAAACTATGAAAACTCTGAGTTTTATACTTAAAAAAAAGAAAAGAAATACAACTTCACAACCATAACATACTTCGAACCGATAGAAGAGAAAAACGAAAAGGGTTGTTTATATCCATGAAAATCATACGTTATAGAAATAAATGATAGTCTATCAGTAATTCAAACCATGCGCGCAGATAGACTTCTAAATTTGGAGAAGCGAGAATATTATCGGAAGAAGGGGAGGCAATAGTGACTTCGTAGTTTCAATACTGTAAATGTAATAAATGTAACCAGCTTATAGTTTTGTATATTATAACTTATTATTACAGTTAGTTTTAAAAGTATTTTATTTTTAGCTTTTTCTTAAACATTTGTTATTAAATGATAACCAACATGGATTTCGATGAGGAAGATTGTGCCTATCGCAACCGATAAAACATTATAACCGTATCATTGATGCGTTCGTAAACAATGATTATTAACGATGTAATAAACACAGACTTTGTCAGGTCGTTCGACAAGTGCCTATGATTATGGAATCATAACACATAAACTGAAATATATGGAAATAGCAGTAAAAGTAGGAAAAGGGATATATATAATTTCCTAAGAGAACGGCAGCAAGTCATTACAGTCGAGAGAATATCATCATCAGGATCGAAGGTCTTCTGAGGTCTTCAGCGCCATAAGGAAAAAGTATTACCTCATTTATTCTTCAGAATCAAACAAATCGATATAGATAACCAGGGCTAAAGAAAGTATAATTTACTGGGGCCAGAACAACAAAGGGGCTCGGCAGGGACCAATTAAGCAAATGTTTTGAATATTTTTGTAGCATTTTTATCAATGATTTGTCTATTAATTCCGATCTGATCTGGATGCAATGCATTTATTTCAATAAAATTACGCAAAAATATGCATGAATGATTTCGCTGAAACCAGGGGCAATAGCTAGAGGCAAAGGGGGCCCGGCATGTGATTGTCTGCCGGGCCCGAGAAAGTGATGCCTGGACCCTGTAGATGACTATTAATGATAGTGCAACAACATCCTTTTCTGACGACACAAAATTTAGACGGGAAATAAGAAATCTAGGGGATAGAATCTCCACAAACGAAAACGAACAGGATATACAGATGGTGAAAAGAACAGCAATAGGAAATTTAACAGCGAAAAATTTCAACTCTTAAGACACGAAAAAGGAGAGAAGATAAGAGCCAGGGAATACTATGTTCAAATGGACAGGAAATTCAGAGAAACTCTAAAGCATATGATCGATTTAGGAGTTACAATGAGTGACGATTCGAATTTGAGACAAAAAATAAGATAACAATAAACAAAGCAAAAAGAATAACTAGATAGACACTGAGAACCTTTAAGTGAAGGAACAGGAATATAATGATTCCTTTATCGAAATCATTGGTCATACCCGAACCAAGTCTTAACTCACTATTAACGTTCCTATATAAGAAATAAAACAAATGTCAACTAGAAGGAATTCAGAGAAGTTTTACAGCCAAGATCAGTGGATGCAAAGAACTATTTTATTTTTTTATGTAGGAAAGAGAGAGGCAAGGCCAGAGCGCCCGCAAAAGTGACCCCTTCATAGAAGAAAATGAGAGCTGAAAACAAGGTCTCCAAAGTTCAACGATGCCACTTTTTTTCTTTATAAATTTTGAAAAGATTGTGAAGTTTGTAAGATGCTTGTATGTGTAGTGAGATATAAAGGGAGAAGTATGTATGTGTTTGAGAACATGCTGGACTGCTCACGGAAAAAGCTCAGCTAAAGGAGACACTGACAAAAGAAACGGGAGTTCCAGCACTCCCTGTCTCTTGCCTAATGTCCCCCTCTAGAGTACTTCCATGGTCGATTGGTGTCTACAATCTCCTCCTAATAAATTTAGAAGAGAAATTATTGGGAAAGATTACGTAAGTTAAATGTATATTCGTTGGAAAGGAGAAGAGAGAAGTACACCATAACTACACACGGAAAATAATAAAAAACTATCATAGTTCCTAATCTCAAGTTGAACCCTATAGCCATTCTGGAAGACAGGGAAAGCAAAATGTGTAGTCTTCCCAAACTAAAGGCTAGACAAGGAACATCTTCAACCCTGAGGGAAGATAGCTTTATTGTCAGAGAGCCAAGACTATTTAAGCAATTGCCCAAATAACTTAGGAACACGGATGGTGTCGACGTGAAAGTTTTCAAAAGAAGACTAATCACTTTGCTCAGATCAATCCTAATGAGCCGGGTGTAAACTGGAGAAGTGTAGAACTCAAGAAAACAACTCTTTCCTTCACCAAACCAGCTCTAGACGAAGGGTCACGAGCCTGACCTCCGTGAAGTGAGAAATGTCACAAGAAACAACAGTAAGGTTGCAAGGTAATGGGAGGTAATTATTAGAAAACAGTGATTACTTACAGTTACTGTACATTCATTATCAGTGTAATTTTCAGTAATTATTTTACAAGAACTTTCATTCCGAACAATTTTTCTTTGTCGTCTTTCTCTTCACCAAATTTCCATTTCCTAGAACTAACCTACAGTGACTCTTTGGATCTTTTTTATTCTATAGTTCTGCGGAGTCAACCTGATCTATTCAGGCTAAAATGAGGGTAAGTAAATGTTTACCTGTACAAGATACTGTTGACGAGTTCCAAGTTCCAAATTAAATATATTTCTGTAAAACTTTCTAAATATCACATTTATTCTTTTGATTTGTTTACTTTAAATATTAGTACGGTTACTGTACTTAATATTAAAACTCTTTACAGATAGACAGATAGATAGATAGATAGATAGCTAATGTATGTACATTCATAATAACGAGTAAATAAAAGGATACCTAAATAGGGAATTAACTTCATTAATTCCTTTAATTTTCGAAATAAATGTTGGACCATTTAATTTAAGTTTTATATATATATATATATATATATATATATATATATATATATATATATATATATATATATATATATTAGGGTGGCCCTTAGTTGTATGTGATTTTCTGAAATGAAATATTTTTCATCTCCCAACCTCCAAAGTTGTTCTAATCCATGTAAAAATGCTCTGTGTAAAATTTCAGCTCAATCAGACAATATTAAGATGGCCCCCAAAGCCCTAAAGTTTCAGATTTTAACAATAGATATTTTTTCATATAAAACCGTTTTTATCTTCTTTACAGTGTTTTATTCGAAAGAAATATAGAATATGATCGAAAGAGAATTCAATTTACAATAAATTTAGTTATAACCATTATTTACTTAAAACCAAAATTGGACGAGATATTCACGGAAATTGAAAAGTATCATATATATATATATATGGACGAGATATTCACGGAAAATGAAAAGTATCATAAGTGCGTAAAAAAACCGCTTCTGGAAGGTTCTAGAAAGTTCGATTATGCTTTGTGATTATTTTCCCAAACAAAGTTTGCAAATGAATTATAAAGGTTTTATATTAGAAATACCAATTAATTATAATTATCGGTGAATTTTGAAACTTTAGGGCCTTTGGGGGCCACCTTAATATAGCCCAATTGAGCTGAAATTTTGCACAGAGCACTTTTTTATATATTGAAAGAAGATTAGGGGTTGGGAGCAAGTAATTTCAAAAGTTGAAAAATAGGGTGCCACTTATTTGGGGTGTTTTTCATTTTTTGGGAATTTCTATCAGGACGGGCGCATTTCTGGTGTCATTCCGTCTAAACACATTGTGTGTAAATTATTTTTGAAATAAAATAATAATTAGAACTGCCTCAACGAGGTCAAAGTTTATACTTTTTGTCGAAAAGTACTCATGGCGTTCTGTTATCATGTCAGTTTTCGTTTCGATAGCTGCTGTAGTTTCTGAGTTGAAAAATGATAACAGACAGACAGACGGACGGTCAGAGTCGTTGGTTTAGTCTTCCGCACTGGTGTACAGAAGACTAAAATGAGGTATTATACAGGGTGTAACACGAGTTTATCCAAATATTGATACAGGCGAAAGAACATGTTATTCTAAGTAGAAAATGGGTTGGGACGAGTTTTGCCAACACTAACAGTGTTTCATTCTCTTTTTCAGTGAGTTCTGAAACGACGTGATGGCTTCGGCAACAAGATCTAAAACAGCAGTCTATCTCCTGGGGACCGTGGACCACAGCATCACAGGAAGCATGCTGCCTACGGGAAAGCAGGCGCTTCAGTACTTTTTCCACCTTCACCTTGACGTCAAGAAGCCGATCAAGGAAGCAGCCGCTGAGACAGTGACCGCAGTCAAGGAATTCTGGGAGCGGTCCCGTATTCCTACGCAGAAAGACCAACGCGCAAGGGACAAGGTTCTCCGAATGTACGAGAAGTGGCGGGCTCTGAACAAGAACTCGAAACGGCGCACTGTGACCCAAATCAGGAACGAGGCCGAGTTCCTCTCATCCCTTGACCGCCTCTTCGACATCGCACACGAACAGGCGATGTCGATGATCACAATCGAAGAGGACAGGGAGTTCCTGACGGGACAAAGGGCCGAGGTGCGGCGCGGCCGCATCTCCTCCACACGTGACATGACGCTGCACACTGAGGAGGAGCGTGCGAGGAGACAGGAAGCGGAAAGGAGCCGCCGGCAAGATGATGAAAGGGCGAACAGAGAGAGCCGAGAAGAACTCGTCGAACTGGCATCGAGCTCCAGCTCAGGTGCAAGCAGCCCGACTCGGTCACCGACACGGCGTCGTCGCCGAGAAGAAGAGGAAGAGCTCTCTCTCCCGGGCCCGTCCACGTCGAATGCAGAAGCATCTACGACCCCTTTACCACCCAAGCGATTCCGCGCGTCGAAAAAGATGATCACCCCTGATCTCTCCGCAGCGATGGATCGGACGAAACTTACCGACCGAGAAGGTGTTTTTTTGCTGTCGGCGGCTGCGAGGAGCTTGGGCCACGACCCTGAGGAGCTGGTCTTGAACCGCGAATCCTCCCGCCGCGACCGAGCAAAGTTCCGTGCTATGGCAGCAGCGGAAATGAAGGCAGCCTTCCATCCTACTGTGCCGCTGACCGTTCACTGGGACGGGAAAATCGTACCAGCGGCTGACGGAGGCCCTGCTGAAGATCGCCTTCCAGTTCTGGTGTCTGGGGAGAACGTCGACAAGCTTCTGGCTGTGCCCAGCCTCCCCGACGGCACCGGCCACGCCATGGCGGAAGCCGTCCTCTCTGCCCTCGAGGATTGGGACATCAAGGGACGGATCTGTGCCCTCTCTTTTGACACCACCGCCTCAAACACAGGACTCTCAGGAGGAGCTTGCTATATCATTGAGCAGAAACTCGAGAAGACAGTGCTTCATTTGGCTTGCCGCCACCACATCCACGAACTGGTGTGCGAGAAGGCATTCACGGCGTGCCTCGGTCCCTCTACTGGTCCTGACATCCTCCTGTTCAAACGATTCGCCGCCCAGTGGGACTTCATCGATCAAACCAAAGCGAAGCCCTTCGAGGATGGAACCATGCCGCAGCACCTGAAGGACGCCCGCGACGACCTGCTGATCGAATTCAGCCGCCTCCTCGACGGTCAACATCCACGTGATGACTACAGGGAACTTCTGGAGCTCTCTGTAATTGTGCTGGGCGGTCGAACAAGCGGGGTGCCCGGTTCGCTCGTCCCGGCGCCTTCCATCGCGCGCGCTGGATGGCAAAAGTCATCTATGCCATCAAACTGTTCCTGTTCCGGGAACAGTTTCAGATGTCGTCAGGCGAAGCGGCTGGAATCCGGCGATTCACCATCTTCGCCGTGTCCATCTACGTGACGGCCTGGTACAAAGCGCCGCTCCCGGCAACGGCCCCAGCCGCGGACCTCGCGCTGCTCAAGGCCCTCGTCTATTATCCGGACTCAGCGGTGGCCAAGGCGACGGCGACAGTCTTCGCCAGGCACCTATGGTACTTGAGCGAGCGCCTCGTCACCCTGGCCATCTTCGACGAGGGTATCGACTTGGCGACAAAGCGGGAGATGATTAAAGCGATGGAAGAAGAGGAAGGATCGGAGGATCCCCCGCGGCGTATCAATGTGGACCTGTCCACCGCCTCAATCGCCAACATACATTGGCCAAGTTCACAACGACTACATCAAAGGAGTTCTTCAAGGTTCTGGACATCAGCACCGCCTTCCTGCTCAAGGATCCGGAGGAGTGGCGGACGGACCCAGCCTTCATCGCCGCATCCCGCCGAGTCCAGGCCCTTCAAGTTGTCAATGACTTCGCGGAGCGCGGGGTGGCGTTGATGCAGTCTTTCAACCTGGCCCTTACCAAGAGTGAAGACCAAAGGCAGTTCCTCTTACAAGTGGTCGAGAAGCACCGCTGTGACTTCCCAACCGCCCGCAAGTCCACCGTGACCTCTGCAAAGTAGGCAACAATGAGAGGGAGATGGGCGCCCATGATACCCCCCCCCCCTTGAGGGGCTAATACTCGAGTTGAGGGGGACCTAGAGTTGAAAGTATGAAGTCCAGTTATATGTTTTAGGTCAAGATTAGTAGCTTGAACAAACTAGAAGTGATATTTTATTTGCTAGAGGCATAGAACATCATGATCTAAAATTTCTACTTTTCGAGAAAATATACAAACTTTGACCGTATTGAGGCAGTTCTAAATATTGTTTTATTTCAAAAATATTTTACACACGATATTTTTGACAAAATGGAACCAGAAACGCGCCCGTCCCGATAAAAATTCAAACTTTCGAAAATAAGTGTCACCCATATATATATATATATATATATATATATATATATATATATATATATATATATATATATATATATCCTTTATGTGGTGTCCAATAAATCAGTGCAAGATTAAATGAAACCCTACACTGACTTATGGGAGATTATATATATATGTGTATATACTATATATACATTATTCATCGATGTGTGTATATATATATATATAAAACAACAATTCCGATTCGGGTCAAGAAAACAGGGGGTTCTAAGCTCGTGCTCTTGAGTGCTCTTTGTGCTCGTTTGTACGTGCTTGTTCCTAGAGGTTTCACGTGCGCCCTCCCGGCCGTAGCACCCAAGGATGATGGGGCTCGACCCTGCAGTCCTTGTCATCCTTGGTCTTTTTCCACTTCGACTGTCCCCTCCACCCTTTCTTTTTCCTCTGTCTTTCCTCTCACTTTTTCTTTGTTTTTCCGCCGAGATATGCCCTTTTAAATAGAGGCGAATCGGTTCTTCCCGAACTTAAAATATATATATATATATATATATATATATATATGATGAATAAAACCACGAAGGAAAGGAAACACAGAATGGTGCTCAAGCGCTTTCGTCTAATGACATCCTCATTAGACGAAAGCGCTTGAGCACCATTCTGTGTTTCCTTTCCTTCGTGGTTTTATTCATCATAAATATTTTTCACGTGTTACTTTTGTGAAATAATTTTCATATATAATATATATATATATATATATATATATATATATATATTGCTTATTTATAAAGTCCAGTATCATATTACTAAGCAAATTGCAATCAATAAACTTTATGCCTAGAAATGACGAACTTTATGAACACCCTGTATCGCGTTATATGTTTACATATCTTTTATGTTGTGGTGTATCTGGTTTGTTTACATATTTCTGTTTGAGGGGTAATTTTTTAGGCATAAAATTATACGATAATGCCATTTCCCCATTCTCGCGCATAATTATTCCAATTTTTGCCTAAAATTACCCTCAACTCGGAGCCAAGCGAGATAATTTTTAATACATGAGTACAAGAACGCTTTTTCCCCTTGTTTGATATCGCAAAAGTCTATATTTACCCCATGCGGTAAGAGGGTTTCGCGCATTAATAATAATAATAATAATAATAATAATAATAATAATATAAAGCTAAGACGCTTATTTCTCCCACTACGTGGGAGTGAATGTGCCCCAAGGGCGACCTGAACCAGAGCAGAAACAGGGTAAGTAGCTGGTTCAACCCCACTCGCTGCCAATGGCTGGGGGCGAACCAGAGTCCCACCGCTCGGAGAGAGCCACCGTACCCACTGAACTTTAACATTCCTAAGCGTTCTATCACGGAAGGGACATCGTTTGGTGGGATCCGAACAGGCACTATTCCATTAAGGAAGTTTTTGAGAAGCATTTATTAATAGCTGAAGTCTGAGATCGAAGCGGAGACTCGAACCCAGAACCTTCAAAATAACCACCCAGCTGTTTACCACTGAGCTACCCTATCACGTATCAAGAAAATAATATATATATATTCGATTTTATTTCTTTGTTTCAGTGGTCCAGTATCACGGATACATAAATTTAGCATTTGATTTTGTGACATGGTAGGAAAAGAGGAGCTTCGATCAAAGAAAAATAAACACGAAAACAGTATACAGGGTGATAAAAAAAATGTGTTCCCATAAATAACGTGTTAGATAACTATTCTTGGGCACACCTTTTTTTTTGGATCACCCTATATATTTATACTAACTATACAGACGAGGAAATAAATTCACCAATAAAGAATAATAAAATTTTGAAAAAGCGACCCCTCCACCATAAATTACTAATTAGTAATTTAAGAGTTTGGGTTTTTTAAAATTTTATAATGTTTTTACTCTAAAGACAGCACATTCCCCCTTCCTCAACTAATAATAAACTTGGGGATGTTTTGAGATTTTTTTTTGGATGAATTTATTTTCGTAAACTATATTTAATTAAAAGAACTTTGATTTGTTAATTTACAAACTTTGCCGTTCATTATACGCGATAATTAAGTAAATAAAATTCTGGGAAGTCTCATTATCGATTTGATAATTTCACTGAAAGACCTATCATCATACATCTTTACGTATAGTACCTGATTTAACCCTAGAAGCAGGGCCGGATTAACCATTAAGCAAAATAAGCCCGTGCTTAGGGCATCAAGGGAAGGGGGGCACCACAGAAATGCAACAAGGCAGGCTGGATGCCTTATCTCTACTAAGTATAGAAGCAGATGTGTTACGTAAGATTAGTTTTGAGGATCTGATCAAAGACTTTGCAATTAAAAAAAGTAGGAGAAAACTTTTCAAATATAAATGAAGTGGAAGTATACAAAAATAAACATTATTTTCCATCTTACTGTAAGTTTTGTTTCATTTCAAAAAATAAAATTTTATTTTATGGTTTATTTTTGTTTATATTTTGAATTACATATATATGGGGCACCAAAATCTTTTAAGTGCTTAGGGCCTCTAAAGGTCTTAATCCGGCCCTGCCTAGAAGGCTAGTGTGGTACCGTATACATAGTGACTAGTGTGAGGTCTACGTAACCCCTTAATGAATATTACATTTATAGATAGCTTGACTTAAACAATTTATTGTTATTAAACAATAAGAAAAATTAACTCGCGTACGGCCATACAATGAAAGGCATAATTTCCAGAAAACAAATGTCCAATTATTGTAATAGACCACGCTGGCTTTCTTAACTAAGGTGTAAAAATGTTTTCTCTCCTCTGATTGGTTAACATTTGAAAAAAAATGAAACATGGTCCCTGATTGGACAGTTCATAATCCGTAACTCATTTTTATGATCCCATATTGGACAATTCATTGTAACCTACTTTTCTGGGAAAGTGACAAATATTTTCGAAGATGATTCTCCCACTATTCCGTAAGAATATACAGGGTAATCCAAAAGAGGTATTTAAAAAATAATGTGCAACGATTTTTTGTTTGTGGGGGGGGGGGGGGGGGGGGGACATCTTTTTGAATCACCCTATATAATGTACAATAAACCCGGTGAAGAAAATCAAAATGGAGGGACCACGTACAATATATGCATAAAGAATATTAATTATATATATAATTAAAGTAACCATGAATGAAAATTAAAACGCGAAATAGTGTTTTTATTTCGCATTTTAATTTTCTTTCGCGGTTATTTTCATCATAAATACTATTCACGTGTTACTTTCGTGAAATTAATTTCATATATATAAGCGAAGTGCAAACACTAAGGTCGGGGGTTCGACTCCTGATCGTGAATCGTGATGGTTTGTAACACTCCAGGAGTTAGCGCAGTGGCCGCGTTCGTCTGACCTGAACGCTATGCCAGTTTCTGACCATCCTAACTTATTTATCAGTAAGTTCTAAAGCATGGAATTTAAACGATTTATCTTATACCGGATGCATTTGAATAGACTTAATACTTGAAAATCAAATTTTACTTATGTATATCTTAAATTTACTTAAAATGAATAAATATTAAATATATTTACGAGTACTTTTGTCTTCTTTCGAAAAATAGAGGAAAAATATTATCCACTTTTAAAATTAGTTAGTCCTTAAATTGCTGGGCGCCGTTTTCTTTTACAGTACGTAAAAATTAATAAAATTGTCTCCCGTTTGAAGAAAATGAGATATAGACTCATATTTTGTCTTTCAGTTACGCACGAGTATATTCTTCATGGACCACTGCCAAGAATCAGTTTTGTAAAGTGGTTTTCATTTTACTTTCTTACAAATTTAGGGGCGTTGGAAGAATTTTAATCTGATTACCAAACTCATTACATTCTACGACACAAATCGATTTAGAAGGTAAGATTTTAGTTTCCTTCAAAGGATTAATAACGCATCAGACATAGAATTATTTTTCAATTAGACATTTTTATAAATTTCAGATTAAATACGAGCTTGATAGGGAGACAGCGCCTCCGTTAGGCGCCCGCGAGCCTGCGGCCGCCGCGGGGGGTCCCCCATCACTGGCCGGCAAATATTTTTATATCACGTGAATTCCTCCCTCAATTTGTAGTAAAATCGTTTTGAATGACTTTTGCGTTAATATGCGTGTTTTTCTTCAGCTTAGTTAGTCTTCGATTATTCTTATTGTAACTTTCTGTTTGCTTTAATCCTGTTTAGCTACAAAATAACTTTTACTTCCAGCTGCTCAAGTAAACCGGACGTCAACTGCCACTAACTCACGAGGATAAGCTGTCAAATCTGGCTATTATCTCCATTGAAAAACCTAAGTTATTTGAAGAAAACTAAGTTATGCAGACATTATTGACGTTTTTGCTTTAAGAAAAAGTAGGAAAAAATGTGGAAGAGAATTGCTGATGAAGAAATATTGGAAAATGTAAAAAAAAAAGTAGAAGAAAAATTAGGAAAATGTTGAAGTATCAGATTATTTCATGTCGCTACGGATTATGTTCTGGTAATTTTTTGATTGGTCCGCTCAAAGATACGGCTCCCACATGAGGTCTCGCGGCAGGGCACCACATACATAACGGAGGCCCTGCAGGGAAGAAGAAAATCCTTTTATATATATATATATATATATATATATATTAAATAAATGAATAAAGGCATTATCTTGAAAAGTCTGAATAAAGCACTAGAGTTTATACGGTACAAGTCACTATATTTTACAAAGAGTGAAAGCATTTTTAGCTTTGTGACCATAAAGTTGAAAACAAACAGACATGTGATGAGTTTTCTTGTTCTCCACTGCATGCCCTATGACATGGAGATATCTTTACGACGAATGACAACGAATTTGCATATTATATGAAATTTAACGAATGATTTATAACTGGCTAAACGATATACCTATATATATATATATTTATATTAAAATTAATTGAAATAAAGCTCTGTTATAGCACAGTGGTTGTTGAACTTTTCTCTAAAAATTGGATTTTCAGTAGTTACAACTACAAAACCTTTACTTTTGAAACTGTACCTCGCACCCTATCTGCCATAGTTTAATAAAAAGCTCTATGTATGCGTGTATGCATGACTCGACTTTTATTAGCACAAAATGTAATTTATTATTTATCTCGCCATTTTATTACTTACGAAAATGTAGAACGCTTTGTTAATTTTCCCCTCCTTGAAATGTCACATCTTTTTCTGCATATTTTCACAGTTATGTATCTCTCATATATATATATATATATATATATATATATATATATATATATATATATATATATATATAAAGACAGAGAAAGAGCGAACTAAAGTAACGTAGTTCGATATTAATATGGATACTGAAGTAAACTGTGTTGCATAGAGGACGTTTCCTGTATGGTGTAGTGGTAAGATGACTTGCGCGGGACGTGGCCCAACGACTGGGGACCAAAATCTCCTTCGGGATGCATGTTTTACTGCAGTCTCCATTATATATATATATATATATATATATATGGTAATGGTTGAGATGAAAGGAAGAACGTTAAAGAAAGGAGTAAATTTGAATTTGGAAGAAAATGAGTGGCAGCTGTCGCATAAGATATATGCTGATGCTGTGGTACTTCATCGTAAATTAGAAAAATAATTATTAAGAACGGTAACAAATTTTATTGACATATGTGAAAAGAAATTACTGAAAGTGAATGTATATAAAAGTAAGGTTATTGTCCTTGAGAGAGAAGGAAAGACAGTATGTAATGTTGTGGTGAATGGAGAAAATGTAGAGGTTGTAAGAGAAATTAAATATTTTAAGCGTTTGATCGACAAAAAGAGGTACGAGTATACCATGGAAGTTAAAAGTAGAGTGCAGCAGGACAAGTGAGTCATGGTTGAGATAAAAGCCTTAGTTGGAAGCAAGTTCTTGGGTGTGGATAGCAGCAAACCAATGGAAGTGAGAGCGGAGGATAGTACACTACATTGGTATGGTTATGTGGACAAAATGAAGAAGGAATAAGAAAGGGTATAAATGTGACATAAACGTGGGCACTAAAGTTAACGAGAAACAAAAAGGAGTGGAAGTGGACTGGGAGACGTGTAAATGGAAACGTTGATCTCACCTTTTTTTACAAAAAAAGTAACTGTCACGACACTAAGTAGAGTGTAGGACAAAAGCCCCCTAGGAAAAATAATAATAAGAATTTTTTTATTCTTTATTACTTACAGTTTATGTTTATAGTTTATAGTTTATGTATTTTGGCTCTCGTCATTTTCGTTTAAACTAACGAAAATATCACAACTTAACCTAACCAATCATCAAGGGCGTACAGTTGACCTAACCGGGCATTCAGTTGACCTAACCAAGCATTCAGTTGACCTCACTGGGCATTCAGTTGACCTAACTTGGCATTCAGTTAACCTAACTGGGCATTCAGTTGACCTAACCAAGCATTCAGTTGACCTCACTGGGCATTCAGTTGACCTAACTTGGCATTCAGTTAACCTAACTGGGCATTCAATTAACATAACAGGTTAATATTGGTTATTCACCTAAATATCTTCTGATCTTTTCAGATTAGATGTGACACCTGACTTGCCCTACCCAGCAATTTGTCCAGGGGGCTTTTGTCCTAGGGGGCTTTTGTCCTAGGGGGCTTTTGTCCGGACCCGCACTGCGTATGTACATCATCCCAACTTATATCTGCTTTCTGGGTACGTATAGTATGTTACTAAAGTACAAAATAAACTCTTGGTGTAAAACATATTTTCTCTTCTTTCTAATGCATACTATCCTATTTTTTTCACTCTTATTTCTAAATATTCGAAGTACCAGTCCTCTTCACTGCGGTCTTATCGCATTAATCAAAATTTGGGGCATTTGTTATAATAATTAGTCCTAATTCCTTTGCTTGCCGACTTGTGTTTTTGTTGCTCTGTTTCGGGAAGGGAGTATAGTTTAAAATTTTTAGAGCTTCGATTTTTCCAATATCTCAAATTTTAAACTGAGATTTACTAGAGTTAAATATCAAATTAATTTCTTAATCATTCTTAGTACGTGAAAAGTACTCGTACGTTGCTGTACGTATGGTCGATTAAGATTCATATATACTGTAGTTAAATTTAATGATTTAGCTTCATTTTCACTTTGTAAGACTCCTTGGAGTTATTATATGATGTGATCAGCAAAAGATACCATTGGATTTTTCGTAATCCCATTATTCGTGTCTATGAGCCGAAAAGTGATAAAAATTGGTTTTATTTTGATAAGAAATCGTGTCATTGGTTCCATCCTTTCCCTGTAACATTAAATCTTCTTGTTTGTTCTGTAGTCGTACGGGGATATTTATACAGCGCTTTAGATAAACTGATAAATATTATATCGGTACAGTTTGCCCTCAACCCATTAGTGCCCAATGGTAGAATTTCCTACCGACAAAATTGTTTTGTCATTCTTGCATCACTTTTTCTTGTATTCACGTGATCTTCGGTATGAGTCATTGATAGGATTGCGTCATAGAGTGCGTCATATCAATGACTCATACCGAAGATCACGTGAATATGAGAAAAAGTGATGCAATAATGACGAACAATTTTGTCGGTAGGAAATTCTACCAATGGCCACTAATGGGTTAATTAATATGCCGCCATAGTGTTGCATTAAATGGGATAAAAATGATCATCGGGCACCCACACCACCTGGTGGACGTACAACTTTGCCCAACGTCAACAGATGGCGCGGCGGAGCTCAGTAGACGAAACCCACCGTTCAGGTCTCCCCTTTACTTCCCCCACGTCGAGTGAGAGGCGCCTCTTAATCGAAGGGAGGAGATGAATTAGGATAAGAAATATTTTTTTTTATTTGAATCTGTATTAGCTTCTATTTAATTTAGTATTTTCTTTCTTGTGGTTTCAACAGTTGTTCTCTTTTGCGACTCCTCGATATATATATATATATATATATACTGCGTGTGTGTGTGTGTGTGTATATATATATATATACACACAGTTAGGCGCCTCGGTGGTGTTGTGGTTAGCGTCGCTGACTACAAAACCATCGGCCCCGTGTTCGAGACCCGACGGCAGCCGGCGCGCAGCAAAACCCAGCTGTTCATCCTGCCACTTGGTAGATAAATGGGTACCCTAGGTGGTCTAGTGGTTAAGACGCTGGGCTGCTAATGGGGCGTGGTTCTGATTCCACGTTAAACTGTAGGTCTAAGGTGGAGTGAAAAGCTTGACCTTCGTTAGAATGAACAATTCGGGCGGAAGCTAACCAACGGTTATATATATATATATATAAAACCTTGGTTAACCTTGGTTTTGCTTCCGCCCGAATTGCTCATTCTGACGAAGGTCAAGCTTGTCACTCCACCTTAGACCTACAGTTTAACGTGGAATCCGAACCACACCACACCAGCAGCCCAGCGTCTTAACCACTAAGCTACCCAGGCTACCCATTTATCTACCAACCACTTTCTTTTATTTGTAGAAGGATGAACAGCTCGGTTTTGCTGCGCGCCACCTGCCATAACCGGGTCTCGATCCCGGGGCCGATGAATTTGTAGTCAGCGACTATATACATATATATATGTGCGTGTGTGTGTGTGTGTGTGTGTTCAGCAGTCCGGTCGCCATTAAATTGAATTGTCGTCAGGGTTCTTCAAAAAACTACAAATAAAAAAGAGAAAAAATAGATATAGAATATCATTTAAAACAAACAATATAACCTAAGGTTATCTAAATGATGGTTCATTTCAGTAATCTTTGCTTTATTAAAAGAAAACTATTTACATCCAGAAAACTATTCCAGCCATGAAAGCGTACGTATAATCATTTCGTACATGCTTCTAATGAACTACTATTTACCACTTTATGTGCTAAGTTATTTCATTATAAACCTGGTAAGTCTGGTAAAAGTTCCGTGCGTCGGTCTCCATCTAGGCCTGGCCTGATGGAGACACGAGTTACTTGCGATCTCCATCGCACATAGCCAGGTACACCCGGCTCATCTGGTACCGTTCTGAGCCAGGTAGCTAGTCTTCTTTTGAAGATTTCAACTTTGACTCCTTTGACGTTCCTGAGGTTCTTTGGAAGTTGGTTAAAAAGTCTTGGCTCCCTGACAACCAAGCTATTTTCCTTCAGTGTTAAGGGTGTCCCTCGTCGGCCTTTAGTTTGGATACAATACACATTCTACCTTTCCTAGTTTCCAATGTTGTTTGAATGTTAATTGGGTTTAGTTTGAAGTTAGGTTTTCGATGATTTTCCATATGTAAATTATGGCGTATTTTTCTCTTCTTCTTTCCAGCGAATACAGATTTAATTTATGTAGTCTTTCCCAGTAGTTGAGTTCTTTGCATTCTTTAATTTCTTCCTTTTTATATGGGGACGTCAAGACTGAGCAGTATTCAAGTTTTGGTATGATCTGTGTTTTCAGCAGGGGAATCATTACATTTTCGTCTTTTCTTTTGAAGGTTTTCAGTAGCTGTTTCGTAAATCCTTTTGCGGTGTTTATCGTTATCTGATTCTGTGTTTCTAATTTTGCATCATTGGTCATTATTACCTCTAAATCTTTTGCTTTCGTGCTTCTTTGAATTTCCTATCTATCTGGGGCATAGTATGCTGTCTGTATAAATATTTCATTTCTTCCATATCTCAAGAATTGAGATATGTTCTGTTTGTATCCCTCTGTAGTCTGTAGGGCTTCCATCTCTTCTGCATTTTCTGCTAAGCTTTGTATCGTCAGCAAAGGGTGTTATTATACTGTTGTTGTCTACTTCATTGTCTATATCTGTCAGCATGATAATGAAGATAAGTGGGGCTAATACTGTTCCTTGTGGAACTGAGCTGCGTACTTCTGATTCTGATAATGATATACCTTAGATTTTTACATCTTTCTGTCGTTCTCTGAGGAAGTTGTAGATCCATCTGCCTACTTTGCCTGTTATTCCCATGTGTTTCATTTTATATGTTATTATTTCATGATCACACTTATCGAATGCTTTAGCATTTAGCAAAATACGCGTATATTACATCGTAGTAATCATTGCTCTCAAGCAGAGATGGGCAAAGATACTTAGAAATGTATCTAAGATACAAGATACTTTATAAAATGTATCTAAGATACAAGATACATTAAAAATGTATCTTAAATATACAGATACAAGATACATTTCAAAGATACATTTTTAAGATACAAGATACTTTGAGAACAATATTTTTCTTCACCTGAGTCCTATAAATCCCGTTACTGTATATATATTTTTTTTTTTTTTTTTTTAGTTCAGGAAGAACCGATTCGCCTCTATTTAAAGGGCATATCTCAGCGGAAAAACAAAGAAAAAGTGAGAGGAAAGACAGAGGAAAAAGAAAGGGTGGAGGGGACAGTCGAAGTGGAAAAAGACCAAGGATGACAAGGACTGCAGGGTCGAGCCCCATCATCCTTGGGTGCTAGGGCCGGGAGGGCGCACGTGAAACCTCCAGGAACAAGCACGTACAAACGAGCACAAAGAGCACTCAAGAGCACGAGCTTAGAACCCCCTTGCGGGGACTGTATATATATATGTATGTACCATATTTATGTACATAATGAATGTGCATATTAATAATTTTTAAAAACTATAATTCTAGCAAATGTGTAATTAAAATACATAGGTAGGGCCTATTATTAACATAATTTATTGTGTGCAAGGCTACATAACTTGTACAGGCTAAGCTAGTCTATAACTAATATGTTGACTGACTTGACACTTTTTTTTTTTTTTTTTTTTTTTTCTGTTTAAGGTGCTTCAACCCTGCTGGATTATTGACACCATTTTTTTTTTTTTGACTTCCCGAAGGAAGGTTGCAAAATTAAGAATATAATAAATGTTGATTCATATCTGGTGTAATTTGTAATGTTTAAGTTATGACCATTCTTCGTTTCCTTTCAAAATAACTCACTTTTGGAAGAGCGAGAATCTGACAACCACGACCCTCACTCCCCTACAAATTGGGGTATATGGGTGGAGCACTGGAGCTAAATGAAAATGACCAATCTCAAAGCAGCATAAAAAGGATTGAGATATAGTACGGCTTCACTTATAAAGACGTCAGAAATAATCATAAAAAATAATGTAGGCCTACATAGAAAATGTATTTTAAGAAATGTATCTTAGTATTAAGATACTTGAAAAATGTATCTAAGATACTGCCCAAGATACTAAGAAAAATGTATCTTAGATACGTATCTTGTATCTTAAGATACAAATTGTATCTTGTATATTAAGATACTGCCCATCTCTGCTCTCAAGTGTGTCTATGATATTGTTATAGAGCTCCATTAGGTGTGATAGGCACGATCTTCTTGATCGGAATCCGTACTGATTCTCGTTAAATCTTTCCTGTGTCCAAATATATATATGCTAATGATAATGATAAGCTTATAAGCTTTATTGGCAGGCTATAAATCCCAGAATCGATGAATCGGTACAGAATTTGAATTCTGGGACCTTTTCTAGTTTGTGTACCGTTTTTCATATAATTTATTTTTGAGAATATTTTTGTTAAAACTAACGAAAATATCACGACTTAACCTAACCAATTATCAAGAGCGTACAGTTGATCTATTAGTAAATAGTAAATACTATTCCAGAAACAAACAATGTTATAATTAATAATAGATCAACTGTACGCCCTTGATAATTGGTTAGGTTAAGTCGTGATATTTTCGTTAGTTTATATTCTGTCAAAACTCAGACGGTAGACCGCATACTTAACCAGCACCAAATAAACTAAGATATATTAAAGTTTATCGTAGCCTTCACGGTTGCCTTTTTGATAGGTTGGTTGGTCGCAGCTTAATTGTGGTAGACTGCTCGAAGCTAGGTAGACCGCACACTTAACCAGCACCTCAAAAATAAATTATATGAAAAACGGTACACAAACTGGAAAAGGTCCGAATTCTGTACCGATTCAGTGATTTGCTGTACCTGGTATTCCATACATTAAAACCAAGCTCACCCTCTCGTCTATTGTTAATTTCGCAACCATCCCCAGCCTAAAAGAAAAAAAATATTATAATCAACACTGAAAATTCATATGATGCACGACTTTTGCGCCACCCTGTATGTATGTATATATATATATATATATATATATATATATATATATATATAGGCGCCTCGGTGGAATAGTGGTTAGCGTCGCTGACTTCGAATCCATCGGCCCGGGTTCGAGACCCGTTGACGGCAGCCGGCTCGCAGCAAAACCCTGCTGTTCATCCTTCTACATAAAGAAAGTGGTTGGTAGATAAATGGGTGGCCTAGTGGTTAAGACGCTTGGCTGCTGGTGGGGCGTGGTTCAGATTCCACAGTTAAACTGTAGGTCTAAGGTGGAGTGAAAAGTTTGACCTTCGTCAGAATGAACAATTCGGGCGGAAGCTAACCAAAGGTATACCAAACGTAACCAAAGGTGTGTGTGTATATATATATATATATATATCCTTACGAAATACTAACGGAATGACGTCTAAAAATGTTTGCTACTTTTGCAGAAGTCTCCGTCTGGTCTGAGGAAGCGGAACTTGTACAATGTATGATACATCTTGTACATCTCTAACGTGTATTCATATCGTGTTTGGTTAGAAATTATGAAATGAGGGACATGTTTCATTTCTTACACAGGCAAATTAATTAAGGGTAAATTTGAAAAGCAAGCCAAAGCCTATTAATATCTAATTGGCCCACACTCGCATTATAACTTACAAAAATATTTTGTACAAAAGAGTTTGAACATAAAATCTGAAAGCGCACCATTCATTGATTTTTGGCGACTCTCTTTCATGTTGCCAGACTTTGTGAGGTTTCTCTGAACCCCAAATGCAGCAGTTGTGGCGGTCGACTTCGCCACTAATGTGGGATGTTGCCTTATTAGAAAATATCAACTCGTTCAGAATCTCAGAGGAATTCTATAATTTTGATTGGAACTGTTCACAGAAATCATCTTCCAGTAACATTTGAAACACCGGAATCTTGGACGTACGTTCATACAATTTCACTTTGAGAATTTTGCGCACTGTTAATTGCGTGATATTTGGTTCATCGGGTGCACGTCCATGGGTGAACTCTTCTCAAATACTTCATGAACGACGGCTACAGTCTCCTCACTGATTTGAGGCCTCCTGGATCGAAGTCTGTCTATCACTGACCCAGTTTCTTTAAACTGCTTCATCTAATTGTTAATTGAGTTCCTATGTGGTGCATCTTTCTAGTCATGAGAAGTGAACTTTTTTCCCAAAGCTGTTATGGACTTCAGTTCTGCTAGCCATAAAACAGTTAACCCTTTTTTCTAATGTCGCCACTTTCAGTCAATTTCAGCATCTACCTCTGATGTGATGCGACCTGAAATAAAGTATAGAAAAACTGTAATAAATTATACTTTCATATGCCATTTACAGTTTGTTTCTATCATGTGTACATCAAACGCTATTAAAGTTTAAAGTTGCACAAGGACTTTGTAATCACCTTATAATATATATATATATATATATACAGGGCGTCCCAAAAAAATGTATACACACTTTAACAGCTGATAGCTCAATTGATGTTTCTTTCTTTCCAAGTTAAACCCATTAGAATTAATAATGGCAGTCAGACTAAGCTTTGAACAAAGGAAATTCATTCTAAAATGCTACTGGAAGTGTGAAAACGCAGTTGAAGTGCAAAGACAGTTTAGGAGGGAGTTTCAAACAGATCCACCAACGCGACTTACCATCACTCGAATTAGAGATAAGTTTGAAGCCGATGGAACTGTTCAGAATGTCCACAAGAAGCGTTCCGGAAGACCACGGACATCGACAAGCCCCACAAAGCAAGAAAGAGTACTGGAAACGTATCACCAAAGTCCAAGAAAATCTGTGCGGCAAGCGAGTCGTGAGGTAGGAATCTCAGAATCGTCTGTCCAACGCATTTTGAAGCGCTGTCAATGGAAAAGTTACATTCCCAGATTAGTCCATGCTATTAATGAAGATGATCCGGACCGAAGAGTGGAGTATTGCGAGTGGTACTTGGCACGATGTGGATGTGGATTGGACGAAGGGGTTTCGTAGAATACCCTCCGCGTTCACCAGACCTCACACCACTAGACTTTTTTTTATGGGGATACTTAAAAGACAAAGTCTACGCTATAAAACCTGCAACAGTCGCTGCTGAGAGAGCAGCCATTGAACGAGAATGCACACAAATACCAAACGAAATGTTTCGTGATGTTTGCGATTCCATTGCTTCGCGTTATCAGCAGTGCCTGGACCAGAACGGACGTCAGTTTGAAAACAGGCGTTGACAAAACAATTAAATAATGTCTGTAGATTCTATTACATTTTGAAAATGAAATGTATTTTAATAAACACTGCCTTTATAAGTATTTAAAGTGTGTATACATTTTTTTGGGACGCCCTGTGTATATATATATATATATGCAAAGACCGCGCAGTATATAAATGAATAGAAACGACATAAGTATTAATACTTATGTCGTTTCTATTCATTTATATACTGCGCGGTCATTGCAGTTATTTGCGCATATTCACGATTTGCGAGGGTGCTCTCTGAGGGCATTGGTTTCTGCCCTATTTGGGAGAATTTCGATTTGTGATTGAGTGAGGTCCGTAGCATAATGGTAGAGCGTCCGACCGGCAATTGGAAGGCCCTGGGTTCGATTCCAGGCGGTTCGCCTCATTTTTAATTATTTCGTTATCTCTCCTCCTCGTGTGCAGAAACGTTCCTTAATACTTATGTCGTTTCTATTCATATATATATATATATATATGGGCTTCTCGCCTTTTAACTTCATTCCCTGACGAGATGTAGCTTTGAATACACGAAAGGCCTTGGAATCGTTTTTCTTTTTCCTTGTGGGTTTGCAGCATATATATATATATATATATATATATATATATAGTGACATTCCGGAAATTTCTTTCCTTGCCTCCTTTTTTTCACGCCCAAAAGTAAAGGTGGTGAAATCTGAACATGTGGGAGAAAGCCTGCATGGAAGATGCAGACTTCTAGAAGATTCCTCTGAAGCCGCGGAAAATTTCCATGTCACCAGAGCCAGCTATAAAAATTTGAGGCCATTTTACTTCGCTCTCATTACACTCATTTCCCTTATCGACCTTCGTCGCAGGAACTGGGCTTTGTTTCGCTCCATCGACGCCAATCTTCTCCACCTTATTCGATTGCGATCCTTCAATCTCGCGCAACCTCCTTCGCTGGAGCTTCGTCTCACTCAACATCCGTCCATTCGACCTTCGTTCAAGAAGAACCTCATCATTGTTACAAGCTTGCAATCACTTCATCCGTCGTGCAACCTTTTCAAAGGACGAACACTGTTTTACTCGCCACCATAATCACCTTCAAATCCACGATGCCAACACTGAAGCGCTCGCATGTCTTTCTTTTGTATATAACCTATTATTATTGTACCTACTTTGTTCTGTCAGGTGTTGATTTTAATATGAAATTTGATAATGTTAATTGATTATTAAGGAGTATCTTAAGCACAGACACCCGTAATCATTAACAGTTCTCGTAAGAAACTCCTAAACCAAGACATTTCAAAATTTTCAAAATTTGAACCTGCGCTAATCTTCAAATCCGCCTTTGTGATTGGTCAATTCTTTCCCTTGGCAACAGTTACAGTTATAACTTTGTTTCATTTAAAATAATCATTATTAAATTTCATATTAACATTCAACACATTAAACGTAATTCCATTTAAAATGTAGTTTCGTGAAATAAATTTTAGTGATAGCTTAAGTTTTCCCTGCGATATATTGTTAAAACACTTATTTAAACACGATTTCCTCCTGTTATTACTTCGGTGCTAATTAAATAAATCAGTTAAATGGAAAACCGTTGTCATTTCCAAAATGCCTATTTTCATTCAAAATGTTTCGTTCGCCATGCAAGTCTTGTATTTCAAGTCGGTAATCGGCAATAGGCTATCTTATAGAGAATTCAGATTATTATCAGTGTAAAACAGTTAAAAAGAGTACATATGAAGTAAATTAACGAAATTAAATAAATAAATAAAGAAAAGTAAATAATTAATAAAGCCAAATAAAAAGCGTATACATATATGTCAGGATGGCCGAGTGGTCTAAGGCGCCAGACTCAAGGAGACTTGTCCTGTTGTCAGGGCTGTGAGAATTCTGGTCCTCTCTGAGGGCGTGGGTTCGAATCCCACTTCTGACTGTTTTTCATGCACGTCGGTGGTGTAATGGTTAGCGTCGACGACTACGAATCCATCGGTCCCGAGACCGAGACCCGATAACGGCAGGCGGCGCGCATCGAAACCCAGTTATTCATCCTTCCACACAATAAAGAAATTTTTTGGTAGATAAATTGGTTCCCTGGGTAACCTAGTGGGCTGCTGGTGGGGCGTGGTTCGGATTCTACGTTAAATTGTAGGTCTAAGGTGGAGTGACAAACTTGACCTTCGTCAGAATGAACAATTCAGGCGGAAGAAAAACCAAGGTTATATATATGCAGTACACATACATTTTTGTACTTGTATGTTCATACATTTTTGTACTTGTATGTTCATACATTCATACATTTTTGTACTTGTATGTTCATACATTCATACATTTTTGTACTTGTATGTTAGGTTATGTGGCTATGTTGGCCTTATTTTTGTATTACGTTCGGTATATATTACGTAAGATTGTACTTGTATGTTAGGTTAAGTGGCTATGGATTGTGAATGATCCCTAATAAAGATGTTTTGTTCGTTTGTTTGTTTTGTATACACAATTAGATATGAGCCAGCCTTGTATGGAACTACATAACGTCATTATGTCATCATATTTTTAAATAGGACCTAGTTTCACAGAATTGGCACTGTTTGACTTTTATCTTGAGGCTAACATTTTTAAACGATCAATTTATTATGGTTCCCAGATAGACGATAATATCGTACGTATACGATAATTGGGCTTACTGTACGATGTTATGTCTTCGATAATATGGTATTCCAAGCTTTTATACGATAATTTTGACAGCTTCATTTTTTATACAAAACATCCTGGATCAAATGTAGAATTCGGACCCCAGCCTTCTTTAGTTAGCTTTATAAGGCTAACTAACGAAAATATCATGACCTAACCTAACCAATCGTCGAAGGCGTACAGTTAACCTAACGATTGGTTAGGTTAGGTCGTGATATTTTCGTTAGTTAGCCTTATAAAGCTAACTAAAGAAAGCTGGGGTCCGAATTCTACATTTGATCCAACATCCTTATTGCGGTTCATTCACAATCCATACCCAATTAATCTAACATACAAATACAATCTTATCATACACTTAACATGCAAATACTGTACACTCTTTGCTACATTACAAAAATAAGTATTGTACACCAGCAGTTGTCTGAACCAAGACTGTCATATATGATATATAAGTGAAAGGTACACAGTATCTGAGGACAGGACACTATACAATAACACATTAGAGCTGTTTTGGACCCTAGTAATGAAATTATATACTGTATATAATTCCGGATTAACATTTGGCTGGAAGGTAGGTTAAGGTAGTACAGTAAACATAAAACTGGCACTGCACCAGTTTGGTTCCTTGCAGGGACGTAGCCAGAAAATTTGCTCGGTGGGGGGTCGCCAGGGTAAAATAACAGGAACGTGTAGGTGGAAGGAAAAAAAAAATCTATATAATTACAATATTTTAATTTACTCCTAATAAAGTTTGTAAGCACATGTAGTCATGTAATGAAAATAAAAATAAATTTACCAAATTGAAAACATAAATTATGTGAATAAAAAACAAAAATGTGCACAGAATGTAAATGTACATGTGTACACCTACACAGAATTATGTACACAGAAATGTACAGTTATGTAACAGAAAACCGTGAAGTTATTAACTAATATCAAGAACAAGGCTTCGTGACAAGAATCAAATTTCTTCCATAAGCGATAGTATACAGTAATAGGCTAAACACGCGTCTGCTGACATAACTGGTTAGGGGTTAAACTGTAAACTTTTGGTTGTTAAGGTTGTTGGTAACTTGTCATCACTCTACAAGTTGAATTCTTGTATGATGACATAAACTTATAAAGGATACGCGCACTCCATCTTGAGCTCTCTCTGTGGAGCACTTTGATGTAATTCTTTACTCTATGATATCTTAATTCTTCTTGGTTGCTTCATGACTATAACGATCACTTCATATGTGTTTGCAAGATTCCTGTATATTGACGTGAGTCGCTCCCTTCCTGTCCGATTTCGAAGATACATTTTCAGGCGCTTTACCGCTGAGAAGGTCCTCTCGGCGGAAGCGGTCGTTACCGGTAATGTGGGAAGGATCGAAAGTAGAACATTTATATTGGGGAATGCAGGGGCGTCCACAGGATCATTTAAGTAAGGGTGCACTTCCAAATACAGGGGGGGCATGCTACCCCGGGAAATTTTTTAAATTTACGTTGTCTGGGACAGCGTTTCCTACCTTTTGGAGGCAGGAGAGCAAATTATAGGGCTTCAAATACTGAAAAATAAGGATTTTTTTAGACATCCTTTGTATGTCCATGCTATTAGGATGAAACCAGATACACAATAACTTGGTAGATATACAAGTTTATTATTCTTACATAATATACATATAAATAATTGTCATGGGACTGAGAAGGTTATTGAAGACAGTATTCAGCTCTTTAAGTAATGTACAAGATATCCTTCCTAACGATCTCATAGTCGCGTTCTCCACAACAAATTTTACATGTTTTAATTTTAATCACAGGATTTTCTCTTCATAACAATATGGGAAATTATACAATATTAATAATATATATAGTAACCAATTACTATCTTCAAATACTATGACTGGATTTTGGGTTTATGATAAATTCTATCTGTAAGCAGTTAACGAAAAAACGAGGGGGCACCATTGAAAAAGGGGGCTTGGCCCCAGGCCCGGATTTAGCTATAGGCGAACTAAGCGATCGCCTAGGGCCTCGCGCCAAATGGGGCCTCGCTCAAGCCGTTTTGCGCGTTCTGTTCAAGTGATATTAATGATTTAGAATTCTATGAAGAACTTAAAGTACTTTGCAGGTTTATACCTGAGAAAACAGATCTCGGAAATGCCCTTGTTTATATAGTGCAAAAACAACTAAGTGAGATTTATCCTAATGTTTATGTTTAACTTCGAATAGTATTAACCATCCCAGTTACTGTTGCTTCGGCTGAAAGAAGTTTCTCGCGTCTCAAACTTATTAAAACATATTTGCGTTCCACCATGTCTCAAGCGAGATTGCAATCATTAGCTATGTTATCAATAGAAAACGATATAACAAATTCATTAGATTATTCTCAATTAATTGAAGAGTTTAGCTCGAAGAAAAGTAGAAAAGCATTGCTGTAATATTCAAGGAGCATCTGAACCAAATATTAAAGCATTAATATTTAGCCTGATAAGTCGATCGCTCACTATTATAAAAAATGAAATGTCAACATCTCTTATACATCACATATGAAAAACGTTTGTATACTGTGGGGCCGCGCAGTTAATTTTCCGCATTTATATTATTTTTATATTAGTTACCGACAAACCAATTTTGCGCGTACCAAATTGTATATATTTTATCATTGTGTAATTTTAAGAATCATATATAATCTTTATAAATAAGTATTGTACATAAATTTATATATATATATTTAATTAATTCAGCTGTATATAAAATAACAAAATCTTCTGTAAAATAACCTCAGCCAACCAAGAACTCAATAAACTCTGAAAACGACCGGCTTTTCCTTCAAGACGCCAACCCTCAAACGACAGGGAGAGAAGAGGACACGAGAGGCCCCTAAAAGAGATACCCAACAAAGCGATAGCTTGCCTCTCGTATCCTTCATTCTTTCCGGCAACTACAAGTAGCACCAAGAAGGAACCAGCTACAATTGGTGACCCCGGAGTGACCCGAAGCAGCCAGCGGAAGCAGCATCCTTCAGTCGCCGGGCGGAACAAACCGAAGCCACGCCTCTTCGCCGCCCACCCGTAGTAGCCGGTCGGAACCAAAGCAGCAGCAGACCCGAATTACATTCCCGCAAGATGGAATCTGTTGAATCAGGAGTGCACCATGTCACCATCAAGCCACCCACGTTCTCTGAAGCGTCGGCCGCAGGATGGTTCTCCATCATGGAGGCACAATTCCACATTTCCAGAATAACATCCGAAGAGACCAAATTTTTCCATGTTCTAGCCTCGTTACCCCCCGAAGTCGTCTCACGAATTTCAGCAGCAACTCTCTCCAACAAGTCGTACACCGATTTAAAAGAAGAAATCGTGAGTCATTACGAAAAGACGAAGCCAGAACTCTTCGAACGACTCATCTCCAACACTCCTCTCACTGGAAAGCCCTCCCAATTCCTTCAAGATATCCACCAAACGGCACTGAAGGTGGGCGTCAGCGATGATTTGGTGAAGCATAAATTCATCCAGGCGCTCCCATCCTCAATAGCGCCCGTCGTAGCAGCACAAAAGGAGCTGACGCTAACTCAACTCGGCAAACTAGCCGATGAGTTAATACCGTTCGCTCAACAAAGCTGCTACGCGGCGCCAACGTCAACTCGAGCCAATACAAGCCCAAGAACGAATATCCCCATCGGCCTAAAACCCTTCAGCGAGAATCAGCGGCCGGTGGTGTGCCGCGCGCACCTTTATTATGGCCCCCAAGCAAGGACCTGCAGGCCATGGTGCAAGAGGCCAAATAAAGATGAGGCCAAGCTGCTCCCCTCGTCACGCCCAAATTCAAGATCTTCCTCACCATCAAGAGAAACGTCGGAAAACTAAATAAGCAGGCTGTGATTAACGCGACGTCCGGCCTGCCGCTGATCTCAATCGCAGCTCGCATCGCCAGTCTGAAGGTCAATTTTATCATTGACACAGGAGCGAGCATCTCAATTTTACCACCAACTTGTGTCAATGATTGTCAACTCCCCACCCAACCGCAGTAAAGATTTCCACCGCAAACGGTCAGCCGCTCGAAATATTCGGAGAAGTAACACTGGACATATCAATTCCTAAATTACGAAGAATATTCAGGTGGCCATTCGTCGTCGCCCAAGTCTCTAGTCCACTTATCGGCGCCGATTTTCTATCCCATTATGACATCCTTGTGGACTGCAAGCATGACATTTTGAAGGATAGAGCAACAACTCTTCAAGCCACTACTAAACCTGTGCAATCCAAAGACCTTCACCTCATCAATATTAACCCTACCACCGACAAATTACCTCAAGAAATCAGGAACCTGCTTGACAAGTACTCCTCACTACTGAAACCAGCTTGCGAAAAATGCTCTGTATGAATTGGTCCACAATTAACCCACCCCTTATATCTCCAGTCTAACTATAGAGTAGATCAAGTCTAGCCTAGAGGGGTCAGCCTAGAGATTCCGGAAATGGTCCAGAGCGGGCAGATAAATTGAGGTCCACAGTAGGATTCCTCACAAGAATTAGGTTAGGGCAATCTACCTTCACCTTTGTTAAGCTATGAGTTGATGCTGGGTCTTAGGCCACAATGTAGGCCTAACTTGTCTGACCCAGCTTAATTTAATGCTTATAACTTACTGGTGTAAAAACTCAATTAGTCACTTACTTTTAGTTATTTGAGTCTCTCCCTTCTCCGGTTATGTTTGTCGAGAGCGCACTTTGCTGGTACGTCCTCTCGCCCCGTTCGTCGTTTTCGTTCTCCCTTTGTTCTCCTCTTCGCGGGGCTTCTTGTACCAGCGTTGTCTTGGTTTATTCCTCGGTTAGTTGAGCGGTAATGTATCACCATTACCGAGCACGCTCCTCCCACACAGTATATAAATACTAGTGTGGAGAATAACTCTGGTGAGCAACCAATTGGTTTCTTCCACCCAGTTATTGACATAAAAGGAATTTAATGATTGTTAGATTAACTACCTACCTACTCAGTGAACCATTTTCGTTACCTCCCAACTACCCACTCATCAGTTTTCCATACAGCTCAACCGCAGAAAGTTTCCACCAACACTGTCAAGCATACCATCGACACTGGCAGCGCACCACCAGTGTTTGCAAGCCCTCGACGTCTTCCACCCGATAAATTATCCTCAGCTAAGGCTACTTTCAACAACTTACTTCAAGATGGAATTATAGAACCCTCAAAATCACCATGGGCCTCACCGTTACAAGTCGTTCCGAAGAAGATACCAGGCGAATGGCGGGCGTGTGGTGATTATAGAAGCCTAAACGCTGTCACGAAACCGGACAGATATCCACTTCCTCATATAAGAAGTCTGTCAACATCTCTGCACGGAAAATCATGCTTTAGCAAAATCGATCTAGTCAGAGCATATCACCAAATTCCAGTCCACCCAGAAGATATCGAGAAAACGGCTATAACAACTCCATTTGGTTTATTTCAGTATTTATACATGCCATTTGGTTTAAGAAACGCCCCTGCAACATTTCAACGCTTCATGGATACAATTTTCAGAGGAGTTGACTGCGTATTTGTGTATCTCGACGATATTTTAGTCCATTCAAATAACGCAGTTGACCATTTGAAAGACTTAGAACGCGTATTCAAGATCCTTCAAGAACACAATTTAAGAATTTCCTTAGAAAAATGCATATTTCAGCAATCCAAAATTGAATTTCTGGGTCATGAAGTTTCCCCAGCAGGCATTCGTCTTCCTGTAAACAAAGTCTCCGAAATTCAAGATATTCCCCAACCGCAAGATTACCAAAGCCTCAGAAGATTCCTAGGAATGACGGGATTCTATCGCCATATGATACCCCGTTACGCCGATTTAGTCTCACCTTTAAGTGAAATCGTCAGAACTCAAGTCAAAAGCAAAAGTCTACAGTGGAACGACGAAGCAATTCAAGCCTTTCAAGATGTCAAGGATGCACTACGGAACGCCGTTACGCTTTGTCATCCTCTTCCATCAAGCTCAATCCTTCATTTAGTTACGGACTGCTCACAAATAGCAGCTGGAGCAGTTCTTCATCAAATAATCGACAGCACACCAGTTCCCATCGCCTTCTTTTCCAAGAAATTAACTACAACTCAGCAAGCATACGCCGCATACGATAGAGAATTACTCGCAGCATACCTAGCCGTCCTGCATTTCCGTCAATTTTTAGAAGGTCGTCAAGTAATACTCTTCACGGATCACAAACCGATGGTTTCTGCCTACAAGAGTCCCTTACGAGCCAAGACAGACCGACAACAACGTCATTGGTCTGCCATCACGGAATACGTATGCGATGTAATACATATCTGTGGATCCGAAAACGTCGTAGCGGACTGCCTTTCACGCAACGTAAACGCAGTACATATCGACGCTTTCGATTTATCAGCAATCGCGGAATCTCAACAAAAAGATCAAGAAACGCAAGAATTTCTCCCACGTCTCAAGCCGTTCCCGTTTCCAGAAAATACAACTTTATATTGCGATACATCCACGCCATATCCCCGTCCTTTTGTTCCCAAGCAGCATCGATCTTCCATCTTCAATCAATTTCATAATATTTCTCATCCAGGCATCAAGCAATCACTTCGTATCATTAAATCAAGATACTTTTGGCCCTCAATGAATAAGGATATTCGAACTTGGTCCCGAAATTGTGAATCATGTCAATCCTCAAAAATTTCTCGCCATACAAAATCAGAAATAACCCCCTTCGATTTACCAAGTTCAAGATTTGAAACGGTACATATCGACATCGTCGGTCCCTTACCGCCAACCACTTTGCCCGGTCAAACATATCCTTCCCCATATAGATATCTCCTAACCTGCATCGATCGTGCCACAAGATGAATAGAAGCATATCCTCTGATTGATACTACAGCCACATCAATAGCACACGCATTTCTCGATGTATGGATTTCAAGATTTGGTGTACCACTGCAAGTCATAACGGACCGCGGATCCCAATTCGAATCCGAACTCTTTAGGGAACTCTCAGCTCTCATCGGATTTCACCGACTAAGAACTTTGTCGTATCGCCCTCAGACCAACGGAATAATTGAAAGATCTCATCGCACCATCAAGACAGCAATCATCGCTCGAAAACAAGATTGGCTCCCCGCTTTACCCATAGTTCTCCTTGGTTTACGCAGTCTCCCCAACGAATCGGGTTATTCACCGTTCACCACCGTCACCGAACCACCCTATTATGCCCGAGGCCAATGATCGCCAATTCGTCGTCAAAATCCAATTCAAAATTCATCTCCGAATTAGCCAAGAAAATGACGCAAATCGATTTCGCCCAACTCTCTCAAGGAAACATTCACTCAGCCCCCAAATCATTCATTCCATCGGAACTCCACAAATCAAGCCACGTATGGGTACCCATCGACCGCGTTCGAAAACCATTCGAGGCACCATATCAAGGACCTTTCCGTGTTCTCGAACGCCACGATAAGTACTTCGTAATAGAAAAAACTAACGGATCATCAGAAGCCATTTCAATTAATCGTTTAAAACCGGCGTATATAGTTTCAGGTCCCACACAGGTACCGGGCACACAATCGGACGACATCGGATCGGAGAAAAAGCACGCAAGGAAAAAGGACGATGGAGGACGCACCTCGGAGGTAGCAAATACAGACCTCAGGACGGGCACGCAGGACAACGCAACAACCGGAAACGAGGCCGACCGAGGATCAACGCGAGCTGGACGAAGGATCCGATTCAAATCAAGACCCGAATATTTCTACTTTTGATATACGTGCTCCGCTTCTCGGGGTGGGCAGTAGTGTGGGGCCGCGCAGTTAATTTTCCGCATTTATATTATTTTTATATTAGTTACCGACAAACCAATTTTGCGCGTACCAAATTGTATATATTTTATCATTGTGTAATTTTAAGAATCATATATAATCTTTATAAATAAGTATTGTACATAAATTTATATATATATATTTAATTAATTCAGCTGTATATAAAATAACAAAATCTTCTGTAAAATAACCTCAGCCAACTAAGAACTCAATAAACTCTGAAAACGACCGGCTTTTCCTTCAAGACGCCAACCCCCAAACGACAGGGAGAGAAGAGGACACGAGAGGCCCCTAAAAGAGATACCCAACAAAGCGATAGCTTGCCTCTCGTATCCTTCATTCTTCCCGGCAACTACAAGCAGTGTTGCCAGATGGAATTTTTAAAAATCTGATAAATCTGATTAAAAAATCTGTAGAAATCTGTAGATTTATAATATTTATCTAAATAATAATTTTGACATATTTTTATTTAATTTACTGTCTTAAGGTATTATCAATGATAAAATCTTGTATAATATTTTGTTTATTTTTATAAACTTATATAAATATGGCACTTTAACAAAAAAAAAGTAAAGTAAATGAAAGTAAACAAATTGAATTCCGTTACTTTGTGACAAAGGAAATACCTTTTGGTTATTGCTGTAATAACTATAAGAACACCGGAATACTTCTTTAATTCATACACATAAATGAAACAAAAAAAAATCCTTTTTAGATTTAAACAGATAAATATCATTTTTTTCAACAAAAACAAAAACATTCCATGCTACCATGACGTAGAGGGAATATCAACCAATCAGCGCCGATTAAATGATTTAATCGGCATGTATATCGTAGTCAGAAGCGAGTCGACTCGACTTCTGAAACTGAATACCGAGAACATTTGTGTCCTATTGATTGAGACTGTAGGCCTAATATTTCCTTGTTGTAAATTTTGGAAGTAAATAATAATGATTGCTTGCTGGATTAAAAATCTGTAGATTATGCATAAATTATTGAAAAAATCTGAAAATCTGAATTGCTTCATAAAATCTGTAGATCTACAGATATATCTGTAGATCTGGCAACACTGACTACAAGTAGCACCAAGAAGGAACCAGCTACAATACTATAGAAAGTCATTACCTATAATATTATATAAATCTTAGAAATCATTGTCTTATATTTTCGATACAAATCTTGATTCATATTATAATTTATACTTATTTGTATGGTTTATTTATATTTCTTATACAATTTCCATGCGTGATTATGTTGGTTTGGTTTAATTTTTAAGTGCTGGCATAGTTCTGTCTATGCGGGATTCTAATATTGCTGGTATAGTACCGATAATTAAGTCCATATTTTCATATATATAGGCCTAGGGCCTCGCAATTTCTAGATCTGCCTAGGGCCTCGCAACTTCTAGATCCGGCCCTGCTTGGCCCCATGGTGCCCCCTCGTGTGGACGCCCCTGGGGGAATGGATTCTCATTGCACTATTTTAGCGCTTCGGTGGCATATTTAGTCCAGTCCTCTTCAAGTGTGTTCTGCCACTCCAGTGCCCGCATCTCCCACTCCCCTCTTAGAATACCTTGATTCTTCTGCTGTAAATCTGCCATGTGAAACTTTAACAGTGGCTCGACTTTCTCTTTCTCGAACTCCTTACCAGGAGCATACCTTGAAAGCACACATTGCAGACTCTCTCCTCTAGCGAAGTCGTGAGGTCTTCCAATTATGGTAGGAACACGACCCGTCTATAGTAATCCTCAGAATTCACTGGGTGGTTGAGAACCATTTTAGTAGCTCTGTAAATAGTTGTATGTTAATTAGCTGACTTGAGATTGACATTTTGCAAAATTTTATTATAAAATATAGCTCATGACTTGGATAACTTCGATAGTCCCCAGTAGCTTCTTGTTTTCCAAGTGAAATGTAATGTAATTTTGCCAAACGTTTCTGGTCGTTCCAATAAATTCCCGCTTTCCGAGAGATTGTCGGAAGCATGACGCTTGCTATATTCTGTTAGTTATAGTCATCACTAATCAGTTACATAACGTAGGCTTATTCAAAAGTTTATTAGAAAGGTAGGTTAATATTCGTTTTAACGTCCCTTTCGTTTCCGATAGAAAGAGTTAATTTTCTGCTATTTTCAACTAAAACAAGAATACTTTATTCTACTAATTTTGGCCGAAATTCCTATTTATCGAAATATTTATTTTCGAAATTATTAAACTTTGGCGCCATTATTCACTAGTTAAACCCGGGCCCGTCGTCAGCCGAAAATATTTGGAGGGGCACCTGTGTTTATTAGGGGGGCACCTCCTCTATAACCATAAACACAAAAAAGATCATAATCGAATAATTTTTATTCAGTACTAGGTACTTATAGGTAGGCAGTGGAATACACGAGACAACACGAGAAAGCACGAGTATCAATACAGTTCAAGACGCCTGTTTTTGGCTTCGGAAAATACACGGAGAGGTTCATTCATATTTAGCTGTTTAGTGTATGAAGAGAGAAACGATAGAATCACCAGACAGTTTTGTCTTTGTTGCGTCATGCAACGTCTGTAGGGTGTCAAAACTCGAGTGAGTGTCGAAAAGGAAGCCTCACACACAGCAGTGCTAGCTCCAAAGGTAACAGCTCCAGCAAAAAGTTTGTAGAATGTTGGAAATGCTGCGCGTAGAGGATACAGCAGCTGACACAAGTCATCGAAGCAGTGACGTTTTTCAGAGTCAAATTCTTTCACTAATAACTGCTTTAGAACGACACATTCCGCCGCAAAATCCGTATCCAGATGCAGAAGACTTGCAAACGATCCCAGTTTCTCGAAGTTCATAAAGTCGCTGTTTTCGGGCCACAGTGAGGATAAACATTTCAAATAAAATAACGTCATATTATCACAGTACCTACTATTTTTTATGGGGGGGGGGGGCACCAACTCAATTTGCGGGGGCCTGGCGCCACCTGGTCCCCCTTGGCGACGGGCGTGCTCAAACCATCTCGTCCCGTGACGTATGTAGTCATGTTATTATCATTAGCCAATCAGCGGCTGCCCCATTGTCACATGATTCTCTCGCACAGGTCCGGCGGCTGAAATATGAATTCAACAATCGCTTTAGAATGATTGTCTGTGGTGGGAGCTCCCAGTCCGAGTGGGACGTCATCTAGGCCTAAGTTAGGTTAGGGGTACTACTTACCTTTCCGGGTCCCGAATTCATTATGGGGTACCCATGTCCAGTTAGGTTACTTGACTGCCCGGTTAGGTCAACTGTATGCCCTTGACAGTTGGTTAGGTTAAGTTGTGTTATTTTGTTAGTTTTAACTATTTTAACTACGCTCTTGACGATTGGTTAGGTTAGGTTACTTTTGCCGTGAATATTACTGATGAAAATAGGTTTTTCTGGTGTATTTCTGTGTATTTTCCTCAAATCTGACCTTCATTTTCCAGTAAAAATCGTCATTTTTGGTCCTTTTGGAGGATATGTCAGATCGTCATTTCCTAAAAAATGGGATTTTCCCGAGGAAATGAAGCTTAGATTTGAACAAAACACCAAAATACACCAGAAAAATATGTTTTCGTGTCAAAAATGAAGGGGCAGTTAAAACGAATCTTTACTGAAAGGTAGTATATACTATTTATATGAAAGAAAATCGTAATAATATATAATTTAATAACTCAGAAATTAGAAATATGGTGTACGATAATTTTGACAAAAGTACGATAATTTTGTGCTGACAATCTGGGAATCATGCATTAATGATCAGCTGGCCTGACGGCTAACTTTGATATGAGTTTTTGCAGCTGGTTGTTGGCGTTGACCTGTGTTGGGTTGTATTCAGTCAGTAATTTTATTTTTTAGTTGAAAGTAATCTGGTTTGAGTGTAACAAATTTTGGGTATGATATTAACTGTAATAATTTTAAATATAATTGGTGGGTCTGAAAAATTGTACTTCAATTTTAGTTTGTGGCGAAATTGGTAACTTAAATTTGTCTTCGATCGGTTAGTAACCACAAACAGTTAAGCTAAGCGTCTTGTTGGCAAGATAAGAATAAGATTCAGTAATTAGTTGTTGAAGGGGAATGGGTTTACTGCAAGGTTTAGTCTAAATTTAAGTTATTTACAAAAGTTTTAAGCCAAAAGAATTTAATAATTTTTGCATCTTTTTGCATCTCATTTGGACTAGCTGACCTAAAACTATTAGCCTAATTAAATTAATTTACATTCGCAATTTTTAAGTATTATGATTACTAAGATATTTATTTCCACTGTACCAGCCAGCAGTGCACGAGTGGTAGACCAAGATAAGGTCCCAAAATTTACCTTTGGCACTGAGGGGAGGTAAAGGAAAGTCAAATTTGAGGAAACCAGACAGTTGCATGAAGGGTTATTTCTAGAACACTTGTGCCTGAAATATAGGTGATAGTTGTAACTGAAATTGCTTGTGTCTGGCATGTCAGACAGCAAAGTCTGCAAAATTCTCACTTTCCAAATTGAGTCTCGTGCAATATGAAAAATTCCTGCATATAATAGATCAGTCTTTAGCAGATGTGATTTAGAAAGGAAATCCTCATGTTTATTTCAGTTAAAACTTTGTCTAAACTTTCATCCTACTTGTTGAACTTGAATAAGTTGGTTTGAGTTTAAACTTGCCTAGTGTGTGTGTGTGTTATGAAACAATCTTCATGTGATGCTATCAGAAAATTTGAACATATAATCTTGAATTAAAATTGGTTTTAACTGAAATATCCATTTTTCAGTGGTTAAGTAGAGTGGTGGCCAAATTATTATGATAACCTTTCTGAATAAATTTTCATAGATTTGTCAGTCTTCAATAATAATAACTGCCCAACACCAATTTTGCTGATTTAATTCTAATACCTGTTTTTAGGTAACTTTGGTATGCTGATTTAAAAAATCACCTTAGTTTTTGCCTATCACATCAGGTTTTTGAGCAATCAAATACGGATATTTTGGAGATATCGCATTTTGGCAGGGTTATGCCCAATTTTTTTTCTTTTCAAAAAATAAGTTTTTACATACTCAGAATCAGCATGGAAAAGTAAACAATTGTGTGGGGAGTGAACTTTAATATATAATGGTAATATTGACACATAAAGTGATTAAAAGTGTTTAAATAAGCAAAAAATGAATCCATATTAAAGCAAGCATGAGACCAGTTTTCTTAACATTATCTTTTTCTTGTTTTCTTACTTTTCAGTGTTGATAAATTTTCTCTTATAGGACTTCTAGAATGAGAGATGTCAAGACAATCTCTTTGCAGGCTCCAGCAGTAGTCAGCCATCATATGGGTATCCCATCTTCCTTGGTATCGTTCTTCCATCACTTTGATATCTTGGTGGAACCTTTCACCTTGCTCTTCACTAACATCACCAAGATTTTCTGGAAATTTATCCAGATGACTGTTGAGATAGTGAACTTTAATGCTCATGTTGCAACCCAATTGCTGAAAGTTTACAAGTAAATCCTTTACAAGATCTTTAGAATTTTTAGACTTTTTGTTTCCTAGGAAGTTCTTAACTACTGCCACAAAAGCATTTCAAGCTCTTGCCTCCATTTCGGTCATTGAGTTACTGAACTGCGGATCTTTCATCAGTTTTCTTATCTGGGGATCATTGAATATACCAGCTTTAAGCTTCTCATCACTAAGACCTGGAAAGGCTGCACATATGTAATTAAAGCAATCACCTTCTTTATTCAAAGCTTTTACAAACTGTTTCATAAGCCCAAGTTTGATGTGGAGTGGTGGAAAAATGATCTTTTCTAGATCCACCAATGGCTCGTTTACAATATTTTTATCTCCTATATTTAAATTTTGCCTAGTGGCCACTTTTCCTTTACCTAATGTTCAGCTTTGGCGTGACTATCCCATAAACACAAGAAACATGGATACTTTGTGTAGCCACTTTGTTGGCCAAGAAGAAAGTTGACCATTGGGTCATTCTCTGTCAGATCAACCAGTGCCTAACACCCTCATCTCTCAGATTTTGCTGAAATTTGGTTTATAGGGAGTTTGTGGGCCCTGAATCCATTTCTGAAATTATAAGGTCAATCCGACAACGGTTCAAGAGATATGACCTCGGGAAATTTGAGGTCACTTGCGAGGTCACTAACATTTGGCGACCCATAACTTGGGTAATAATGGTCACAATTATATAAAAGTATATATATTTAGAATCAGAAAATGACAAGGAATCCAAATATGCAAGTTGTAGAACTCTAGGTTGAAAAATAAAAAAGTTACTCTGTAACCAAAATTTGAGGTCACGATTTGACCTCTGGGTATCAAATGGGAATTTTTTTCTTAAATGTAAAAAATGAAGGCATAGGCATTGGCTATTAGAATCAGCAAAAAAAAGTTTGTTTTTAGTATTTTTCATGTAACTAACATATAAGTGAACACCATATTCATAAGTTGTGCGTCAATTCTACCTATTTTTCACACTTAAGCTCATAATTTGACCTATAGAAATTAAAATTACATTTTTTTATAGATATAAAAACAAAGGCAAAAAATGTAAAATTGTATTTCACTGCTAATCTACACTGGCAATAATAGTTATAATAGTGAAAGGGAAGACCTACTTAGAGGATTCATGTGCTAGCCTAATACAATTTTTGCATGCTCGATGCTCTCATCAATTTCTTTTTGTGGAAAAATGTATTGAATTCTGCTGCCTCCTCTTAGGGTAGGACAACTCATTACAGTTAATATATGATGTCCTGGCACTGCACATGAATCCTTGTTTGATGGATAATAATATGCACTTGATCCTGATGACCCAGAGGGATGTAGAAAGTTCACAGTGAAATCATCAAACTCTTCACAATATTCCTCCACAATTCCATACCAAACTTGCATGTCATAAATGCAGCCAACATACTCTTGGTTTGACACATTTTAGGTTACCAAGCATTGCAGGTTCATTAGTAAAATGACTTTTCCTTATTCTTTTCTTTTCTCTAATGCCACTTGAAATGGGATACACCATCAGTTCTTCCTTGTTTAGGGGAACAAATCTATGATATTCTGAGTTCCAGGAATAGCCCTACTATCCTTGAATCGATGTTCCAACCGTTCTTCTGCATCTTTCAAATCAGCTGTAGTTACAAAGAAAAAAATTTATCTTCTTGCTCAAGTTTCTTCACAAAACTGAAAACGTGTTCTGGTGTAAGAATTTGCCTCTGTAGTTCTCTGCAAACTGGCATGAGCAGTAGCTCTTTTCACTGTTCCTCCAATCCCATCACATGCATTTTTGCCATGGGATGTAGCAAAGAAGTGCCATTCACAAGACAGACCAAAATCCTCTTCATGGTAACAGATTTGTGAAGTTGTATCTGTTCTTATATTGGCCAGCACATCCATCTGAGAAATAGTGCACCTTCTTCAATTGTGGGCATCTGAATTTAACATATGTCATAAGCTTCAATATGAATGAGTAAACCATTATAGTGTTGTGTTTTAGTGATGCAGATAAGAAACAGACACTAAAATGGCTAAGTTCCTGGTCTGCAGATGATCTATAATAGATGACAAAAGGGTGAACTGTACACTGAATTGTCCCAGTGAAACCCTTGGGCAGCATCCTGGACAATGAAAGAATAATTCTCAGAGAAATCACCTACTATAACTACCTCGCTCTGAGGTGGTAGTGTTTCTTTCAACTGCTTGAAGTACTGTGATTGTTGCTGAGCAACAAAGTGATGACGAACCATGCGGGATATTTTCATGCTTAGGGATGATAAGTATTCATGAAGTGGCTCCACCTTATCAACCATTGTACAACGGTCAACAGTCACCCATTGCTTGTAAGATATTTCATTTGGAGCTGATTTCACACTGTCAAGTAACTCAAGAAAATCCAGGACACCCTCTTCTCTTGGGCAATCATTGCAAAGTTGCATCATGCAAGTCTCTCTTTCTGTACTGCAGACACTGTAATCCATAAGATCCTTGTATGAAAGACCTCTTTCTCCCAATGCAGCCAGCTGCAATTTTGGATTTTGATGGTATGTGCAGACACAGACAGAATGAGTCCCACCACTACCAGCAAGCACACAATATGATGGCCGTAATTTTGCAAATGTGGAAAATCCTATTTTGGGATTCTTTTCATCATTTTTATATAGTTCAAACATCTCTCTTAAATTCCCGAGGACCAATCGTTTTTGCACCTTCATTGCACCTTCAGCACTGATAACTTTCACGCAATCCTTTTGGCCAGGACACATACGACTAACCTCTTCTGACTCATAGAATCTTCTAACTATATCTTTGTGTTCTTCAGATATCACTTTTCCTTTGCTCATTAGTGGAATCTTCGGAAGGATTCCATGTTCTGATTTAAGTGAACGGCTTCTTTTCACCATGCATGTTGTAGTTTGAAAGAAACTAGCTGTTTTTTCAATTGTGTATGGTGAGAGTGTCAATATTTGTAGTTTGTGATGGTGACATTTGCTCTCCAGGAATGACTATTTCAATTCATTCATTAATTTGTCTAGATGTTTTTCAGATTTAGTTTCAGGTTTTGAAGTATCACTTACCTCCTCGGTAATTTGAACACCATAACTGAGTTCTAGCCTCTCCTTCAGGTGTTTCTGAGCAGATGATAGCTTACCACGAGCCTTGCGCTTTTTCTGGCTTAATGACAGCCCTTCTGAAAAGAACAGAAAAAAAGGTTTCACACACCTGAATATTAGTAATTAAATATTAATTATAGTACCTTAAATGCTATATAATTGGCTATATAGTAGATCAAACAGACCTTGTAGTAAAGTATAAGTTATTATATTAATTTATTACTTACTTTTTTTAACTGGTGTTTGGTCCAGAAATGCTAGAACTGGTTCAACTGAAGTTGAAGGATTTTCCTTTATCAAGCAATCACTGTCATTGTCCAGATCTTGAATTGAAGAGATGTTACTCAAGCCACTGATAGTAGATGATTCATTTGAATCCTGCTCAGACTCGTTGTTTTCAGTGGTACTAAGTATAGTGGGGTTTTTCATTATCAGTGTCCAGCAGTTCACACACAACAATGAGTCTTTTTTCACTCTTCCAGCACATTTTTCAACAAGTACATCAGTCACTTTTCTAAGATTGATTGTTATGCGTTTCTTGTGTTTTTGAATAGGGTCCTGGCAGTATTTCAAGTGCCGAACCATTGTATTTTGATCTGTAAAGATATAGGATTTACAATTAGGTAATATATATTTTTTAGAAAATATATAGCTATACACACTTAATATTTTAGGCCTTGATAGTCTCTGAGGCTCATTAAAACACCATACCCACCAGCCACCCACAGTGCTGGCTGGAACTGTACTAACCTGTAGACAAGGAATTTTGCAACTATCTGTGTTGATTCTGCACTTAGACAAGTAGCAACATGTTTCAACAGGTTTGTTTAGGCTACATGTGAGCTTAGTCTTCCCCTTTCACTATTATTGCCAGTGTAGATTAGCAGTGAAATACAATTTTTATTAAATTCTTGGAGCTTGAGGTCAAATTGATAGCTAAGATATAAAAATTCCTTGAAATGACAAGCAATTTATAAATATGGTGTTCACTTATAAGTTAGTTACATGAAAAGTACCAACATAAACAAACTTTTTATGATTGTTTCTATTAGTCAAGAACTCTGACTTTGTTTTTTATATCTATAAAAAATGTAATTTTAATTTCTATAGGTCAAATTATGAGCTTGTGTGAAAAAATAGGTAGAATTGACGCACAACTTATGAATATGGTGTTCACTTATATGTTAGTTACATGAAAAATACTAACATAAACAAACTTTTTTTTGCTGATTCTAATAGCCAATGCCTATGCCTTCATTTTTTACATTTAAAAAAAATATTCTCATTTGATACCCCAGAGGTCAAATTGTGACCTCAAATTTTGGTTACAGTGTAACTTTTTTATTTTTCAACCTAGAGTTCTAAAACTTGCATATTTGGATTCCTTGTCGTTTTCTGATTCTAAATATATATACTTTTATATAGTTATGACAATTATTACCCAAGTTATGGCTCGCCAAATGTTAGTAACCTCGCGAGTGACCTCAAATTGCCCGAGGTCATATCTCTTGAACCGTTGGTTGGATTGACCTTATAATTTCAGAAATGGATTCAGGGCTCACAAACTCCCTATAAACCAAATTTCAGCAAAATATGAGAGATGAGGGTTTTAATTTCAATTTTTTTTGGTTGATCTGACAGAGAATGACCCCATTTTCAGGTCAACACAAATCACCCATTTATGAACATCATATTTTAGCATCTCCAGCACTATTTTTATGTTTATATTCTTCTTTTAGATGCACTGAATGACCAATAGGAATCGCGCCATATTCATTCCCATTGTAAAGCAAGAGACACTTTAAACTTCTTTTTGAACTGTCTATAAACAATCTCCACTCATTGGGGCTATAGTGAGTTACACCCATTGCATTCAAAAGTCCTTCTACATTATGGCAGTAAACCAAATCCTTCTCTGCATCAAAATTTTGCAACAATTCTTTTTCCCTATTGCGATAAGATGTTATTTTTGTCTCAGGATGAAGTAGATTTTTCTCGTGCAATCTTGAAGCTAATAATTCTGATGACTCTTTTGAAAGGCTGAGATCATGAATTAAATCATTGAACTCAAGTTGATTAAATCGCTGAGGTGTCGTTGATGAAGAAGGCTGTTCAAAATCATCATTAGTGATATCACGTTCGATCTCATCAGGTAATTCCATATCTTCTTCATCTTCTGTGAGTGTTGGAAGGTCCGTGAAAATTGGAACAGGAATTTCATCTGAGTGAGAAACTGGTCTGATTGCTGAATCTCGGTTAGGATACTTTAGATGGTGTTTATTCTTTGCGTTGAAGCCAGAAGTCTTCACAAGGCAAAAGTAGCAATCATCTGAATGATTTTTGGGCTCTTGCCATACCATAGGAATGCCAAATTTCAAACCTTTTTTGTTTCCATTTGTCCATTGTCGTAAATGTTCCACACAAGTTTTGTAAACAGTGTGAGGAGCCCACAACTTATCCTGATCTCCAAGTTTAACTTTAAAATAGGCCAGGTATGCCTTTTTTACGAAATCAGTAATGTTCATCCTCTGCTTTAGTAACGTAAAGCATCCACAAATGTAGCAGAAAACATCTGGGCTGTTTGAACACTTTCTTTGAACAGCAGACATGATGATGAGATGCAACGCACCCTTCACTCACCACTGAATGCTGCCCACATGTAACTCTGTGCCGCTCCCAATCATGTGGTGAGCAGGTGATGACATCACACACTTTGCAGCTGTATCCAACCAGGACAGACTGACATCACTAGCGGAACCAGTTGCTCTCACTCCGCCAATGGGAAATATCTCTCAGATCATGATGTCATGCTCACACCTGGGGAAATCACAGATACCCAAGATTTTAATATGTTGTACACAGTGGCGACTCGTGGTATAAATGTATGGGGGTGCGATTTCATAAAATTGTACGACAACACGGACTCACAATAGGCTAGCGCGAATCCAACTGCCACTCACAAGAGTACTCGTATTAACATATGCGGCTATGCCAGACGTACAATTCTAGTTAATTACAAATAAGTAATAATTTCAATAAAATACATATAAATGGTTTATATCATTATTACTGAAGTCACTATTAGTAAAAATAAAGTTATTATAAAAAAAATTCGCGATTGTACTTATTTTCATTACAACAGTAAAATATAATTTATATTTACTTGAGCGAAAAATCTATCGCTCCATTCGGCTGCAATATTATTTTGTATTCAAACAGGGTACGCTGTTTGAAGCTATGCTATAAGTTTAGAATATTATGTACTGTATGAAGGCTTACTCAAAATGCCTCATGAATCATGATATGCCACATGAATTTTTAAAATATATTTCAAGAATATTTATTTTAATATCTTAAAATTAATATATTTTTTATCTGTTAAAGCGACTGCTCCATCGCTCCTATATGCCAGTCGCCACTGGTTGTACATGACCTTTAGATTTAATGCACAGATTTGCGTATTCCACAGATAAAATTTTAACAGCAAAACAGCGTTAACAGGTCTCAAAAATCATCAATTTTGATAAGCGCCTTCATGCACAAAAACCTGATGTGATGGACAAAATCTAAGGTGATTTTTGAAATCAGCACATCAATATTATCCAGAAATAGGTCTTAGAATTAAATCAGCAACAAAAATTTTTTTTGTTTGGCAGTGTAATCATTTGTAGCTACCTTTCTAACACCAATTCCATATATGGCATCATACTACAGGTCTGATAAAAAGAGAAGAATTAAAGTTTGTGATGAAAAGATAACATCATTAATCAGGAAGAAAGAAAAAAATGGGTATATAATTATATGATTCAAGGGTAATTATTTGTTTTAAGACTCATCTCTCTAATGAATTAAAAATATTTTTCTTATGTAATTTGATGCGTACTGTTTGAAAATGACTTCATTTCCTTGGGAAATGTGCCATTTTTTCCAGAAATGACCTGACCTAACCTGACGAAACCCAACCACATGCAAAAGTAATTGTCACTCATATATCCACCATTTTCTCCGATGTGTAGTGGGATTATATCTGCATATGATGTAGGATGCTCGTTTCCTCAGGAAATGGTCATTTTCAAACAGTACACATCAAATTACAATTCATTTGCGAGATGCGTGTTAAAATGAATAATAACCAACCCAAGTTCATATACGTATATACTTGATTCTTGAAGTAACAAATTCAAGAATTGCTTTTTAAAATGTATGCAAGAATGAAATACAAGAGATTTTTTGTATTGTATGAGACGTGCACAATTTGGAAAGTAAGAATTTAAAAAAAAAAGTGAAAAATTTGTAGATTCTGAAGCCTAGAGCACTGATAAAAAATAGGTGGCCCCCAAAACTAACTTACATATTTACCATATTTGGAGTTACTTTACACCTTTTGAAAATCTCACTTCTGCCAAGCTTTGGCCAAATGTTGCTAACCAACCTTGGAATGACTAGCCTATTTAACTTAGCATATTGGTATGGCTAACCTAAACAAGATTTGTCCTGAATAGCATGATGTATGAAGTGGGTAGGGTTTCTGACTGACAAAAGTTTGAAGGCCATGAAATTATATATATTTATAAGCCCAAATTTCTGAGTTAACTAGGCCTAAGGCAAAAGATGGTAACGGTTCAGAATAGGGGTGCCACCTCAATTTTTTTTTTTTTTTTTCACCAAAACATACTAAAACCATTGGTTTCCTGTTGTTTTGGATGAATGTGACCATCGCTATTACAGTAAATTATTGCTTGAAGTGATTTCACCCCCAACCCCTCCTACCAGGGCCGGATTTTCCAATAGGCAACATAGGCCATTGGCCTAGGGCCCACCAGTAACTGGGGGCCCACTGGGGACCTCCTACAATCCCTTGACACAAACAGTATCATTGACAAATTTGCCATAGAAAAAAGCAGGAAAAAGTCATTTTGAACTTCACATAGTTGTGCTTGCAAAATTTATTATGCTTCAGTTTCATTGTATTTTTCCATTATTCCTGTGTGTAAGATGTACATGATATGGAACTTGATTTACTTTGATGTACTTGATATGGAACTAATTTGATTAAAAATTATTAATGTGTAATGATTACATTATGTTGTAATTCTTATTGCAAAATTTATTATGCTTCAATTTGACTGTATTTTTTTCCATTATTCCTTTGTGTAAGAATAAGTTGTACATGATATAAAACTAATTGTAATAAAATTATTTATTCTTTACATTATGTTGAAATTCTTTTTTTTTTTACATTACAATATTACGATATATATATATTTGGGGGGGGGGGGGCACTGATAAGGTTTGGCCTAGGGCCCACAAGCAAGTAAATCTGGCCCTGCCTCCTACAATCTGGGGGGACCACCGTGGGAACTGGGGATTTTGGGTGGGGGAACACAGCACAAGCAATAATTTACTGTAATAGCAATGGTCAGATTTATCTTAAACAACAGGAAACCAATCGTTTTAGCATGTTTTGGAGGAAAAAACATGTCATGAAACATCAAAAACCATGAGGAAAACCTAACCCCTAACCTAACTAACCTAAAAAATATAAAACCCTATACTGATCAATTTGTGATACGTGATCTTTACGGGGGCTCTGACCCTGTACCCCTGAGAATTAAATTATACAAATTGGACACACTACATTTAAAGGGAGAATACCATGCGAGCCCTACTAGCATCACCTCACACCCGTCACAGACTGAAGCCATTTTCAAACTGAAGTGAATGAACGATACGATAGTAGGGTTGCCAACTCAAAATTTCCTAGATTCATACCCAAACATGTTTTTTGTAATTTTCTAACTTTGTTTTTTTTACTATGTTACACATGCAATCAACGTATTTTAATGAGAGAAACAACTTTGTGTCTGGTATTTTTTGAAATTTTGCTTAAGTGGTGCCTGTATTCTGAACCATTACCCAAAAGATAATTTGTTTTTAAACTGTTTCTCAGAACTGAGGTTCATTTTCAAATTTTTTGCAGATGCTGTATCTAAGCAGGACTTGAGAATGATTGCATCAAGATTTATTACATAGTCTATATGATGACCACTAAAATTCTTATGTATAAAGACTCAGATTGCATTGAGATTTCTTAAAAATAGATCTATTTAAATATCAAGTAATTTTTGCCCAGATTTAGATTTAGTATGTGAAATATAAAACTTTATAGCTAGCCTACTCAAGTTTTGAGTTTATACATAAAAATATAGTGTATCAAATTTCTAGAATCCAGATGCAGTTTTGAGATCGTCCATAATAGCTTAGTAATGAGTTGGGTAATAATTATGGACTCTTCAAACTGCATTTGGATTCTGAAATTTTATTTAAAGAAATCCCTAATTTTCCTTCAGACTATAGGGCTTCTTGCCAAATTGTGCAAATAGGCTTTAACCCTTCAAACTTAAAAAATCACCTGGTACATGTGACTGACTTTTTCCAGCCATTTTCAGAAGGATAATTACCTTAGAGGCTGAAGGGTTAAAGTTAAAGATTGTCATTATAGTTAGTAGTGGTCTAAAATTTTCTAAACAGTGCTTAGAAACTAGAAACAAGATAAATAAAATGTTAGGTTATTATTAAGAGTAAGGAAGTCATTTGTAAATTATATAGTTTTTGTTAGGCCTCACTTAGAATACTGCATTCAAGTTTGGTCCCCTCACCCACCCCATAGACATGATACTGACATGCTTGAAAGTATGCAATGTAGGCCAACTAAGCTTATCTCTAACCTAAGAAGATTGGAATACAGGGAAAGATTAAAGGAACTAAGCATGTTTAGTTTTGAGAGGGAGATATGATACAGGAATTAAAAATGTTTTCAGGTTTGGACAATTTAGATAACTTTTTCTTAAGAGTTTAATGAAAGAACTCAAGGGCATAATAAGAAAATTAGAAAACATATGTAGACTGGATCCATGAAAATACTTTTTCACTCATAGTAGTAGTTTTAGAACAACTTTCCATATGATGTGGTAAACAGTAGCACAATTTTTGTTGCTGTTAATGGTGTAAGTCTTTGCACTTTCTTTAATCTGCATTAGCCTTAATTGTTCTAATCACTGATTTGCTTAACCATAGAGCACAAACAATATCATTGTTTATTTTACCACATTCAAAGTGCTTCAACACAGAGGTTAGGTTACTAGGGTTAATTCTTATGACCAATTTTTGGCCAATTGGAAGTCCAAAAAACTGGTGTTTCCAAAAACTTAATATTTATCAGAATACTGAAAAAAAAACTTGTTGCAGGATATGAAAACTGGATGCAAAGTTAGTCTTACTGATAGGGGATATGGGATAAAACTTTTATGTAGTCATTCTTCATTGTAAGTAGCTATGTACAGTAAAACCTTCATTATCTGGCAACCTCGGGGATAGGCCATTCCAGTTGTCTAAATTTTCCAGTTATCTGATGGTACCATTAACCTAGGAGGACAATAATAGTAAAACTAAAATTTTGGCTATATTGCACTGTACACCAATGTAAACTATGTTGTAATCAACATAAACACCATGCTAAGTATGTATGGGACAATTGAAATGAGTAAAATTGTCTTATTTTATTAAAAATGTTAAGGATGTTCTAGATTTTTTCTGGATGGCATTGGAAAACTTCCCAGTTTCTAGATTGGTGAATTGTATTGGCCTAATATGAAATTTTCCAGTTTCTATTTTTCTGGATAGTTGATTGCTGGATAGCACAGGTTTTACTGTAGTCCATTTGTAGAATTTGATAAACATTGTCTCAATACAAATTAGATAATTTTTATGTACAATGTGAAAAAGTCATTACAAAATTTGGTAAAATTTCTGAATCCAGACAGTTCAGAGACAGTCCATAATTGCTAGCCTAACCAAACCAAACATTTCACAATTTTTTTTTTATGCAGGAGGGAGGGATCATGCGCGAGTTGCCTGCTAAAATGCACCCCTATGTATGAAGGAGAGAGCCAAAATCAAGGTCTCCAAGGCCATGACTCCAGATTCCTGGGATCTTGGGAGCATTGCTCCAGTAAATTTGACCATGAGAAAAAGTAAATTTGGGTTTGGGTTTTGTTCATCCGCTAGACGTTATGCAATTTTTTTGCGTATACGTTCTTGTACAAACCAATTTTTTTAAATTACAAATTTAGTTATTTTAAGTTTAGTTGGTAATTCCATATTTAACAATTATTTTTATTTTTTGTTAAGCTTCAATGTTTTGATAATTAAAATTTTATTAAAACGTATATTTTTTTAATATAAAATTATCAGGATTGGACTGTTCCATTGATCTCGGCCAGGTTTGATAAATTGGCCAGATAATTACTTGTGCGGTTTTAAGTAATCCACCATGACTCTAGAATTGAAAAGTTTAGTTAAGTTTAAACTTACTTTTACTTACTTTAACTTACCTACTTTTACTTACTCTTCCTTACTTTTACTAAGTTTAAAGCACTTACTTTTACTTACTTTCATTGTACTATATTTACTTACTTTTACTCACTTTTACCATACTATATTTACTAACTTTTACTTATTTTGTATTTTTTCAGGTAGTCAATAATCAATAATGGATCCTAATATTGATGAAGTTGGAGAGAAAAGTGAGGGTGTTAAAAGGGGTTACTTTTGTGGTCAATGCAAGAACAAATATTCAAAGAAGCAAAACTGGGAGGAACATTTTAATTCCCCAAAAAATATTTGTTACAATACAAGAGGTCCCAGAGTTTGGGCCCACAGCTTAGATATTGCAGTAAAGAAATACCAGGATGAAGTGCAGCAAAGAGATATGGCAAAGCAGTCATTTAGTTTGTTCACAAAATGTGCTAGTGCTAGACCTCAGAAAAATGAACCAACTTCATCAACTGCTAATCTAGAAAATGAAACTTTTTCACTAGATGTTTCACAGACTGAAGAAAGTGCTTCTCCTCCACCTAAGAAACAAAAGGTAAGTGAGGAATCTGCGCATCAGACTAACAAAACTACTTTAGAGGAATTTGAAAATTCCCAAATCCAGAAGACATTGAATGCAATTTTGGGCCTAACAAAAGAAACTCACCAAGCTGTTGTGGTTAATAAAGAGAAGAGTCAAAATATGCCTTCAAGTTCAAGTGTTGCATCCAAATCTAATAAAGCAAAAAGCAACAAATTTGACATTTCCATAGCCCATTTAAGCAAGTGTAAATCAATACAAGAAATCCTGAACAATGATTTGATCAAATCTACATTCAAATTGGTGGAAAAGAAGGATCTAGGGCATGCTGATGATTCATTTTCAGTACCAAGTGATATAATGGAAAACATTGCAAATAGTGACACTAATATGCCTGATGTAGATATAGCTGTTGAGGATGAAGATGATGATGATCAAGATGATATTGATGATGCTTCTGATGATAAAATGTTTACATTATATTGCATAGCTTGCACAGACCCCAAAGCATGTGCTTCAGACAAACATTCTAACATAAAAGGTTACTTCAATGTTAAAGATTTAACCTATGTATGCAAACAAGGAGAAAATCAAGAGAGATGGTTTAGAAATCTGAAAACCCACCTGAAGAGACATTTAATTAAACTTCAGCATCATCAAAGAGCTGCTGTTTATGAAGTGATGAAAACATCTCGGAACACTACTAAACGCATAGAAGACTTATGTGGCAACATCTTATACTACATAATGAAAACAAACACTGCATGGGCTCTATATCCAGTACTTCTAGCTATATTACATAGGTCAGGTTGTGAGGTTGGAAATTTGAATCTCAGCACACATGCGTGCGAGACAATTTGTGAGCTATTAGATAATCAACTTAAAGAACAAACTGTAAAGTGGTTCTTAGAACAAATTTCAGTAACAATAACAGCTGACATTGGAACAATTTTGGGATTAAGCATGCTAGTTGTATTAGTTATGAGTGAAGAAGATAAGACTGTAAAACTTGCTGGGATAAATTTAGTACGCAGCAAATCAGGAGTTTATTTGGCCAATGAAATTTTTGATGTGTTGAAGTCTCCTAATCACTTGAAACTATCTGAAGAAGCAATTAAATCCAAGGTATCTGGAATGGTCGGAGATGGGTTTTTTTGTAAGGACAACGAGCCATTTAAAAACGAAATGAAAAAGTTGTTTGGAGAAAATTTCAAATTTCGATGGGACTTAATGCATCTTGTGAACAGAGCCCACATTGATGCATTGAAGAAAATTTGTAAACTAAGTGAGCCTTTAGACTTTATTCAGAATCACACTTCAAATCTGAGATCAGGCCTTGACTATACCAATATGGTTCTTGACAATATCATTGGTTTTAAGAGACCAAAACTCAAATCTGATACTCGCATGGTTAATTACGAATTTGATCAATTTGACAGATTTGTGGAAAATTGTTTTTTTTTTTTATCATCCACAAGAGAAAGAAATTAGTGCCAAGTTCTATGTATTGATTTCCTATGTAACAAAGATTATGTTGCAAGTAGCTCAAAAAACCACAGTTAGTGCAGAATTTGTAGAAAATATATTTTATAAAGAAGGAGGGAAAACTGTTATGTTAAGAGTGATGGAAACAATTTCCAAATTAGCTAATGGAGGAAATGCAAATGATGTAGTTTCTGAATTTAAGCACGATACCACAGGGCAGCAAAAGGAACTAACAGCTGAGGATTACATCCTAAATGAAGTTTACAAATACATCAAGAAACGTTCTGATTACTACCAGGTTGCTGAAGTTGCTAGACCATCCAGAACCAGATCTGAAAGTAGTTTTACAAAAGACTCAGTGATAAATTGGCTGACAATATATAGAACAGCTGTGGAAAGGAATCACAGAGAGATTAAAGCATTTTGATAAAGATGGATCAACTGCCTGGAGTGAAGCACCAGCTGAAGGGACATTCTCCATTCTTGGTTACATTGTTGAACACAAAAGGATCCATTAAGCCATCTCATTTGACTAAGCTGTGCAGAATTGTGAAGGAGGGTCCAGCTCCAGGCACTAGATCTGCTGTAATGATCACGCAGAAAGCCATTGATCAGTGGCCAAGCATACATGGCGGTAAATTCACAACAAATGCCTACATGCAAGGTCTAACATCGTCCACTGTTGCTGCTGCAATGAATAAATAAACTTAAGGTGAGTTATAAACTGTACATTATTGTATTATGATGTTTAGCTAAAGCAATTTGTAATTGGTATGTCGTCAATTCAAGAGTTTACTATCATTAACCTATCTAGTGGTGTAAGGGGAAAAAAAGTAAATTCAGAGCTGTGCTCCAGTAAATTTTTTCAAATCTGGAGTCATGTCCAAGGCTCCATAATGCCATTCTTTTTTTATATATAAATTTTGAGAAAATTGTGTAGTGTATTGTATAACTACCAATTGCTTCAGTTTTGGGATGGAACCCATTAGGAATAGGGAAAAATTACCAAAGGTGAAACTAAACAAAAAATGGTGCTACTATAGCGTGATTCCTACCGGTGACTTGGATACTATAGGGTGATTCCTACCCATTTTGGTTTAAAACTACAGTACTGTAGTGTGTGATTCCTATCCAAGGTTTAAATGAAAATATAATAAATATAAAATGCTATTTATTATTCAATTTTATTTATTTAAAAAATAGTTTCGGTGCTACTATAGTATGTGGTCTACCTATGATTGGTTAGGTTTAGTCATGATATTTTCGTTAAAACTAACAAAAATATCATGACTAAACCTAACCAATCGTCAAGGGTGATGGACATTGGAATGTAAACAAGCAATTAGTAAACAAGGTAAGAAGCTATAATTAAAAGGTAGACTGCCGAATCGAGGTAGGAATCACGCTATAGTAGCACCCAAAAAATGATGCAAGATGTAAATTTTTTTACTGAACTTTCCATCACTGACTTAATTAAAATAGATAAATGAGTCTTGGTAATTTTCTATCTGCAAAAACATCAACAAAAAAAGGAAAAATTTATTCACCAAGCTGCCCTTAGTTGAAAACGGCTCAAGGCAGAAAAGATATGTTAAAACTTTCTAAAAGTTCTAGGTTAATAATGAAAACAAACAATAATAGGATAAGCATGTCCCAGATAAATGGTTGGGCATGGTGACTTGCCTATATTGACTAACTACAACAGCAGCTGCCCTTATGTGCAACAGCCTACAACATCAACAAATGAAAAAGTAGGCAACTGCTGAGGATTGCAAAACCTAAGTTAACATAGGTTGAATCCAACAAAACAAAAGGTAGGTATGTAGCCTACAGATATTCTCTCTCCTTACCATGGGTTACATGTTAATACCAAAGACAGTCTAATTTAATAGTTTAACTGAAAACTACCCAACACGCTCTTTTGAAGACAGACAAAGACAAACATTCTTAACAAAAAAGTGTAGGCATTTTGTCATTGACCAAGGTGGTGAATCTGATAGGAAATTTTCATTGGATTGTTAGGTTGATAGGCAATCACTACAGGCCTGTATAGATTTTTTAGTCATAAAGGATTTAAGCCCTGAGTAATATTTCCTAAACCTTTCCAGTAATCTGCATATCTTAAAAGATTGATAAGGTATTTTGTATATAATTGGCCCACTATTTTTTTTCTTATCTTGAAGTAATCAGATTTTGAAGAGTACATTATCAAGCTCCAAAAATATCTTGTTCACTTGTATTATATCTCAACTTGTATACTGTATTGTCTGAAATGAAATTATTCTTTCAACATTTCATCATAAACTAAATTTCCCTTAGAGAGAAATTTGGTTATATTGTATGAATTTGGAAGTATAGAATATATGCAGTAATTAGGGCCAACTACAGAAATGGTCAGGCTACAAAATTACTAAAAAAAAATCACCCTTATTATAAATGGGACCAATGTAAAGTTTACAAGGTCTGATGCATCACTTTCAAATTGCAGTTTAGTATTAGGCTAGTGTCAGATTTAGCACCTTCCATTTTTCTTTCAAAATATCATAGATTACTATCAATCTTAGTCCATTGAGCATTATATATGTTGGTGTGTGATGCCTATGAAAAGTGGTACATGGGTATCACATTAGTATCACCAATTCCTCTTTCCATATTCATAAGCATCACTTGCTTTGATACTTTAATATCCTTACTAAAAGTTTTTATATAGCTACTTGAAAGGTCATCCCTTGGGTCTACTTCATGGGGAGGTAATCCTACCCTTCCCTTTTACCCTCATTCAGTTGTATGAAATAAGACCAGAATAATTGAAGTTGAAGTACTAATCCCTTACTTCTCATTAAATTTAAAGACTAGTCAACATTAAAATTGTTTTGTTTACTTGGGCAAAAAATGACTCGATATTAGACATTTGTGATACAAGCACAGTATTTTATTTTTAGATGATTATGAAATTTTGGACATGTATACCACATATATTTATTTAACCACTCACACACCAGTTTTTGGCTTGTGAATGACCAGTTATTTCATTGGTGAAAGCATTATGATTGTATTGTGACTTTGTTTCATACGTTGTACCACCTGTTTGATTTTTGCTTATCTTCCTTTTCTAGTATTTTTATTTTAATATTAAATTTCACTCATACTTCTTTTTCCTCTTGAGTGAGGCCATGTAATTAGTTGTCAGCCCTTGGTAAATAGCTTTGATGATTGCACATTACCTCGGAAGAAATCTGATTAACCATATTATTAGGTCTGCCACTCATGGTTCTGCCATAAAGCCAATCACTGTGAGGCTGATTTTAACCAAACATTATCATCTCTCTCAGTTTACTCAAATGTCGGAAGTTGAGAAAGCGCAAAGTGCTTTTCCTCAGGAGGAAACTATATTTGGTAAAATTCTGAAGGGACAAATTCCTTGTAAATTCATTTATGAAGATGATAAGGTAAGATTGTTGGTGCTGAGCTAAAGTTGCATATCTAAAGTATAGGTCTGTTTAGAAGTTGTTTATAATAGGTAGCCACTAGTTATATGTAACATTGGACAAGAACCCTTTTTTGTAATGATTTCTTACTAAACATTTTTTAATGCATAAAAGACTTGCATACAATAGGCCTGCCATAAAATGGGTTATGCTAACTTTCAATAGCTACCAACCATAATTTATTTTTAGATAATATTAAATTAGAGAGATGGAACAGTATCACCTACTTAGCATTTGCTGGATTATTTTAAAAGCAAAACTTTTTAAAGTGTGATGAATCATTGCATTATACGTACAGTATGTAATGAACCCTTAGTTAATAGTTTGTCATGATGATGATGATCTCCAAATATTGTAAGAGATGAACTTGGTCCTACCTTGTAATGACAAAAAAATTAAATGTCATAGTTTAAAAAGGTCTTAGGATTTCAGCCCTTTCATTGCAGACCTAAGACACTTTACAAGATTTTACCACATCTTCAGCATTGTCTATCATATGGGTTAACATGATGCACATTCAAGAATTATGATGATTACAGTATAGACTATATCTGCAATTACAGTACACTGAATTTTTTCTTCCTAAACAGACTAAATTAATATATTATTAAGTTAGATTAATCTTTAAAGATTGGTAACCTTCATAGGTCATATAGTGTACTATTTGTTACTCTTAATTTATGAATTTAACATACTCTCATTTCAGTGATCCTTCATTGTCATGTTAGGTATAATGTAAGGACTTAATGTAATAATAAATTCTGCTTCAAACATGACACACCACACATTAATATTGAACAGTAAATTGTAACTGTAATTTGGTATAGTAATGACTATTTTTTTACACCTGAAGATGTCATTAATGCTAGTCATAATTTTTCTAATAGTGTGTGGCCTTCAATGATGTTTCTCCTCAAGCACCAGTTCACTTTTTGGTGATTCCAAGAAAAGCACTTGCCACACTTTCTCATGCCCAGGATGAGGATGAGCAGGTATTTCTTTGTATATTTTCTCAACTGTAAGAGATTACCATAAAGTAGGCTACAGTAAGGGGGTTAATTATCAGGAAAACTACAGTAGCTTGAATGGTATACTATGTAGTGAGTAATATTTTCCCTTAAAATTTGTTTGGCATTATCTTGTATGGTGTTCAGAATTTTAGCAAGTTCTCCAGAACCCTTGGCTAGTTCTCAGACTGTAAGCTCTGGAGAAGTGGGAAAAAAAAATTGGTCATGTGCTGCACACTTATTTTAATTATTTTATGTCCATCTCTTATTCAACTACTCTATTTATGTATTCTGTTGGGTATGAGGCTCAAATGGGTGTTGTTCCATCACTGGAGCAGATACTTCCTAAAAAATTCTTCTGCGGACAAAGCCTTGTACTTGTGTATTTAATTAGAAAAGTCCAAAGGGTTGCACTATTAACTTAAGCTAGTAGATATAATTTTACAGCTGCTTTGTGAAAGTTAAAATTTTATTATTGTTGACCCACATAATCATAAAGTGAAGGAATTTACTTGATTCTTCAAGACCCTTTCATCAAATTAGTTATTCCTATCATGAAGGCTTGAGAGCTATTTACTCATTTCTGTCATAATTAAGTACAGTGCACTCGGAACCTATTCAAGTTTCATTGAAGTACGATCATCATGAAAGGGACTCTCTCTAAAATAGTAATCAATTTAGGAAAATCCAAATGAGCTAGCGAGCTTTTAAGTAGTCTTGATGGTAATAAAATAGTCTGTTCCACTTTAAAAACTTTTAACTCAAAGCTTTAATCGCCACACTTCAATCCTGACATTAACGCTTGCCTCATAGCTCAGTGATTTAGAGTTTTAGGGAGAAGGCCAACTATCTCTCCCAAATGTTTGCTTTCAACTCTACCCTCCAAGATGACAATCGAGGGGCTCTTCTGGACGTGAGAGTTGTTCCTATTTCAAACTTGAATTAAAGACTAGGGATGTTAATGTATTCTACATAAAATAAATATGGCTTTGGGGTAACGACGAGATTCTGCTGATTGTTTTAAAAACTGCTCTGAACTTGTTCTTTCCAAACACACACGCTTATGGCCAGGGGTGCAGTGCCAATTTTATAGGTGCTGGAGCTCTGGTGGGCCTGACAAAAGCCTGCCATTTCCTATCCTGTTTCTATATCCACACGATGACTAAGTATTTCGTATTTGCACTCTCACTAAACTGTTGATAATTAATGGAGACTTTTTTTGTTGCTTGTTATGGTAATTCCTCCAAACTTCCTCTTGCAGAGGTGCCGGAGCGGCGCTCCGGTGAGCTCCGGCAGCACTGCACCCCTGCTTATGGCTCTGTTCGTTTGTTTCCTTGGTGAGACATTTAAGTTGTTTGAGTTATGAATAGATATATCTCAAACTTCGCTAAAATTATGTATGAAAAAATATGGCTTTTGTCATTCTACTGCTATTTATTTTTTTTTCATAAAATTTATCAGTCAGTAGATGAGCATGGAGAAACGCATGCAATAGCACTAGACATATGAAAAGCTTTTGACAGTTTGGTATTGGTCCCTCCTTTCTAAACTATTCTTTTGTGACTTCTCTGCTCTCCTTTTTTTTTATTTCATTTTTGCTGTTTAGTCGCAGAATACAGATAGTTTGATGGTCTTGTCTCCGACTTTGACATCATTCCGGTGTTCCTTAGGGATATATTGTTGCAACTCCAGTGCATCCCCATATTAGGGATTTTCTTTCCACCACAATCAGTGGAGAAAAATGCAGAAGTTGAGAGAATTTAAATATCTGGGATATTTGAGAAAAGTACATTGAAAGTAGTGAAGCAGAGAAAGCAAGACATAACCCTGGTAGAAAGTAACTACTTATATTAGATGGAATAAGTGGGGTTGCATAAGATGTAGGCTATTTGTGCCAACACTTGTGTATGGATGATACACTTTTCAGTACATTAGTTCATTGTTAGAAGTGAGTAGTGTTAGTCAGTGATTTAAGAAGAACCATTGGTGTAAAATGGATACGATAGCATGCTATGGTCGTGTGAGGACTAAGGAGAATGAACAATGATAGAATTGAGAAGTAGAGTTAATGTAAAAACTGAATGTGTGTGTGTGTGTGTGTGTGAGAGAAAAAAAGCCACGTAAAACGGTTTGCGAGGTATGTAAATGGAGACATTAGTCTCACCTGATGTTACTAACTAAGGTATACCCTGATGGTGATTCCTTTAGCTTTGTATGGAGTTGCGCATAACCTTTTGTTATGGTGGTGCAAACTTTGCTGGACTGCCAAAGTAGATGGCGTTATACATGCTTTAGTCGATAATTTCATTGCGATTTCGGATCAATAATTGAATGTGTCGATGGAGATAGTGAAGAACAACGTGTAATTGACTGAATTTGAGCAAATACCAGTAGAGAAGCAATGGGAGTAGGTGCAACTTTCATCAATCGGAAGTAGATCGCCTGAAAACTTCGTGGTGAAAAATGGGTGACTGGAAATTTGAAGAAGAGACTCGTGGTTTACAGAATTTGGCAAAGGCAGGCCCGAAAAACTGTCGCAGGAGAAGAAAGACTCACTGAAAGTAGGGGCAAAAGGCCACGAAGCTGTACTCATTTTGCCAAACTCATCTTGGAGAAGCTATTATGGTAAACAATTCAACGATTTCGCACGAGGCAAGGATTAAAAACTTTGCATGCGATTCCAAAACCAATGATATCCCGAACAAGCATTCATAGAACTTATTTTGGTTTTATGATTATCCGCATCTGTGGGATAAAGATGATTTCATGCACCTGGCACCAAATGATGAATTTTTCGTTTGGACTGTCTGTCGGTCATATTAAAATGACAGTGTATGGTCACTTTCGTAAAAATATTGATGACAGCATTATCAACAACTTTGCAAAAACCTTACAGCGTTTGCTCCACTGATGTCAAAATGATGTGGGTGATCAAAGGGGGCGGCGCTTCATGGGTAGTGCATATTATCGGCAGACTATTCTTACAAAAAATATTCTATTTCTTTCGGATCCACAAAATGTAACGGACATCTCGGAGGTGGTTTATCCTTATGATAGTGTCACATGCCACCGTGCAAATGCCACCCAATAACTTCTGAGAGACTCTAGGTTTGATTTCTTTGATCGGACCCAATGGCCAGGATATTCCCCTGATCTAAACGTAGCAGAGCACTTTGGAGCGATTTTCAAGGACAAAATGGAAGATATGATGCTGCAGGAACTTGGTCCCAACTGATACTTTCATGATATCCTCTTTCAGCCTATTCCTGCCATCCTCCAAAAACCTGAACACGACGGAAATTTGTTTGAACGTCTGCCGAAATCGTACCTACCCTGAACGTCTTGGAGCTGTGCGTAAGGGTAATGGCAAGCATAGGAGATATTGATATGTTTTTGCATTCAGTTTGAATAAAGCTTTCAAATGGTATACAATTTTTGTTGTATCTTTGGTTACTTTGGATTGTACCCCCTAAAAAACAAGGTTATGTACAACCCTGTATGTGTAATTGATTTGAATGTTTTCAGTCCCGAGTTCAAGTGTCGTGCCTTCTCATTGAGAATGAGAAAAAGAGAGAGTTGTACGTTGTTTGTATGTACAGTATGTATGTACTCTCCATCACCTCTTACCCCTTACTCTGTACATTTCTATGCTGATGACTTGGCCTTTCATAGATCTTTTAATGTTGCCCCACCTATCAGTCAAACTATATTTCTTGAATCCGAAGAAAATACAATCTCTAAGTGCTGATTGTGTTCGACTGAAGAAATGGAGAGCTCGAAACGTGGTGTTTTAATGACACTAAAACGCATTCTGCTGTACATCACATTAAGTAATACAGGGTGTCCCATAAGTCCGGCATCATAGGAAAAATAATCAAAAAAGGCAAAACAAAAGCTTTTATTTACAGAACTTGCTCAATATGTCCACCATCGTTTTCAGTGCACAAATTCAGACGTGATACCCAGTCAGCAAGCACACGGTGAATGATGTCAGGAGTAATGGTGTTACATGCCCCAATAATGCGCTGCCTGCCGCAAATGTTCAACACACTTAATTTTCTCTGCGTATACCAGCGCTCTCAAGTGGCCCCAGAGAGAAAAATCTAGTGGCGTGAGATCCGGGCTTCTAGCTGGCCATTCCACAGGCCCTCGACGTCCTATCCAATGACCAGGGAATTGTTGGTACAGGTATTCCCTTACTTGAGTGCTGTAATGTGCAGGAGCGCCGTCTTGCTGGAACCATGTTGGGAAATTTCCTTCTTCGTTCAAGACACTGGGAAATGCTTCTTCCTTGAGCATACGTAGGTAGGTGCCTCCAGTGACATGTTCATCGAAAAAGAGGGGGCCTATGATGCGATCCTTCCAAATGCCACACCATACCATCACCCGAGATGCACCTTGTTCCCTTGAAGAGGTATACTAGTGAGGGTTGTTTTGAGACCAGTAGCGGGTGTTCTGTCGATTTACCTCACCATTTCCATAAAAAACAGCCTCGTCACTGAACAGAATGGTCGACGGGAAATTGGCATCCCGAGCATAAGAAAAATATGAATTATGGTTTGTAGAAATAGAACTTATCATGGTCTTGTAAATCATTTTCATTAGTACAAACGCGTATTCACTATCCTTCTTTTATAGATAGTGCTGTGGCCTGAAGAGGTTCATTCAATTTTTCCACCTCCTTTGCCCTCATACTCAGCATATATAAGGAATGCAGGAACATGCATGCCCTTGTGCAGCTCCCACAATGCGAAATTTCTGCATATCAAAACCATATTTTAACTCGGAACTTCAGCTCTACTGAGCACACTGCTGCGGTTTCCCAATATATATACAATTTTAAAAACTTTAAGATTATTTTTGATTTCTTCCATTTATGGGACGCGTTTGATTCTTCAGGCCTGGTTTGTCTCGCGAAAAAAAAAAGTAATATGGTACAGTGAAAGGGCATTTGATTAATAGTTATAGTGATGAATGTGTTAGTTTTATATAGTTTTATACAGTATTGGGTAGCACCTGACACCCATTTCCTCACACGGAAATGGGTGGACGTGAATTTCCTCTAGTTAGCCTGGCAGAGTAGGTGGCCAGTCTAACTCTCAGTTGTGGCGGGCAGTACTAATCGAACCCTGGACCTTAAGTTAGTTTAAGGCCCGCACATGGGTGCTTGGTTCACTGGAGCTGTAAAACGGTATCTCTAAGTTGACTACAGATATAGATTGGAAGTGTTGTCCGGCTGAAATTGATATATTTTTAGGAAAAACAAAATGATCAACGCGCACGCTGAAATACTAAAAACGACACAAAATCAATTCAGCTAGCCCATTATGGAATACATGTGTATATATAGGATCTCTATAAAAAGATGGTGGTTTGTTTAATTCATGTTAGGGTATTTTGACAAATTTCTACGCCACGTTATATTCATGACTAAATGCGGCCAATCCGAAGAATTCAATGACCATGTAATCTCGAATCAAATTCCTGCCGTCTTGGGTATAGATGGTCTTGCCACCACTCTCTTCAGACCTCAACTCGTGCGATTTCTTCTTATGAGGATGTCGCAAGGGTAATGTGCACAGAAATATATAGCCCTCACAATTCCACTATTGAAGGCGGAAATCGGTCGGCCGTGGAAAACATCATCCAGGAGACGCTTGCTTGGGTTATGGAAACCTTAAAAAGGATTTTTTAATTCGAATGCCGTTATATTTACATTGTTTGTATATGAAAAAACCTCTCAAGTTCCGGAAAATAATGGTATTGCAGAAATTTGTCATACTTTCACACCTGAATTAAATAAAATAGAGCATGTTTTTGAAAAAATATTTTTTGTATTCATTACTTTCCCTTCAAATGCGTGCCCATTCCTTGTAATCTGATATCACTGAATACATTTCAGCTTTTAGGTCACTTGATGCTTGTGGCTAAAAAGGTGGCGAAGGAGCAGAGATTGGATAGCGGATTTCGCGTTGTGATAAATAATGGAAGGGATGGATGCCAGAGTGTTTACCATCTCCACTTGCATGTGATGGGAGGAAGACAGATGTCGTGGCCACCAGGCTAAGGAAGGACAGTACTTGATTACAATATACATCTCTTTAAACACAATCACTACATAAATAGGATAATCATTCTTTAATACTTTTATTTTCCTTATCGTGAACTGTTGTGTGTACATTGTAGGTAGGACCACTTGTTTACATCTCGACAAATAATTAAAAGATGCTGTATTTTCCAAGTCTTCTAAGAATTATCATTGATGTGGTTATTTTTTGTGATTTGTCCATTCAGATTACAAAGGTTGGTATTTTCATTAAGAATAGTAATGACAGTTTCTCATCACTAGTCAAAAATAATTTGCATTTAGAAGTTAAGAATACACGTTTTCCTCGTGCCCGTCCCATTGAGAATGGGCTATTAGATAATGTATGTACAGTTTGGTACATACATTTTACAGTATTTTAAAAGATATCAATTTAATTTTTTATACTTTGTAAAAATTGAAGAGCAAAAAAGGAGAAAATCTGCTCTATGCCGTTTCATGGATGTGACATGTAGCAGACTCTCTTTTTGCCTTTTGTTTCTAGGCAAACCATTTTCAGAAATTAAATTTACCACATTATTAGTGACTGAACTGAAGTTAGTAGTGGAATGTAAAAGCGTACAGTGCAAATAACTTGTATCTTGAAATGCGTAATTACTGAAATTTACGAAAATTATTTGTAAACTCGTAACGTCTGGAACCCCTATTTCTCATACGGAGGTGGTGAGCCTCAATTTCGAAAGTCGCCCCAGCATTAGCAGAGAAGTTGGTAGGAATTGAACTCGGCTCTTCAGAGTCCGAGATCAATTTCTAACCCGCCGAGCTAACTACTATCTGTAATTTAATAATCCCAAAAGTAAATTTCTCCTTAACATTCTACAGGGTGATTCATAGTAATATTTTTTGGAAACACCTTTTTGGATCACCTTGTATTATTATACCTTCGTTATGGACTCTAATGACAATCACTCGCTCATACATTTTCAGTTTAAGTGAATAAATGTTGTACTTGTTACTTTGACCAAGGGCTTTCACAGCCACGTCGCAACACCGCTAACCATTCGGTCGGCGAGGTGAAGCGACATTGGATCTGATAAGCATTTGGATGGGTAACCGTTCTCTGCGTTCAGAGGATGGAAGAACGTTACGTAGATTTCTGTACAAAATTCTTCAAGCAAAGTGGATATTTCGATTTAGCAACCTATATGGGTACATGGTCAAATCGGCGGGTTCAACACCATGCTGGGTAAGAGGGTTCCATCTTTTTGTTGGGAAACGATGACTGGTTGAAGAGGCTTGTTTACCAACAACTCTGAAAATTTAATAGCTTATGGGTTGGTACTCATTCTTGGTTCCTGTATGCAGCATATAAAAAACGCACTGTTGTCTGATACAGTGTCTTCATTTTTTGTGGAGGTGGTGATTTTAATTACCGTACATTAACTTTTGTGTTTTAATATTAGCTTTTTATACAGGAAGGAGCAGCAAAGGGCGAGTGCTCGCAAACACGCCCCCAACCCGATAGAAGAATAATAAAGCCAAAATAAAGGTTTAAGGTTTTCGAGATTCCTGGACACGCTACGTTTGAAAGAGTGTAGGTCATAGACGGGGAAAAATGGATTAGCGAAGACTGTTCCAGAGTTGCCCGGTTGAGTAGATGAAAGATTGGAAATACTGATTAACTCTTGCGTTAGAGAGTCGGAAAAGGAATGAGAATGTGTCGAAAGTTTGGTACTGCGTGCTCTCCGTAAAGAAAGAGGCTGCTCGCAGTGTTCAGCAGAGCAGTGTCCGTTATAATAGCGATAGTAGAGAGAAAATGAGGCAACATTCCGGCGAAGAGAGGATTGTTGAGACGAGAAGCCTTTGATTTCACCCGGTCAAGTAGAGCTGTGTGGATTGAGCCACCTCACACACGAGAAGTACTCCGTACAGGGGCGGACAAGACCCCTGCACAGAGACCACCTGAGTGGGTGAAGAAAGTTCAGAGCCGGTGCAATCCACCAACCTCTCAGCTGTTTTGGAAAAAGTATGTGTGATCTTTCCAGGAAAGATCACGAGAAATGGAAACACCAAGAATGTTAAGAGAAAAGGAAGGATTGAGTTTTGTATTGATGAAAGTAAGGGGATAGTCGTGTGGAAGATCGTGACCAGTAGACAGATGAAGGAACAGCGTTTTTGAGGCATTGAAAGCCACAAGGTTTTCTCTGCCCCAATTAGAGATAGCAGAAAGATGAGAGGTGAAGGTATACCATAGACGTCCTACGCAAAGCGTGGAGTGACTATTGAGAAGGACTTTTTGTGAAACGGGTGAAATGGAGTGGAATCATCGGCATAGGAATGGATAAGACAGGAAGTGCGACTTAATAGATCATTGATAAATAAAGGGGGGGGGGGGAGAAAAAAAAGTGGGTGACGACCGAACCCTGAGGAACACCTGTTAATAATTAGGGGTTCTGGATGGCGTGATCTGAAGAGGAGCTAACTCTGAAACCACGTTACGTGGTTCGGGTCTCGCTAGCTTTGTTTTCCATTTTATGGCTTTTTACACACCATCTTATGCAAGCTCGGTTATCGTATTTAAAACTAGTGGTGTACCGATTAATCGGCATCGGCCAAATTTAGCCGATTCGTCGATTTTAAAATTTTCATTACAAAAAATCTGATTTATTGAAAATTGAACATACAAAAAACACTGATAATTTATACTCGTTTCAAAGTGTAGTCGTATAAAATATATTTTACTTTCACAAAACAGGCAAACCTTAAGTTACTTATAAATTTATATTTTTCTAAATAGCTAATCTCTAAATATGATAAATTATTTATTTGTAATTCACACTATATTAATAATAATTCTATATTAAGTTGGTTTAATATAAAAATTATGTAAAGTACAACTTATTTTGTTGACTTATTTTAAGTGTTCTAATAATTTTATAAACCAAAATTGTATTTTATTTGAGTAGGCCACCAGGACCCCAAACTTTTAATGAACATTTTTTGTTTACATTGCTGAAGAAAATACCTTCAAGATAGGGAAAACAAATTTGGATCACCTGAAGGTCCGTCACCCCAGCCTTTTTTAGTTAGCTTTATAAGGCTAACTAACGAAAATATCACGACCTGACCTAACCACTCGTCAAGGCCGTACAGTTGACCTAATGATTGGTTAGGTTAGGTCGTGATATTTTCGTTAGTTAGCATTATAAAGCTAACTAAAAAAGACTGGGGTGACGGATCTTCAGGTGATCCAACAAATTTAAATATTGATATTTATTAAATTTCTGAAACGACTAAAATTACTTTTTTTTTTAAATCAAAGCAAATAGTAGTCATTGGCATCGGCTAAATTTTGGAAGAGCATTTCCAATGCTCTTGGTGAGAGTAATGGAGTAATTTCTTGTTAACATAGGAATGCATTTTAACACTTCACATTGAAAAACATTTCGCGTTTCATAATACGGAAATATGAATAATTAATCAGACATGTTTCTAATGTAGTTGTTCAAAGCAAACTATATACCTTATTAGTGATGTAGCGGATGTCATTTTTTTCACATCTGCGGATGAGGATGTTTGATTTCGACATCCGCGGATGCGGATGTCTACATTTTCGTTATTTTTTAGGATATATTCGAGATTTGTTGTGTTTAACGTATATAATAAGTTATTATATATAGAGAGCTGTAGCTATAATGTAGTATAATTGATTAATTGTACAATAATTGCTGTACTTTTCTCTGAACATATAAAATAATATCAAGCATCTAACTAATATAGAAATCAATTAGTGAATTCGTCTGCAAATAAATTCGTTATATTGTCGAGTTTCAGCCACAATTAGAAACCATAATTGTGTTACCAGGATGCGGGACGTGAACCCAACTCAAATGCACCTCACCGACCTCTTTCCCTAACCTCCACCCTTATAGAAAGAGATCTTTAATTAGCTTGATAACTATTTATATTAAATTTAAAGTTTTATTAGGCATATTTATAAATGAGTAATTAAAATAAAGTAAACTAAGATGTTCATCGTTTAATGTTCAAACTTAATTATAGGAAGGTTATGCTTAAGGAACATTAATTTTTCTGCCTTTTCTGCTGCCAGTCTGTTTCTCTTTTCATCATATATTAATCCAGCACTGCTAAATAATCTCTCGCTTGGTACGTTTGTTGGAGGACAGGCTAAATGTTTCCTTGCAAGTTTACTCAAGTATGGATAGATATTCTGCGTATTTTTCCACCAACTAATAGGATTGTCACATGCAACCAGGCGTTTTTCTTGGTGATAGCTCTCGATCATTTTTACTACATCTTTTGACATCGCGTAGGTCTCGTCATTGCTGCTTGACTCAAGAAACTGAGACACAGATTCTGTGATAGATTTGCTCGTTGAAGGTGTTGGTTCTGTCACAAACTTTTATTCTTTTGGTGGGTGGCGAAGCGACAGATTCAAGAGATTGAAGCTCTTCAACTGCTTTGCCAAGTGATGATTTAACTCGTTCTAATGTACTAGGTGAAAATAACTTAGCTTTGTAACGTGGATCTAAGTAGGTTGCAAGAGTAACTTCATACAAGAACAGCCTCTCGTCTTGTCGCTTGCATCACTTTTGCGCACAATGAACTAGTTCTATTATTATAGTAGAATTTGATAATTTCCGCTTATTAATGACGTTTTATCTCAACGGTCCACATCCGCAGTCCAAAGTGCGGATGCGGGAAAATGTGCGGATGTGACCTACATCACTATACCTTATACAACCGAGTCTGTTAAACGATCTTATTAATCATTATTGTTAATCTTTCCTCCTCGATACTGATAAATATGATTACTGTTTTGAAGATAATTACATAACGTTCAAAAGATGTAGCTATTAGCAAAATTTGTTACTTGTAAGAAGTGATACATAGATGGATTGGAGGTTTAAAATAATTAAAAAATTAATTTTAACACTATTTCAGACAAATGTAGTAAAGATAAAAGTGGCTCCTCGTGCGAGATACTAATTTACCTCGTGCTTTTCAGCATCAGATTTGCTTACTGCATTTTAGGCAAATCAAACATTTTGAAGTTTCTCTACAATTGTAATTATACATGAAATGTGGTATCATTTCTGGCATACTTTCGGGTCACGTCGTTGATATTTTCAGGATCTGAGCACTACCTCTACCAAATATTTCGTACTGGATAATGGGGTCTGGTGTTAATCTGAAGGCATTCTGGAAAATAAACGAAACTGAAGATAATTTAACAGACGTGGACATGCAAAATTTTGATGGTTTGTTATTTGAAAAAAATTATAGATAAAATTGCTTTCCTGATAATTTGTAAAAACTATTTCTAACTAACAATCTTACTGCTATTAATAAACAACTAGTTTAAGCCTTCACTTAAAAAACCCAAACTATTTATATGTAAAGTACCATATTGTTAAATAGAACCAGTGTATACATTAAACATTATCTATATCTAGTCAGTCCACACATTCATTGTGTGAATAATTTCGCGCACTATTTTCAAATCTTTTAAGCCAGTGAGACTGAACATTTACGGGCTACTTAGTGTCAACTTCGTGTCTGCTTTGGATGTGAAGCTAAAAAGTTGAATGGAAGTGTTATTTTAAGTTAGGTACTTATGGTGTCACTGGCTTTTCAGTTTCGCAAAAATTTTGTACAACCGTGGCTTAACTAGATATAGGTAGGCTATGGCATATATACAGGGTGGCGCAAAAGTCGTGAGGCAAAAAGGGTCGTCATTGCATAAATTAAAAAAAATTCAACAAATTTTTACTTAAAATAGTGGCGGCCACAGAACGAAAAAATAGTCTCTGGCTCCTTTTACGCCATCCTGCGTGTAATAAGTTCATATATATAAAATACACTACAGGCAATTTGTAAACTGACTGAAATTTTAGACTGTGTCAAATTGTTGATACACACACAACCTAACCTAACCACCTTTCTGGTAATGCTGCATATGCATGCCCACTGGTATTTCCCAGTATGTGGTGTATAAATTTATTAGGTTAGGTTGTACGTGTAAATGTGTGTCACAATTTGACACACTGCCTAAAATTTCGGTCAGTTTACAAGTTGCCTGATTTTAGATTATTATTATATATACACAAGGGTCGGTACTAAAGTAATGCCTCTCATTTTTCCGTTTATATTTACTTGCATAGCAATATAAAGTAAATATAGCATATATGTTCGCATATTCCCTGTAATTTTCATTGTTAGAAAATCTAGAAGAGGAAGAACCATTGTTGTCCCAAGGCGATATGATGACTAAGCTGATTGATGCAGCATTGCTTGTATATATATCCATCTCATAATTGTAAGGTTAGTGAAAAATTCACTTAATAAGAGCTAGCATTTTTGGGCTCTTGTGGCATCAGTGTTTGGGACGCTGGTGGCATCATTTTGGGGCGCTGCGCGTCTTTTCTACTCGTTTGTGGGATGTCGTACGTACAGGGTGTGGTCTTGTAGAGAGCTCTCTTGCAATTCAGTTTGGTTGTTTAGATACAAGATTGTTGCACCGTGCAATAGTCCAGGTTGCGTTGTAGTTGCAAGGTTCAGAAAGAAGACCATAAATAGTACCCCTTTTATTTACATTAAATTCATGTAACTAAGGTCTAAGGTAGGCCCGCATCGAGTCAGCAACCCTGAGGTTACCCTGAGGTAGGACCTAATAGGATCTCAAATCCGTAAGTTTTAATTTAGCTTAACTTGGGCTTCAGGTAGAACTGGCCCTTTAGAATTTGGCCGTTCACGGCTCAGCTGGGATTTTGAACCCGACAAATAAATAAAATAACAATTGTACAGTAAATGGAATTACAGTATATTTAGTGAGAAATAAAATAAGAGGAATTACTTTTGTACCGACTTGTGTGTGTACACACGCACACTTATTCTCACGAAACGATATCAAATGCAAGATGAAAAATTATTTATTAGAAATAAATAAAATATGGTCCCTGATTGGACAAGTCATTTTCTCTAATCCTTCATGGTGAGAGAGATGTACACTGTACAGTTACCTGCAATAAGTTCCGCTCCACCCTCTCCGAGATGTGACAGAAACGCAGTCCCCCTTTTAAGCCCAGTCCCCCACCCTTGCTCCTTCCCTCCATCTCCCAGGTGTTGTCATAGTAATACTTCTATATTTTTTTGGAAACCAATGACAGAATAAATATATTGTTCACTGGAGCTTGTGATGTGGCCATGTTGTAGTATCGACTTTCTTCCAGGCAACATTATTTCTGTTTGAAGCCCATGCATCATTAACAAATGATTATCCAGAAAACGGTCTATCAATGGAGAGAATGATGATACGATTCATGTTTATTTTTGTAATAAAAAATTGAACTGTTATTTCTCCATGGATATACCTTTTTCTGGATAATCCTTTGATGATGATGTATGGACTTCAAACAGAAATGTTGCCTGGAGGAAAAGTCTATACTACAACTTATCTTACACTAAATATATGGCCACATCAAAATCCTATGATTGAAAGTTCTTAAAGTATCCCACATAAGTTATTTCACACAACTACTATATTCCCTAAATTTAGGAATAAAGCATGAATAAAATAGTCGTCCTAGTATTACCACCAAAGCTACAGTGAACAATATATTTATTGTCATTGGTTTAAAAAAAAAAAAATAGAAGTATTACTATGACAACACCTGGGAGATGGAGAGAAGGTGGGACACTGGGGCTTAAAAGGGACTGCGTTTCTGTCACATCTCGGAGATGGTGAAGCGGAACTATTGTAAGGGACTGTACACAAATTTTAGTCTACAATACTCCCTTAGGTATGATGTATTCTACACTACGTTCCAAATTATTAAGCAGATTACATTTTCTCCGATGTTCTCAAAAGTTTTTAACCGATTTCAATGAAATTTATAGCAAATAATCACTATATAGCAGCACTGATGGTAATTATTTTTACAGAAATGAATATCTTTCTATTGAAAAATATGTTGGTCCAAATTATTAAAGTTCTAAATGGTGAAAATGGGTAAGGAGGAGGACTTGACTCCAACTGAGGAAAAAAAATTAGTCAAGCTACTCGGTAAAAAAATAAAATCTCTCTAAATTGTGAGGCAGATAGGCAGGGATCATTGAACTGTAAAGTAGTTTGTCGTGGAGGGTACTAAACTGAAGCAGCAAAGTGATAAAGGAGCTATAAGAAAAGTGACAAGGCGGCAGATATCTGTAATCAAGCGCAAAGTTGCGAAGCATTCATTGTCCTCAAGTAGAGGTTTTTGAGCAATGTACCAAGAACATCTCTATATAAAATCCTCCAAACAATTGGCAAGACGTGTGAACCCACAATTCAGCCACTATTAACACCCAGGAACAAGAATCAGTGTGTTAAATGGACGTGTCAGTACGTGAACACAAATTTTAAGATTATTGTTTGCTGATGGATGCAGAACAACCTTTGATGGACCTAATGGTTAAGTCAGGAGGATGAATTGCTAAGGGTCAATCTCTACCGTGGAATGAGGTTTTCTTTTACAAAGTTTGTGTAAGTGCGCATTTATTTTTACACCATCAGGCACTGTGTATGGGCCAACAATTTCATTGCCTATCAATCCTGCCCAAAACATGACGCCACTTTCACCTTGTTGGCGTCTTAATCTCGATGGTAGAGACTGACTCTTGGCAATCCATCCTCTTGACCAACCAACAGGTCCATCAAGGGTTGCTCTGCATTCATCGGTGAACAATAGTCTAAAAATTTGTTTTCACGTACTGACGCGCCTATTCAACACGCTGCTTCTTGTGCCTGGGTCTGAATGGTAGCCGAATTGTATAGGTTTACACGTCTTGTCAATTGTTTGGAGAATTCTACATAGACATGTTCTTGGTACATTATGTATACCAACCTGCTCAAAAAACACTTTACTCGAGGACAATGGATGCTTACCCACTTTCACCATTTAGATCTGTAAATAAAATACTTGCTTAATAATTTGGACCACCATATTTTACATAAAATAATAATCTCGTTTTATTGAAAAGTATAAAATTTTTATCGAAATGAATACAATCAATGCTGTTATACAGGGGGTCCCAGAATTAACTATTTCAATGAAATCGGACAAATTTAATAAAAACTGACATAATTTTGTGTTTATTACTAAATTATGATACAAAAACAAATAGATTTATAAATCATAAGTCAAAACTTTACTGAGAAGTTTCAACATGTGCACCGTCTGTATCTCCAAATTTCAAATCTAGCCTCAGCGCTGCGAAACACATTTTGAAGCATTTCAGGTGTTATCTCCCGCACTGCCAACTGGATGCGTTCTTTAAGTTCAGCTAAACTATTGATCTTTTGGCGATAAACCTTTGTTTTTATGAAACCCCATGCAAAGAAATCCAGGGGTGTCAAATCCAGAGAACGCGGAGGCCAAGGTCGAGGTCCTCCACGTCTAATCCACCGATTCGAAGGCGTCTGTTGAGGTATTCTCGAACAATTAGAGCATAATGACATGGTGCTCCATCTTGTTGAAACACATTATCAAGAAGCTGTGGTTCGAGAAACTGCTGAAGCATATCAAGGTAGACGTTACCTGTTACAGTTGCCTCCGCAAAGAAGAATGGGCCATAAATTTTGGATTTGGTCATTCCAAGCCACACGTTAACTTTTGGAGTGTCTTTGCCATTCTAAAAATAAAACTATGAAAAAATTATGAAAATAAAATTATGAAAAAATTTTAGAAATTTATACATTTTTAACATTAAACATGATAAACATAAATAAGTGTGTTTAAAAAATTTGTCCGATTTCATTGAAATAGATAGTTAATTCTGGGACACCCTGTATATATATATATATATATATATATATATATATATATATAGTAATTATTTGCTATAAATTTAATTGAAATCGGTTAAAAACTTGAAAACATTGGAGAAAATGTAATCTGCTTAATAATTTGGGACGTGTATTTCACAGCATAAACGTATATGAATAGATCTGCTATTGAAACCTAAACTGGGGGATTTCAGGAGCTATTGAAGAATAGGGACCCCAGCCTTCTTTAGTTAGGCTTATAAGGCTAACTAACGAAAATATCACGACCTAACAACCAATCGTTAGGTTAACGGTACGTCCTTGTCGATTGGTTAGGTTAGGTCATGATATTTGCGTTAGTTAGCCTTATAAAGCTAACTAAAGAAGGCTGGGGTCCCTATTCTTTAATAGCGCCAGATTTCAAACCCTGCGTTCAGACTTTTACTTACCCACAAGCTTTTTCGACACGCTAGCTTCTACTAACTGCTCAAGAAAAAGTAGGCCCCCTAATATAGATTCAAAAATAATTTGAATGTGCTCTCATGAATGACAATGTATTAATCACTATTACAATGAGATTTTGAAACTCTTATTTTAGATTAATGTCTAAACGGCAACAACCACTTTCAAGTGAGGGCACGATTCAGTGGCAATAAACGGTCGTGAGATATGGGTTTCAACTCTCGGGATAATTTGTACCAGTGGTCGGCAACAAGATTCAAACACAGTCGTATTGTGGGCGGAGTAAATGGAGGCGGGCCAAAAACACTGTCACTCGAGTAATTACGTGTGTAATTTATTTAATAAAAATGTAGCTTAGTTATAGACTGCAGTACGGCACAACACTTTCCGGATTTTGAAAGACCTGCTTTCATTATGGTGCAACATACTATTCAACCATCGCATATTTTCTGAAATTTAATTGAATAAAGAAAAAAAAAACTATTGTTTAATCCTGAAAAGCTTAAATAGTTAGTGAGCCAAGTCAAGTTGGCGGGCCGTCAGGTGCCGACCACTGATTTATACCATACACGCATCGTCGAATTACACTATGATGGACACTTGGATACAGAAAACTGCTGTGCTTCATGGTCGCCGATCTTGCTTTTTTAAAGGTATTGAAATACCAATACTGTAAGTAAAGTGAAAGTAAGAATTATGATAAAATACAGCATCCAAAATTAACTTTGAGCAAGATGTAATAAAGTGTGCGATCCTCGACCCAGGCCCGCAAGGCTCATTAGTTAATCCGGCTGTGCATCTATGAAATTCTATCTGAGTCAGTGATTACCATTATAATTATACCTGAACAAACGTCACCACTTGGCCATAGCAGGAAACTAGCTTATGTCTATAGGTTAGTGATTCAAGATACACCAAAAATGAAATAAGAAATCTAGTTTAGTTAAATCAACATCACGTAGCACAATCTCTATGGAAAACTGATGAGTGGGTAGTTGGGAGGTAACGAAAGTGGTTCACTGAGTAGGTAGGTAGTTAATCTAACAATCATTAAATTCCTTTTATGTCAATAACTGGGTGGATGAAACCAATTGGTTGCTCACCAGAGTTATTCTCCACACTAGTATTTATATACTGTGTGGGAGGAGCGTGCTCGGTAGTGGAGATACATTACCGCTCAACCAACCAGGAATAAACCAAGACAACACTGGTACGAGAAGCCCCGCGAAGAGGAGAACAAAGGGAGAACGAAAACGAAGAACGGGGCGAGAGGACGTACCAGGAAAGTGCGCTCTCGAAAACATAACCGGAGAAGGGAGACACTCCGATAACAAAAAGTAAGTGACTAATTGAGTTTTTACACCAGTAAGTTATAAGCATTAAATTAAGCTGGGTCAGACAAGTTAGGCCTACATTGTGGCCTAAGACCCAGCATCAACTCATAGCTTAACAAAGGTGAAGGTAGATTGCCCTAACCTAATTCTTGTGAGGAATCCTACTGTGGACCTCAATTTATCTGCCCGCTCTGGACCATTTCCGGAATCTCTAGGCTGACCCTCTAGGCTAGACTTGATCTACTCTATAGTTAGACTGGAGATATAAGGGGTGGGTTAATTGTGGACCAATTCATACAGAGCATTTTTCGCATTGGTGGTCCGTGTGTGGGAATTTACAAACCTTAAGCTTACTTAACAAAAATTGCAGAATTAGGCTAAATGGTCTAGCCTAAGCCTAACCTGAGCAAGCCTAATTAGGTCTACAACCTAGGGCCTAACTAGGAAACATTTACATTAAAGGAGTCTCATTCTCTAATAAGCTTAGACCTGAGTGACACACAAGTACTTGGGGGGATTAAACCAAATTTGAACTTGACTGTTTTGTCTGTGCTCTCTCTTCTCTGGTAATTTCTTCTTGTCCTATATTTCATTACGATCCCCAGTTAAACAATTTTGACTTAGACATGGACAGTGCAGAATTGAAAAAGTTAAAAAAGAAAAGGGGGGCAAAGTTGGGAGCTGTTACAAAGGCTGTGAACACTTTTAACAATATTACACAACCAGGTAAGAAAATATAGAGAGTGTAATTATTAAATTAGAAATTAAAAAGAAGGAAATAATAGCCATTAATGAGAGTATTCAGAGTTAGTTGAATCCGAAATGGCTGAAGAACAATTGATAGACCTTTACGCTGATGATGATGATCAGGTAAGCTCAATTGAACAGCAAATAAGGGAACTACGGTCTCGGTTGACTGACTTAACACCAAAAAAACCTAATTCTGATTTTAATCAAAGTAGGGCTAACCTTCAACAAAATTTAAGTGGCATGCAAAATCCTGAGTCACAAGAATTGAGGGCTCAGTACCCATTTTGCAAATACCAACATTTGAAGGGGACACGGTACAATTCCCATTTTCATTGACAAATTTGAGAATTTAATAGGTAATAAACCTTATATTTCAACTGTTGAAAAGTTTAGTTACTTAACTAGTTCTCTTAAAGGCCCAGCCCATAACCTGATAGCCTATTTACCAGCCGTAGGGGATTCATATGAAGTAGCTATTGATCTTTTAAAACGTAATTACGTTAATAAAGATGTGATTATATATGAATTATCTCAACAAATTTTGAATTTGCACCCATAAAAGATAACCATAGTGATATGGAAAATTTTTATACAAAATTAGAAGCTATTATAGGACAACTGGTTAGCATGAGATAGATATTAAAACTTCATCTTGGCTTATACAAAGCATAGTACTTAGGTGCCTTCCTTCGAGGGTTAAAGATAATTTAATTCTAAAGACGGGAGAAAATTATCCTAATTTAACACAAATAAGACAACACTTCCCCAATATCCTAACTAATTACAACTTGAGAGATTTTCCAACACATAAGACCCAGACTATGGATAAACCAAAGACTGTTCCCAGAGACCAACTAGCTACAGCCAAACAGACAAAACTTGATATTGTAGAATCAAATGTGACCAACTACAAAACACGAACACCTACATTACAGAACTTTAATGTAACTGCTGCCTCAACTTACACACCATATTGCAAATTTTGTGCAAGTAATGAACACAGTAGTACTGGGTGTGACAAATATTCAGATTTTAACCAAAGGGCTAAAAGATGTGAACAGTTGAACCTGTGTAAAAAGTGTACTGGCCAGGGACATTATAAGAAAGACTGTAAATCTAGGTTAAGATTCAAGTGTAAGTTTTGTAAAAGTTTACGACATGTCTCATCAATGTGTGATTCACCAAAGTGTCCAAATAATAGTACTCAAACTCAAAAGATACCTCCCCCAAACAAAGGTAATCAAGAAAATGCCACTTTCATGGGACATTCTGCTTGTTCAAACAATGTAACAAGAAACACTGAGATTCTTTTACCAACTATTACTTTGGACTTAGTGAATAGTGAGGGTAGTACCACTCCAGTGAGATGTCTTATAGACTGTTGTTCTCAACAAACATTTGTTTCAAAAAATTTAGTTAATAAATTGGGTTTGACACCAAACCCGAATGAACAAAACTTCAATATTGCGTCCTTTGTTAAGGATAACTCGGACAAAAATAGCTATAAGACAATTGACCTGGAACTACATTTAGAAAGTAAATTCAAGAAAATTGAAGCAGTTATTATTTCTAAAGTAGGACAAAACAAACTGGTTATACCCAAACTAGAACAAACCATAAATCATTTGAAAAACACTACAAAATAGCTGATAGACATATCACTAACAACACAATAGCTAACATTGAAATGCTAATAGGGGCAGATTATATTAATCTTATTCATAAGGGCATAGTAGAGATAGGTAATGGTATAGCTATTCAGACTCCATCAGGGATAGCCCCTTTGGGTGACCTATCAGACTACAACCTAGACCTAAACCAAAACAGTGCATGACCAACAAATACTATGTGCCTCAACTCAGTCCTACATAACACCTGTAAGAATAGCAACACTTTGAATAATATTATCTCAACTGAGAACATTAATTCATCATTATCAAATGAAACTTTGGATGAGGCAATTCAAACTTTATGGTTACTAGAATCTGTGGGTATACATGACACACATCAAACTTCAGAAGATCAGTTAATGGTAGAAAGATTTGAAGACACCATTCAGTGTAAAGACAATAGTTATTTTATTGAGTTACCTTGGAAAATAAATTGTCCAACTTTAAGAGATAATCTCAAAGTAGCTAAAGGACATTTATATAAAGTAATGAAAAACTCAAACAAGAAAATAATGTAAAAATATATAATAATGTCTTCAAAGAACAGCTACAGAAAGGCTTCATTGAAGAAGTAACAGATAACCCTTTTAAAAAAGATGGTTGTCATTATTTAACCCACAGGGGGGTTATCGACAAGATGCCCCAACACAAACTTAGAGTAGTATATAATTGTAGCCTCAAAGACAGTGATAAACACAGCTTGAATGATTGCTTGATTGAGGGTCCTAATCTCATTTCTGACCTTGTGAAGATCTTACTGAGGTTCAGGTTAGACAAATATGCTGTACAAAGTGACATTTCGAAGGCATTTTTGAGAATAAATCTTAAAAATGAATATGATAAGACCAACTTAGGTTCTTATGGTTCAAGGATCCATTTGATTTGAATAAAGGGTTCATAACCTATAGATTTAATGTTGTGTTGTTTGGAGCCAATTGCTCACCTAGCCTATTAGCATTGACAATTAAACATCATTTAAACCAGTTTAATAACTCTCTAACATTGAACTTCCTTAAGGAACATTTTTACGTAGACAATCTAATAGGCTCAACGACAACAAAATCTGAATTATCTGAAGTCTATGAACACTCTCAAAACATTATGCAACAAGGTAACTTTGAACTTAGAGAGTGGATTTCAAATAATGAGGATTTAAACAAAAAGATTTTAAAAGATAATAATGGTCTTACTGAGCCATCAGACAGAGTTAAAACTTTAGGTATGAACTGGTATTTGGATGCAACTTCTAACAGTCATGATTCAATCTGTACTAAAGGTTTTAAACTTGATGAGGAAGCAAATACTAAAAGACAATATTATCAGAGGCTTCCAAAATTTTTGATCCTATGGGTCTATTCCTGCCTTCAACAATAAAATCAAAGATTCTCCTCCAAGAAATTTGGAGGACAAATGTTGGGTGGGATGATCCAATAACAAATGAAAATCAAAAATCTTGGAAGAAGTTAGCTACTGATTTAACAAAAGTGCAGAACATTAAAATTCAAAGGTGCTGTGGGTTTAGGGATAAGCCCCAGAGGCTTCATGTGTTTGCTGATGCAAGCACACAAGCTTATGGGTGCTGTGCGTATCTTGTAAGCCCTACAGAAAGTCATCTAATTTATGCAAAAGGGAAAGTTGCACCTCTCAAACCTACCCGAACCATACCTCAGTTGGAACTATTGCTGCTACATTAGCCATTAAAACCATTTCATTGCTTAAGGATGCTTACTATGATGTGTTCATAACTAATATCCACGTCTGGCTTGACAGTCAGATTTGTCTTGCCTGGATACGGAATGATAGCATTAATAGTAAGAATATCTTTGTAAGAAATAGGCTAAAAGAAATAGCTGACGCTAATGAAAGCCTACAAGTAAACTTTCACTATGTTCCAACTAAACAGAATCCAGCAGACTTTCTGACCAGAGGTTTATCCTACAAGTTGTTGAAGTCAAACAAAACTTGGTTTATGGGACCTAAGTGGCTCTGTAATACAGACCAATGGCCTGTGGAACAAGTTAACTTGACATTAAATTTAATCTTTTCAAATGAAAAGGTTGAACCAATCACTAATTATGAAAAGTATTCTGATTTCAACAAACTTGTCAGGGTGACAGCCTACTGTTTGAGGTTTGCTCACACTGTTAGCTACAATTAACAAACAGCTAAATAAAAACAATCATAATTATACAGAAGTTGCAACCAATATTGGATAGGCCAGGCCCAACAAAAAGAGTACAATAAAGAGTTAGAATTCTTAACAAATGGGAAACAAACAAAGAACCTGTACCATCAGTAGTTGTGGATCTAAACTTGTTCAGAGATGAGGAAGGCCTTCTAAGGTGTAAAGGGAGATTAGACAAATCAAAACTGTCATACAAAAGCAAAAATCCAATCCTTTTACCTAGATTTAGCTATTGACAATATTAATCATCAGAAAAATACACAATGATGTATATCATATGGGGGTACCACAGACACTAACTACATTAAGAAAAACTTATTGGATACCCAAGGGAAGGATCACTGTTAAAACAGTCCTGAGTGAGTGTGTCACATGTAGGCGTATTCATGCTAGGCCCTATAGGAAACCAAATCCTCCTGCTTTGCCAGAGGAGAGAGTTACTCTCAACAGACCCTTTGAGACTGTAGGCATTGACTATACAGGAGCATTGACTGTAGGGGTGGGTGACACGGAACAAAAAATGTACATTGTACTGTTTACATGTGCAGCCTCACGAGCTGTTTATTTGGATGTTGTGGAGGACCTAACAGCAGAATCTTTTGTTGCTGTCTTTAAGAGATTCTGTGCACGACATTCAGTACCCAAGACAGTTTGGACTGACAATGCTACATATTTCAAAGCTGGTGAACAAGTCATCCACGACTTGTTAAGCAATGAAATCACACAATTATATATACAAAATCAAAACATAAAGTGGAAGTATATTCCAGTTGCCTCTCCTTGGTATGGTTCTATCTGGGAGAGGAATATACAAACAGTAAAGAATTGCTTGAAGAAAGCAATTGGCAAAAAACAGATACACTTATTTGGGTTACTCACTCTCCTGGCTGAGATTGAGAACATCATTAACAATAGGCCACTCACTTATGTGAGTGACAACATTAATGACCCAGAACCATTAACTCCAAATCATTTGATTCGGGGAGAACAAGTTAGTCTCCTGCCGGACTACAATATAGACTCTTCAGAAGACCCAAACTGGACTCAACGACATGATGAGCTCCAGACTAAGTTACAACATTTAACTAGAGTTAAAGCTCATTTCATTAAACAGTGGAAAAATGAGTACTTGATGGGTCTAAGGGAGAGACATAAACAAATGACTAAGAAGGATTGGTCTGACACAATTAAGGTAGGGGACCTTGTTCTCATACATGACAGTACTCCAAGACAAAACTGGCCTCTGGCTAGAGTTTCAGAACTCAGACCAGGGGCAGATGGGGTAACAAGAGTGGTCAAATTAAGGACTTCAACGGGTGACACAACAAGAGACATTTCTCTTTTGTACCCTTTAGAGTCTGGACCCAAAACAATGGACTTTGGAGAACCTTCTCCACTGACAGTAACAACTGGAGACACTGAACTTCCAGTAACTATTCCTTTGACAGTAGGAGTGGTAACGCATCCTACTACAACATTGACAGACACAAGACCTCAGCGACAAACAGCATTAAAGCGCGACTATTTTTACAACAAAAAATAGATGCTGGGGAATTGTAATTTTATCTTCTAACTTTCATTTTTCTTTTCTTATGGTAAAGACCATAGACAGTTTCATCCTATGGATGTATATTTTATCTTCTAATTAAATGCTACACCTTCTCCATGAGAAGGTGAGGATAGGCACTGTTAATCAGATTAACAGGCATTTGCAGTTAAATAGTTAGCTAGTCTACACTCAGACAAAAATTGGTGACATTGACACCAAAATTTTTATCTCCCGGGGCCCCCAGTATATGGAAAACTGATGAGTGGGTAGTTGGGAGGTAACGAAAGTGGTTCACTGAGTAGGTAGGTAGTTAATCTAACAATCATTAAATTCCTTTTATGTCAATAACTGGGTGGATGAAACCAATTGGTTGCTCACCAGAGTTATTCTCCACACTAGTATTTATATACTGTGTGGGAGGAGCGTGCTCGGTAGTGGAGATACATTACCGCTCAACCAACCGAGGAATAAACCAAGACAACACTGGTACGAGAAGCCCCGCGAAGAGGAGAACAAAGGGAGAACGAAAACGAAGAACGGGGCGAGAGGACGTACCAGGAAAGTGCGCTCTCGAAAACATAACCGGAGAAGGGAGACACTCCGATAACAAAAAGTAAGTGACTAATTGAGTTTTTACACCAGTAAGTTATAAGCATTAAATTAAGCTGGGTCAGACAAGTTAGGCCTACATTGTGGCCTAAGACCCAGCATCAACTCATAGCTTAACAAAGGTGAAGGTAGATTGCCCTAACCTAATTCTTGTGAGGAATCCTACTGTGGACCTCAATTTATCTGCCCGCTCTGGACCATTTCCGGAATCTCTAGGCTGACCCCTCTAGGCTAGACTTGATCTACTCTATAGTTAGACTGGAGATATAAGGGGTGGGTTAATTGTGGACCAATTCATACAGAGCATTTTTCGCAATCTCAAAACCTTAAAAAAAGTGTCAATAAAATGGGTCACGACTAGCCGTCAACAAGAAATTAATTGTGGTAGGCAAGGGAATGACTGATCCTTCTCATTTCATAATCCATACCGGTAACTATCCTAACCCAGCGTACATTATGCGTTACTCGAAGCATAAAAAATTTACAGTACTAAATACACGTATGTGGCACCGATGATTCTACAGTAGTGTCGCATGTTGGGCCATGCAAGTAATTTTTAAATTTTATTTTGTGAATCCCGAAGCGCAAGTTCAAATTGTGTTGTGCTCTCAAAACTTTTCAGTCAGGTCTTGCTTTAGCCGTGCCGGGCCTAACCAAGCCCCAGCTTAAATCGAGGGGAGTATCTAATTGGACAAGGGATACTGCTATGAGATTCTTATAAAATCTACTAACCTTAGTGGTTTCCGGCGATAATGCAGTAGCACTCCCCATCAGAAGCAGCCGCTGCAACAATCATCATCTGTAACCAACAGCAATCATTATTATTAGCAGCAATTTCCCTACATGTAATGAAATGGGGAAGGGGAAGGAATTAAAAATTTTAAAGCCATTTTGTGAATTTTAAATCTGACTTTTCTGTCTGTTGACCCCTCAGTCATGTTTTGTTTTTATCAGTATATTTAGACCTAAGTTTATTCTGTGTTAAATTAGTAGGGTACTGAATAGCCTACTTCAATGAATTTTGCTCAAGTTTCTAAATATTGTTTCATAATAATAATAAGTGGTAGCATCACAGCAAATTCACTGCAGATATATAAAATTATTTTCCTTCTAGATTTCAGTAAGGAATACCAAAGCCACAATTGTACAAAATTTCACATTCATCAGGGAAATCAAGAAAAAGTCAGTGAGACGTCTCTATGCATTTCAAAAATACCAGCTATCAAAGTTTTGAGCTTCACATCCAAAGCCATAAGACCGAATTTGTGAAGCTGCACTTAAACTCTAAATAGCTCGTGAGCCCATGATAATGTTAAGGTCTCACTGGTGCGAAAAATGCTCTGTATGAATTGGTCCACAATTAACCCACCCCTTATATCTCCAGTCTAACTATAGAGTAGATCAAGTCTAGCCTAGAGGGGTCAGCCTAGAGATTCCGGAAATGGTCCAGAGCGGGCAGATAAATTGAGGTCCACAGTAGGATTCCTCACCAAATTAGGTTAGGGCAATCTACCTTCACCTTTGTTAAGCTATGAGTTGATGCTGGGTCTTAGGCCACAATGTAGGCCTAAGTTGTCTGACCCAGCTTAATTTAATGAATCTATGTAAACCTGGGTTAAAAACACAATTAGTCACTTACTGCTAGTTATTAGAGAGAGTCTTTTCTCCTTGTATAATTGTCGAGAGCGTACTTGCTGGTGGGGATCTTTCTTCGGTGTCTGTTCTCCTCCCTTCTCCAGTTGCGTCCTCTCGCCCCGTTCTTCGTTTTCGTTCTCCCTTGTTCTCCTCTTCGCGGGGCTTTTTCCACCAGCGTTGTCTTGGTTTTTTCCCCGGTTGGTTGATCGGTAATGTATATCTATTACCGAGCACGCTCTTCTCACACAGTATATAAATACTAGTGTGGAGAATAACTCTGGTGAGCAACCAATTGGTTTCATCCACCCAGTTATTGACATAAAAGGAATTTAATAATTGTTAGATTAACTACCTACCTACTCAGTGAACCATTTTCGTTACCCCCCAACTACCAACTACCCACTCATCAGTTTTCCATACTGGCTTAAAATTATCTTTTGTATGAAATTACACGTGTAATGGGAACGTGGGCCGATTAGATATAAATAGACTTTAGGAATAGCTTTAAAGGCTTTTAGATTTTTGCATTTAACTAGAAACTCATGAAGGTGAGAGTGAAATAAATTAAAATCTTCCATTTTAAAAATATGGTAAATATTAAGTTTTGGAAACAGCAATTTTTTAGGTGTGAGGGGGGGGTTGTTTTGAAATCCCTGTGATTAACCAAAGTTGACGATGTAAACCAACAAACCAACCAACCAACCAACCAACCAACTTCGCACGACAATCTAACTAAGTATAACGTAACCTGCATGGTAAGAGTCGCCCTGATTTTCCCCCGAAACTTATTAGAAAAAAAAGTGACACAAACTACTTGTCAAATAATGCTTCAAAATTTGGAAATGGTAATATTCTGATTTATTTTATTTAACTGCTTGTTAAAAATAAATAAATAAAAATTAAAACATTAATTTGTAAAGAATAAAAATCAAAGGTAAGATTATGGATTCTTTTTAGTGGCAACAACATGGGTTCAAGAAAAAAGTCAACTGAAAATATTTAAACTAGCTTTTCTCAAATATACAGACCTGCAGGAATGGCATAGGGTATCTGCTGTTGAGGTATACAGAAAATAGAAATAAATGAAAATATAGGTCTATATTACTACTACTTCAGTATTCTGCCCGTAGGCAGTTCCAATTCATGGCTCTAACTCTCGCCAAACTACTGTCTTCCGTCATTCTCTTAATGTCATAACTTTTCCCTCTTTCTTCCTGTTGTTGTTGTTGTTGTTGTTGTTGTTGTTGTTAGTTAGCCGATCAGCCCACCCTGATCGAGCAAGCCGGCGGCACGCAGGTAACCGATCGCCCCCTCCGGAGTGGACCAGAGGTTCAACGCACTAGCGATGATGTGTTGTGTTCGTTGTTGTGCTAGAGCGGTACAGTCTGTCATAATGTGTTCAATTGTTTGTGGTGTCCTGGCGCAGGTGGCAGGTCTGTGGAGCTGTCTAGTCTGTTTATATGTCTGTAAGTTGGGGTGATGTCCACATCGGAATCGTGCTAAGTTAACTCGATCCGATCTGCTCAGGCTGGTCTCCGACCTGTCAATGGGCGGCGGCTTCGCACCTAGGACCGCATTCGGACGGAGTCGTGTCAGTGCTTTGTGGGTTAGGTGTGTGTGTGTGTGTGTGTTCTGTACTGTGTGATGTCTGTGGGGCGTGGTATGGAATGGAGTATTTGGTTATAATGTCTCTCTGGTGTTACCTTAGTGGTGCGAGGTGACGGTACATGATTGTACATGTAGTGGCAAGGGTGTTGTGGGCTAATTAGTTGTCGCTGCTGACATGAATTGTGTTCCCCTCATGTCTAAATGTTCCCTAACTATCAGTATTTTTGTTTGTGTGCAGGTGTTCTATTGGTGTTGTTTGAGTGCATCCTGTGTAATGATACGAAGTGCGTTGTTTTGTATTGTCTGTAAGGTGTTTATGTGTGTGTTTGAGATAATGGGTGCCCAGCATGTGCTAGCATAGTCCATAAGTGAGCGAATATATTGTTTGTATATGAGTGATGTTGTTTCCTGCTGGTGTCCAAAGTTTGTGCCTGTTAGTACCCTAAGCGTGTCAAGTCTTGACGTACATTTGTTTTTAATGTCCTGAATGTGGTTTGCAAAAGATAATGATGTGTTGTATGTGACCAAGTATTTTGGTCCTGTGAGTGTGTGGAATAATGTTGTTGTTGTTTAGTGTAAGCTGTGGAGTTATCTGGTGTTCTTTTGTGTTGCTTGTTAGCAAGGTGATAGTTGATTTTGTGGGCGCTACTTTGAGTCTACTAAGCTGCATGTTTTTGTTTGTGAGCCATCTACGTTGTACTGTAATATGTTAATATTATGCTTCTGTGTGTGTCTCATGGTCCTATTGTGTCTATGTCTTCGTATGGTGACATGTGTAAATTGTTGAGAGGCCTGGATTAGTCTTAATGTCGCCGGAGAGTAAGAATAGTCCGGGAAGCACGTCCGGCACGCAATTGCTCCCCGTAAATGAAAAAATAGCACGCTGGTATAGATCCGGCCCCGGGAACCGATCGGCACTCTGACCGTGCCACGCAGCAGGACGTCGACTGCCAGTGTGGCCAACCGTAGAAAGCCCGCTGCACGGAGATTTGAGGAAGTTTGGCCACCAGCGCGTTGATGTCTTCGGTTTGACGTCGCCTCTTCTTCGTGTTGACGTTCCATGTTTTTTCGTTGACATTGACGCGCTGACGTGTCCCGTGCTGGAGGATACAGCCACTGCTAGAAACTTCCTCGTCAGCTGCTAACTTTTGGTTTTATTGTGTGTAGATTCAGTTATTACTGTGAATCTATTAAAAGAACATTCTGTTATTTTGTGCTTATCCTTCGTCTGCAATTTTGTGTTGCTCTCTTTGTTAGAGTTCTGAAAATATATTGCCTGCCTGTCTGCTAAATTGCTCTAATATGGACTGTTTCTTCTATTTCTTCTTCCTTTAATTTACACTAGAAATATGTCTAAAATTCAATACAGAAATCATCTTGGGAAGAATTTACACATACTAGAACATCTGAAGCTTTGTAGAGTAAAGCTCATGTGTTGCTTTGTATTGTTGCGCGCTTTCCTGCCTATTAGAAAATATAAACTTTTAAAGAAGCGTGGACTGGCGACCTTCCTTATTATTAAAGTCTACAAATAAACCAAGTCCCAACACGCTTCTACAGAGTATCAAACACGTTCTTCCTTGACGTAGTTTGCTCTCATATCTCCCCTCTATCGCATCTTTTAGCAGACTTTCTCCTCGCAATATGTCTTAAAGTAATAACGTGAAGGCAAAAGAACTGTATGAGTAAACAGCTTTCCTCTTCCACATTATGTAAAACTTCATCGCTTTGATGTTCTATCCAACTTATCTTCATTCTTTTCCAAGTCCACATTTCAAAGCTTTCTAACAGTTTCATGTCTGTTACTTTTAAGGTTCATGTTTTAACACCGTGCAGAACTACACTCCTTACTAGCTCTTGACTAGCCGTTTCTTCCGCTTCAGATCGAGCTTGCCTGTGAGCAGCCTTTTCTCATTGTTGAAAGCTGCTTTGCCTGTAGTAATTCTACTTCTCGCTTCCTTGTTACAATCTCCACTGCAAGATATAACATTTCCTAAATATAAAATGTTTTACATCAAGTTTTTGGTTTTCAATATGTATAACTGTTTCTGCTTATTCCTTCTTTGCAATCATCATCACTTTCATTTTAGGCACGTCTACTTTCATTCCAAAGTCACTTGCTATCGCAGCCAAACTATCCACTATTCACTACAGTCCTTCTGTACTGCTAGCAAGCGTCTTGTCATCCGCAAACCTGACTGCTTTAACCGGTTCACATCCTACTTTAATTCCTTCTTCGAGGTCTAAGAGTTTCTCTCACCGTTGCCTCTGCATAAATCTTGAACAGTACTGGGAAAGGGAGCAACCTTGTCTAACTCCCCTACCTACTACTACTACTACTACAGGATCTGATTCCCGATCAGCAGCGTGAACTGTAACAGTCTAGTATGACTGAGATATAACTGCTTAGTCGATCTTCGATCTCTCCACTCAACGTTTATGTTTTAATATTCCTATTAGCTTAGCTCATTGAACTCTATCAAAAGCTTTCTCGAAGTCGATAAAACATACACACATCTCTAAATCATGTTCTATTACTTTTTCTCATAATATTCTCACGGTACCAATTGGCGATTGCTACTTTTGTTCCGCATCCTGATCTATATATACATACGAATTTTCAGTACGGTATATAAACGCCTATTTTTTGCAAATTTCACTTATCACAGGGGTAAATAGGCTCCAACTACCCAAGTACACAATTTTTCATTGTAACTAAACTATAAAACAAATACTAGCCTCAAAGTAACATTGTCACAGAAGTTTGCATTGCTGCACTACCAAGAACATTTACCCAGGCATATCCAAATGTCTGTAGATAGCCCACTTGCAAATTTTGTTTACTTATCTTAAGATCTTGGTACATAATCTGGAATCCGGATAAGCCTACGTTTAGGATTCCTTATGCAAAATTTATAACCTTCGTACAAAATTTTATAATTTTAATTGAGTGCCTACTAGAGTGCAAGCTCGGTGTAGTATAGTATTCCTACATTTTAGTGTTGGTGCCAAGTATTCCAAATTAGCCCAACATATTTATACTGGTACCACATTTTGTAAATTTCTAATTTATCAGAATTGTATATCATAATGTGGATGTTAGCTTATGGAAAATCAGAAACAGGTCTAAAACCTAATGTTAATGCAATGCGGAAGATTAAGATTTGTAGTTTCCTAGTACAGTTTCTAGAGTTTCCCGACTCTAAATTTAGGTTACGTTTTGAAAGAGCCGTTATAACTCTTCTCCCCTACACACACACCACACACACACACACATATATAATATATATATATATATCAGGGGCGACGCCAGGCTTTTGTGGATACTCAGGCTCAAACCTTTCAAGCATATATATATATATATATTATACTGTATAATTTGATACTTGTTTCACTGTAATATGTAATATGATAATTAGAATATTTTTAACCGACAAATTTAGGAAATAAAACATCACCTTACCTTATTTATTTATACATGAACTCCAATCTATTAATTATGCTATTAATTAGTTCTTTCACCAAATTTTTTCCTTGAAGTAAATTAATTTTTAAATGTTTAGTAACGTGGACAATTATTTTCCACCCAACCCACCTTATAGAGTATATAATATACATATTATTGAGAGAAAAAAAAAAAAAAAAAAAAAAAAAAAAATTGGCAATTCAGCGCAGCATTTTGGACATTTGGCACAGCAGCAAGTCGTCAGGCAAATATGAATTTGACTGACTTCCAACATTAAAAATTTGGTTATTCGGTGGATACAAAGTAATAAATCAATTAAAATACTAATTAGCTTTCCGTATAGTGAATATCCAAATGACGGATCACTAACATATTGCTTCCCAAAGCATTCGGGAAGCAATATGTTAAAGTGATCTCTCCTGGGAAGCAATATGTTAGAGAGAAAGGTTGGTTGGTAATCTAGATTCTAGGAGATAACCTACCGACCGTAAACAAAGCTATAAATGCCCTAACCGGGCATTCTTTATATATTTAATGTAGGTTAACTGAATGCCCGGTTAGGTCAACTGTACGCCCTTGATGATTGGTTAGGCTAAGTCGTGATATTTTCGTTAGTTTTATGCTTATTAATAATTGCGTGTAGAAACACTAAATAAAGAAACCATTTTCTGTTTAATTTGAAACTTAATTCAGTATATATATATATGTATATATATATATACCCCATAATCTATGTATGTACAGTTGATTCGATTTGAGATTAGATTCGATTCGATTTAAATTGTTTGAGATGATTTGATTCGAGATTTGACTAAAAAAAGTGATTCGCAGGGCCCCAATATATATATATGTAGAGACCGACCGGAAATTCCTTTCCTCACGTCCGCAAACATATGGGAATCATCAGAAATCGAAAAAACACACGATTTTCAAGGAGAGAGAAACAAAAGGATGTTTGTCTTCTCCCAAAAGGCCCGCGAAAAGTTAACGTCTTCCGAGCCTATATAAGCCACAGTTCACTAAACTCGAGAGAATGGTCGATTGTCGTGTGGCCTCGCTGGAGGTAGAGATCTTTTCTTTTCCATTCTCCGAGAAGGTGTCAGTGGTTCTGCTATCGACATCTGTTGTCACTTTTTTAGGGGGCCTGCTTCCCCCTTGTGGGGTTAGTAGGCCTCGGGGTTCGGATCCCCAAATCTACAAAAGAGCCTGCTCGAGCCCGGGCGCCTGTCTTCTTCTACTCACGCTCTCGTTTCTGTTCCACCCTTTCTCTACTTCTTTCCCATTTCTTCGTCTGTTCCAGTTTCTCTTCTTCACTATCTTCTTTCCTGGTCACATCGACCATCGACTCGCCCTCACTTTGCTCGTTACTACTCATCGTGAATCTCCTTTTTCACGTAGCGCCGTTCGACCTCAGCCGGCCTCAGTCCCTCAAGCAACACCACCAATACATGAAGCGAATCAACACTTGAGGCAACCTACAATTTCATTCCGCCGGAAGCAATCATCATTCTACCGGCGTCATCCCTCTGGCCCTGGCTTCACTCATCCTTCACCACAATTCGATCGGCGCCCGTTCAACAAGTATCTCAACAGGTCCTTAGCACATCCTCCTGCCGGTAGGCCAACACGTCTTCATAGTTATCTCCGTCGAAATCGCAGATCGGTAAGCCTCTCGTAGGCCCCCACTCGACCTACAGTGTTTTGTTACGTCGTGCTAGACTATTCAGGATTCAAAGCTGAAAAGTCCACAAACTCTGCCTAATCGCATAGGCCCTAAAAAGTGTCCTCAATACCGTTCAAACTACCCCCCCCCCCCCGTTAAGACCGCAGTAGGCCTATTCAAGTGTTGTACCAATACCGTAGTTTTGTATCACCTTGTTATTGTGTTCATTCATATAACTTACTTATTTTGCATCCGATTGTTTATGTGCTCTTTTATGAATTTGATTTTTACCGACCTATCCATTTACTGTACCATACTGTACTTTCATTATTTCAGTTATTATTGGCTTAATTACTTATTCTGTGTTCACCTCTGCATATCTCATTAGCCTACCTGAATTAGTGTATTTACTTAACAATTAGACTGTATAACCATTTCTTATTGCTATTAATCAGTCATCTTTAACATAGTATAAATACCGTTATAGAACTGTCAATCACTGTGAACAAATAATTGATTTATTTTCCTAATTAAACACTAGTAATTTCTCTCTCCTTATTAAGTATTGTTTGTTTGGACTGTAGGCCCAAGCTGCTGACCCCTAATTATTCATTTCAATTTAATTCATAAATTATATAAAAGCTTACTTTCTTGGCCACATCAAATTGGTGATCCGTAGGCCACTATATATATATATTATATATATATATATATATATATATATATATATATATATTATATATATATGAGGAGTGATCAAAAAGCATCGATAATTTTATTGCTACGGACAAATGAATGCAAATAAGAAATAACCGTTTACATATGTGAGTCTTCCTGCGCTCTGGCGTCTGCAGCAAAATCTGCTACCACGAGTCAGTCGTTGGTTGGAGCGCAAGATTTAGGGGTTGTAATGACTGATGATGCGAAATTTGAAACAAAATAAGATAACTAAACAGAGCAAAGAGAATAACTGGTCAGATACTGAGACCCTTTAAACGAAGGAATAGGAATATAATGATTCCTCTACTGAAAACACTGATCATAGCCAAATTGGAATACTGCTCGGTCTTAACATGCCCGTATAAAAAAGAAGACATTAGACAGCTAGAAGGGATTCAGAGAAGCTTCACAGCCAAGATCAAGGAGTGCAAGAACTAAATTACTGGGAAAGGTTACGCGAACTAAACCTATATTCACTGGAAAGGAGAAGAGAGATACACCATTATTTATACTTGGAAAATAATGGAGAAACTAGTCCCTAATCTTACTCTGAACCCTATAACTCCCCAAACAACAATGGAAAGTAGAAAAGGAAGACTGTGTCGTGTTCCCAAATTAAAGGCGAGACAGGGAACATCCTTAACCATGAAAGAAAATAGTTTTGTTGCTAGAGGACCAAAACTGTTTAATCAGCTGCCCAAAGACTTAAGGAACACGAATGGTGTTGCAGTGAACCTCTTCAAAAGAAGATTAGACGCCTGGCTCAGAACAATCACCGATGAGCCGGGCGTACCCGGCTATGTGAGGTGGAGAGTACAAGAAACCAACTCACTACTTCACCAGGCAAACTCGAGAGGAGGGGGCGACAAAGCTTGACCTTCGTGAAATGAAGAATCATCGCAAGGAACATTTGAAAGGTTGAAAGGAAAGGTGTGTATGTAATATATATATATAGATGAATAAAACCACGAAGGGAAAAGAAACACAAAGTGTTCCTGAGGATGTCATTAGACGAAAGCGCTTGAGCACCACTTTGTTTCTTTTCCCTTCGTGGTTTTATTCATCATAAATATTTTTCACGTGTCACTTTCGTGAAATAATTTTCTTTCATATATATATATATATATATATATATATATATATATATATATATATATATATATATATATATACACACACATTCAACTGCAAAGAACACGCAGTATAAATAACGTAAAGAACGACGCTTGTATAGGAGATATTCCGCGCAAGACGAGAGAGAGAGAACGAAACAAATGAAAAAAATGAGGTAACCACCTGGGAAACGAACCCGGGATCTTCCGATTGCCGGTCAGACGCGATACCATTACACCATGGGCCTCACTTCCAAATGCCGTAATTCTTCTACATACTCGCAGAAACCAATGCCCCAAGGGGCACCTCCCGCATGCCGTAACATTATATACATTCAACTGCAAAGAACACGCAGTATAAATAACGTAAAGAACGACGCTTGTATAGGAGATATTCCGCGCAAGACGAGAGAGAGAGAACGAAACAAATGAAAAATGAGGTAACCACCTGGGAAACGAACCCGGGATCTTCCGATTGCCGGTCAGACGCGATACCATTACACCATGGGCCTCACTTCCAAATGCCGTAATTCTTCTACATACTCGCAGAAACCAATGCCCCAAGGGGGCACCTCCCGCATGCCGTAACATTATATACATTCAACTGCAAAGAACACGCAGTATAAATAACGTAAAGAACGACGCTTGTATAGGAGATATTCCGCGCAAGACGAGAGAGAGAGAACGACAAATGAAAAAATGAGGTAACCAGTGACTAACCACCATATATATATATATATATATATATATATATATAAACAGTGGTGGGCACCGTTAACCAAAAAGTTAACTTCGATAACGATAATCCGATAATTTTACTACAAAGTTAACGGAAGTTAACGATAATCCGTTAACGATAACTATTTCTTTACTAACATTTAAAAAATTCAAGGAAAAAAGCTTTAAAACCCATAGAAAATGTTTATTTATGCAAAATCCAACAATAAATAGGTATTTAACTATTTTTATCAAGTTTTGCAACTTTTTTGCTTAATAACTTTTTTTTTTATTTTTAATAAAAAATGTACTGATTACATGTTTTGAAACCCTTGTAACCACTAACCATTAACTAAATTTTAATTTACCAGAGAATTATTATGGCGGGAACTGAAGTTATGGCGGTTTGAATTCATTCGCGGAGTGTTGATCTTCCGTGAATGACTCGTCGCAGTTAACGTGTTAACGGACTTTAACAGACTAAATATCGAGTTATCGGAAGTTAACTGGTCCGATAACGATAAATGGAAATTAACTTCCGTTAAAAAAAGTTAACTTCGTTAATTAACTGTTATCGGATTAACGCTTTAGTGCCCAACACTGTGTATATATATATATATATATATATATATATTATATATATTAGAGAGAGAGAGAGAGAGAGACTTCAACATCTTGTATACTGTACAGTGTACATGACAAAAAAATGTTCCTGTAAAAAGTAGAAGACAAACCGCTGGATAATTCAACTATATATTTGTAAATATTCACGAAAACAAAAAAGATACGAGATATATACATACACAGTTTTTATTGCTTTTATGCCTGTAGCCATGAAATTTACAAAACAGTACAGTATCTAATAGGTAGTAACAAAGACATAAAAAGGTTTTAAGTTTCAATGCATTAAATTCTGAACACAGATATATCATTTAACCATATTTTGTAAGTAACTCGTTAGACCTGATTATGCAGTTCAGTTCTGGTGATCTTGTGTAAACACACGCATTAACAATAGTCTGAAATAAAAGTGTACAAGTGGCACACTGAAACCAAACCAACGAAACGACTAAAAAAAAGCCCATATTTTATATATATCTATATATATATATATATATATATATATATATATATATATATATATATATATACACACACACACATATATATATATACACACACACACATATATATATATATATACATACACACACACACACACAGTGGTGGCCATAAGTCACGAATCACCCCATCAATTAAAAAAAAAAAATTGTTTTAAAGTAAAATACCAAAACGACTGTAATTGCTAAAAAATATTTATTTAGCAACTACTCAAGCATACAAAACATACTAATGAATTGCGGTCAGTATTTCGTACATTTACCCTTTTTTTTTTTTTAAGTACTTCTGCAATACGTCATGGCATGGAATTTACTAGTACAGTATTTCAATACTTCGGCGTAATTTCCTGCGCCCACACCTTCTTGAGGGCTTCAAACAAATCATTCAATGATGTAGGATTATGGCGGGAAACTTTTTCTTTGATGGTTCGCCAGCAGTTCTTTGTCGGGTTTAAATCGGGCGAGTTTCCCGGCCAAAGCCCGGTCAGCTGAAAACCCGAATTTCGGAGCCAATCAGTCACGGCTTTGGTGCGGTGACATGGCGCTCAGTCTTATTGGAAAACCTAAATATCCTGCAGGAGAAATTGTCGCTGTTTATGGAGATGAGCCACACAACGTTTTTCCAACAAGACGGAGCGCCATGTCACCGTACCAAAGCCCTCAAGAAGGTGTGGGCGCAGGAAATTACGCCGAAGTATTGCGAAATACTAGTAAATTCCATACCACGACGTATTGCCGAAGTGCTGGGGAAAAAAAAAAATAAATAATGGGGTAAATGTACGAAATACTGACCGCAATTCATTAGTATGTTTTGTATGCTTGAGTAGTTTCTAAATACATATTTTTTAGCCTTTACAGTCGTTTTGGTATTTTACTTTAAAATTTATTTTTTTCTTGATGGGGTGATGCGTCACTTATGACCACCACTAATATATATATATATATATATATATATATATATATATATTAGGGTGTCTCTTATTTTCGAAGTGTTGATTTTTTTAGGTTGCGCCCCCTCAACCAGTTCCATTGGTTGAAAAAACATCACATATAAAATTTTTTTGGATTGAACAATTTTTAGAGGTCGCCCCCGCTTATTAAAGTTCATAAAATATAGCTATTATTTATGCAATTAATATTTGAAATTACTAGCAGTTGTCAAGTATACTAAACATATGTTTTTAATTAATTAATCATCATATTTATGATGAATTCAATTAAATGAATATATTAGAGATAATTGTCAAGTTTGTAGCTGAAAATATTGCTTGATAAGACAAGATCAACCTGTTTAAACATGTTTCATCAAGAATGCTCCAGATTATGTTGCAATTGTTTATTTGTCATCATTCAGTGTTCTGCTGTCATAAGTAAAAGGTGTGTAACTGTGTATCACTATACTTCTTTTTTGCTATTATCAGATAATAAACTATGTTATTTATATTTTTCACAATTATTTATACTGATTTTGTTATTAGTGTTTGAAAAAAATTTAATGAATTTAATGAAAAAATTAGAATTTATGCTCTTATACACATATTATGAAGTTTTAAACAATGTTGCTATTTGTCACAAAGAATTTAATTTAGTTCAATGGAAATTTTACCTGACATGTGTTTCATGATCTGTGTTTCTATCAGTGGCGTCACTAGAGGGGTGCGGGGGGTTTTTGTGCAGTGTTTGAGCAGAAATTTATTATTTTTTATAAAAATATCCCTGTAGTTAGTTATAACAACAAAAACATTTTTCGTAAGCCCAGCTTACATGTATCAATATACCTACAAGGCTAAAACTCTATGCTAATTTACTTTTTGAACCTTCTAATGCGCTCCGGTCAGAGCTGTCATTATTACCCAATTACAATGACGCTTCGAATCACGTGGTTTCGTCTGCACGCTCTACAAGCACGCGCTGTTGTTTTCGTTGCTGCTGGTGTTTTTATAGTCGCTGATTTTGTCAAATTTTCTGTTGTTTTAGCTACAATATTGTGGTAATTAGTATTTGTGAACCTATATCAATAACTTTTTGAGAATGAAGTAGTAATTAAAGGAAAAGAAGGAGAAAAATAAAAAAAGGCTTCCGCTCAGTTGTTGCAGCCTCTGTCTTTATGATGTTGCAGCCTCAAATTTATGAGTATATTTCCATATGCATTTGTCTACAACTTCTACATTATTTGGGCCGTTATTGATTATGCAAACCTAATCCATTAATGTATCTCATGTAACGGTAAAGTTTAACGTTAAAATGAACATAATTTTGATGTAGTTCTTAAACGTTTTTACTTCGAATTCTATTGTTTTCTTACCGAATTTTCACTTTAACCACATGAAACTATGTAAATGTAAATACATTTAGGCTGTGCGTATGATATTGTAATTTAAAGGAGTAATTTTAATTTTGCTAGTTGTTTATGTCACTACTATTGCCATTACATTCAGTGATATACGGGAATTACGATTTACGAGTAACATTAGTACAAAAAACATTACTAAGGATTCTGTATGGTCTGGTACGGGAGGAGGTCCATGGGGGGGTGGGTGACACCATGAGTTACCGCACTGGGTGACACCAACCCTAGTGACGCCACTGTTTCTATTTCCAATAAAATAGCAAAATATAAATTTCTACTACAAAAATATTTATTCCTTGTTTCTTAGATTAAAAAATAATAGGAATAATAATTGAGAAAAATACGTTAGATTTATAAAATAGACCAAATTAACTTTATGTCTACCAAATTTTTTTTTTTTTTAATTTAAAAAAGTCAAAACAGTGATTTAGCCCTGCTCTACAAAACCATAACACTACATTAATATTTTGTTTTCTTATTTTGCAGATGAATACAAGAAGACCATTCTATTTGCTCGGATCTACAGTAGATGATATTAAAGGCTCAAAGCTGCCCCCATATAGGCAAGCTTTTGGTTATTTTATGCACCTCCACAGAGAGAAAAACATGACAATCCGCGATGCTCTGCGTCAATCTATTCGAGCCACAATAGTTATCTGGGATAAGGCCAATATTCCTACTCAGCAGGAACCTCGTGCCATGAAGAAGTTAGAGAATTTCTTTAACGAATGGACTTGCTTAAAGAAGCATGCTTCCAGAACAAGCCAGAGCCATAAAACCAAGGAGGCTGATTTTGTAGAGCGATTGGAAGATCTCTTTGACATCGCCCATGGAGACGCTGAGAAGCTGATCAAGAATCGTGAGGACTGGGAGTTCCTTCAACTGCAAAGACAAAAAGGTCGTCCTGGCTCAATCGGTGGTGTGGACACTGTACATCTTCACCGCACAAAAAATGCAGTCAAACGGTTGGAAGCTGAGGCAGAGAGAAAAAGAAAGTCAGAATCTTTGATGGAGGCGTCTACTAGTCAAGTTGTACTGGCTTCTTCCACATCTTCCAGCAACACTGATGAAAGTGAGAATGAGGAGGAGGAGCCCAAAGGAGCTTGTGCTTTACCAAAATCTAAGAAAAAACGAGGCATGAAAAACATCATGACTATTCAGATGTCTGCTGCCCTGGATCGTACACAAATTTCCTCTAGAAAGGCAACATTTATCCTCGCAGAGGCAGCTAAAAGCTTTGGTTTGGACGCTTCAGATTACAACATAAACCAACATTCTATCCATCGCCTTCGAAATAAGAACCGAGCTCGTCATGCTAAAGAACTTAAGGAGCATTTCCATGGAGAATGTTCTATGACAGTCCACTGGGATGGCAAGATGATGGAGGACCTCACCTCGCACAAGCACATTGATCGTCTCCCAGTACTTGTGTCAGGACCTGGTGTTGAACAGCTGCTTGGTGTCCCCAAAATCCCAAACTCAACTGGAGAAGCACAAGCTGAAGCCGTCTTTAACTGCCTGAATGAATGGGGAATTACAGAGAGAGTAAAAGCAATTTGTTTCGATACAACAGCTTCAAACACGGGTCAATATAGTGGAGCCTGTGCTCTCATCGAAGCAAAATTGGGACATGATGTTTTGTACTTGCCTTGTAGACACCATGTTTTAGATTTATTGTTGGGAGCTGCATTTGAAGCAACATTGGGATCTACATCAACTGGTCCAGAGATATTGATCTTTAAGCGTTTTCGTGACAATTGGACTTCTGTTGATCAAAGCCAGTTCCAAACAGGTGAGACAGACACGATTACTAAAGAAGCAATTATCCAGTCTAAAACTGAACTAATTCAGTTTGCTAGATCCCAGGCACCTATGCTACGGGATGACTATCAAGAACTTTTGGATCTGTCCATCATCTTTCTTGGAGGTGTCCCCAATAAAGGCATCAAGTTTCGTGCACCAGGTGCCATGCATCGAGCTCGCTGGATGTCCAAAGCGCTCTATTCTATCAAGATGTGGCTTTTTCGAAACCAGTTCAAGATGACTAAGACTGAAGAACGAGGAATTCGAGATCTTTCCCTTTTTTCTGTTCTCATCTATATGAAGGCTTGGACAACATCCTCACTCCCTATTGAAACCCCATTTAATGACTGGCTCCTTATGAGGTCATTGATTAATTATCCTAACAAAAAGATTTCTGATGCAACTAAAAAAAAGCTCTCTAACCACTTATGGTACCTGTCTGAAGAAGCAGTTGGTCTTGCTTTCTTTGATGAGCGAATTACTACAGATGTAAAGAAACGCATGGTAAAGGCATTAGAAGATGAGTCCACTGATAGACCACCCAAGCGTCCTCGGATTCCTGAATCGACCTTCTGCTCTGGTGAAGGACTACACCAACTTGTTACAAGAAATACTAGAGAATTCTTTACTAAGCTGAATTTGCCAGAAGGATTTCTGAACAAGGCACCCAGCACTTGGACATCCAACTGTGAATATTTAAGGGCCAGAGCTATTGTTGCAGCTCTATCTGTTGTAAATGACCGGGCAGAACGTGCAGTAGCTTTAGTTCAAGAGCTGAATAAGAAATTGACAGTGGGGGAAGAGCAGCTCCAGTTCCTGCTCCAAATTGTTGCAAAACACCGCCAGAGTCACCCAGTTCCATCAAAAACTGTTCTTCTCAAAAAATAACCATCAATGAGGTCGCACCTTAAAATACACCATATTGTATAATCATTGTATATTAAATAAATGTTGTATAAGGAAATAATGCTAATTAAAGTAATTAAAGTATGTAAATAGCACTGGCATTTTGAATTTATCTCTATATAATAAACTAATGGTTTTTTTTTGTAGCAATGCTTCATTGCTGATTGTATATAAAAAAAGAGCCAGGAAGGATTTTGGATAGGAGAAAAAGGATTGGGATAAAGAAGGATTGAGGACCAAAGGATGGATTATAACAACATCAAGGATAGGTTAGAAAAGGATCAATGATAAATAAGAAGGCCTATACTTATAAAAACGAATCAAACTAAAAAAAGAAGGAAGGAATTATGTGTATAATGAGCATAATCATATGTCAGGAGCTATTATGCCATGGTCACCATTTTTATTAGCCGGGGGCGACCCCTAAATATGAGCCAATTTGTGTCAAACTTTCAAGTTTTAGTTTTTATGCTAAATGGAACTATTTTAGGGGGCGCAGATAAAATAATTCAACATTTCAATTTTTGACTACCCAATAAGAGACACCCTAATATATATATATATATATATATATATATATATATATATATATATATATATATATATATGAGAGAGCGTGAAGTGATTAAGAGATTTTATATCAATTGTTGTTGTCAATATTTTGTTTATTTGTAAACTTGAATTTTGCGTACAAATATACCAGATTTTCTCATAAAATGATAAAGCTATCTTTACCCATATTGCAAATTCATATATAAATGTATCTTATGCAGCTTAACTATAAACGGTAAACTTAAGGGTGCTACTGTAGTATGCGGTCTACCTACGATTCGGCGGTCTACCTTTTAATTATAGCTTCTTATCTTAGTATTATTTTATATTAGGTTAATTGTACGCCCTTGACGATTGGTTAGGTTAAGTCGTGATATTTTCGTTAAAACTAACGAAAATATCACGACTTAACCTAACCAATCATCAAGGGCGTACTGTAGTATGCGGTCTACCGTTAAGTATGCGGTAGTAGTATGTTTAACTTCTTTAATAATTCCTTAATTGTGTAAATTAAATTATAATTCCTTTCAATTCATTTTCAATTCCTTTTAAATATTTTGAACGGTAGACCGCATACTACAGTAGAAACTTAACGGTAGACCGCATACTACAGTAGCACCAACTTAAGTGTGCGCGCGCGTGTGTGTGTGTATATATATAATAACAATAATAAGGCTTTAGTTTAATAAAAAGTGGTAATTACTTTGGTAATGTTATTTGAGAAGATTTGTTAAGTAAAAAAAAAAAATTAAACAAGTTACTATCTATTCTATCAATTATAGCAAAGACAAAATATACCAGTCCTACATAGTATAAACGTTATTGCGATAAAGGTCTGTCTATAAAAGGGAAATTTAAAATATGTTTATAACGACCAGAAGAATATTCCAGTCCAAGTTTACCAACTTCAATTTCTCAAGATTTTCTTCATTTGAAGCTCCAGCTGTAGGAAAGAACATTAAAGGTACTCTTAACTTTAGTTCATGATATAACTTAAACCAAAACGGTTGAAAAACAATTAATTCACCTTGTATGCAACTTAAATTAACCTATACTAGCTAAAGTGGGTCGTACGGGTCCATTTAGCTAGACCTGCGCTGCTGGGGCCTTCGGCCTCGGTAAATTTTGGGGTTGCCAGATTTTTCAAATGTCCATGCGGGACAAAAATTTGTCCGTTTTTTTTTTAAGACCAAATTTTTTTCCAAATTGAAACGATTTCTTCAACAGTTACAACAAACAAAATTAGAAAAAATTTATTACAATAATATTTAACAATTAAAGATCGTGAATAAATTGAAATTATTATACATAATATTGAAATTCTAAATCAATTCATTCCTAAAAAATTTGCTTAAATATTTTTTGCGGGACATTTTGAACGCGGGATTTTGACGCGGGATTTTTGGATCAAATGCGGGACTGTCCCGTAAAATACGGGACGTTTGGCAACCCGAGCCGCCCCGGCCCGCCCGGGTGCCTACGACCCCCAATTACTGGCGAGTCAATTATTCGGTCAATAAAACTATAGAAAAGAGCGCAGCCATGAAAATCAAGCTTCACAAATCTTTATACAATGAGTTCGGATGTGAACTTAAGATTTCCATTGCTGCGTTCTTTTCTAGCTAAAGTGGGCGCTGCGGGCCCATTTAGCTAGACTTGCGGTGCTGGGGCCTTCGAGCCCCCAAGTGCTGGGGAGGGGTCAATTGTTGTTTCACAAAGTTCCTCGTGAATTTAAAATATTAAGCTTTCACTGCCTTACTAATTACTTTTCAAAACCTTCGGTATTCGATCTCAGCTTTTGAAGTAATGTTTTTGACAGACTGCCTCAATTATATTATAAATATAGATAGATAGATAGATAGATAACCTCAAACTAACCCAACCCATTCCCAAAGTCCAAACCCTGTCGATAAAGTGATGAATATGTCTGTAGTCATTTGGGTAAACATACATAGGAAAAATAAACATTTTTTTTGGACAACCATTTTTATTTATATAATATGCTCTACATGGTTGCCATTGTTTTGAAAACACATTTCAATACGTGTTCCCCACTGTTGATGAACACGCATTAGCACAGTTGACGTTATGCTTGTAATGGCGTTGGTGATACGTTCCTTTAGATGATTTATGTCTCGTATCTTTTCCTGATACACCATGGCCTTCAAGTGCCCCCAAAGATAGAAATCAAGGGGGGTGAGATCTGGGGGATCTGAGAGCCTGGGAGGCCACTCCACAGGACCACGCCGACCAATCCAAGCATCCGGAAACTGCTGATCCAAATACCGACGCACGTGAATACCATAATGAGGTGGAGCTCCATCTTGCTGGAAGTAAACTGGGAAGTTACCTTCCTCGTTTAGCAGGGATGGGAAAATCTCTTCTTGCAACATGTTAAGATACCTTTCGGCATTAAGATTTCCACTGACAAAAAATGGTCCAATAATTCTGTCACCGGCCCACACCATCACTTTACCGGCACCTTGCATCTTCGTCGGACTCAGCCAGTTAGGGTTAGCATTACTCCAATAACGTATGTTTTGCCGATTAACCTCTCCATTGACGTAAAAATTTGCTTCATCAGTAAACAAGATCTTACGTCAAACGCATATTCTTAGGGTATCTGAAACATAAAAACAAACGTTTAATTTTTCCTATGTATGGAAACTTACGGCCCACCCTGTACTATAAATGGAAGCCGAAATTATTCATTAGGACTATATCTTCCTATGACATATCTCAGCGTTTGAGTATGACTGGGCCTAAAACATTTTATCAAACCATAATTCTAAAAATACGAGTAATTAATCCATTTAAGGTTACAGGGGAAAATTCTTGATAAATTACTCGAAATTCTTTTATTTAGTAGTGAGCAGGAAATTCTTCGAGACAAAATGGAATGCCAACAGTTCTGGATAAACGTTTTCAGTGACGTTACTAACAGACGACTTTCGAAGTGGCGACCGTAGAATAAATTTGTGTCGAAAATGTTGAAGGCTCCGAGTCTTATATCAAATGCGCAACAGTGCTTGATTTTATATGCTGTAAAGGTATAGGTCCCCTTCGTCATATGACCTCGGGTGTTACGAAGGATTTTAAACAACCCAATCAAAACAAACAAAAACCTCAGTGTCGAATCTGTCTAGACATTGTACAGGGTGTCCACAATGTCTTGTCACCTATTTGAAATGTGTGATAGCGGCAACTATACGATTGAACAACACACATTGGCTAGTACCTGGGTACATGAACGACCACGTAATGACAAAACCATTGAAAATATTCGTGCAGGCTTCCAGGACCGATTCAATCGTGCAGCTCCTCCAAAAAGGACCCTATTGAGTTCACAACAGGAACTGTAAAATATAAACCAAGAAATGACGGGTCATCTAAGTGATAAATGGGTCTGAAAGAAAAACGAAGGACGTTTTCCAGTTTATGTACCGTTTTCTACAATGTTGGCTTTTATGCAACTTTCTAGTGTTTCTTTGCTTCTGTTAGGCACAGCATAGAGTAAAACAGGTTAGGTTAGGTTACGTTAGGTTAGGTTATCAAGAACTTACCTCTCTTAAAAAGTTGTTATAATCGACGGCGGTTGTATGACCAATCAAAAATAAATTATATGAAAAATGGTACACAAACTGGAAAAGGTCCAAAACGAAAATCGGTTAGTATTTTACTAGGATGACAAAACATTGATACCTCATTATTAGGGCAGTCAAAAGTTGACCGAAAAAATTAAGAAAGTTGACCTTACGAATTGAAAAAATTGACTTATAAAGTTGCCTTTACTTTCAATAATAAAAACGATACTTTAATTACTTATTCTTGCTCTTCTACATCAGTTGACCGATTGTGGTAAATTATGAAGTATTTGCCGACATTTTCTGGCAAAAAATTGCGATCCTTACTTAATAATTTATTAAGCATGGAGAAAGATCTCTCTACAGCGGCAGTTGTTGGTTGACATTGCAAAAGCTGACCATAAACTGTTGGTGAGATTTCAGGTCTACTGAGGTTAATTATTTCACAAATACCATTTGTCTTGAGTCTTGTTTCAATGTATTGTTTGACTGAACAATTGTTTCACATGAGGGTTGCTCAACTTATGAAGAGGTATGTTGGCTGACAGAAATGTAGTCACAAGTTTTTCCGAAAAATCTGAAGACTTGTACTTTAAAAGGGTTTGCGTCTTTTCATTCCCCACATTTTGGTCTATACCACGCTGGTGCTTTTGGGTAGAGCGATGTTTATCCACAAAAAAGGATTTGTCATGCTTGACCACAACACAACAAATCTGACAGTATAGCTCATTTTTTCCTGAACAAATGAATTCATTAGGATATTTTGCAATTATAGCGCGCACTTTAGCAATAGAACTAACTGCAACTTTTGGCATTTTAAATATCTGAAATCAAAAGAAATCGAAATCACTGAAATCACAAATCAGAAAAAATCACAAATCAAAAACGGTAACCAGTAACCACAATACATACAACACAACCACATCCAAAACCAGAACGGACATAACTGAATAAGACAAATACGAGCAGCGAAGTTGCCAGTTAACCAAAAAGATGCCAATTTTTAGTTATTTTAATTATTTATTCCAAAAAATTGACTTTATTTACCTCATTGCTATTTTTTGACCTAACAGGTAAAAGTTGACTTTTGGTTGACCTATTAACTTTGGTAATATACCCCCTACAGGTGTTTTTATTGCATTTTCAGTCGTTTCAGCGAAAAGTGCCCCACAGGAAACAATTTGACTTTATTGACTTTTGACCGCCCTACTCATTATAAAGACAGGTATATACAAATACACAACACACTTTATCTCGGTGCCCAATGTGAAAGTATTAGGTTCTTGTGACCTAGAAACTAAAATTACCTGAAATTACATAGATTTTATGTTCGTACTGTACCATATATATATATATATATCACTATTTTTTAGTAATTATCACGTTTGGTAAAAATTATCGGTACTTACGTATTATCGGGGCGACCAAACTGTTTCTTATGTATTTTTGCTCTCGTCATTTTCGTTTAAACTAACGTAAATATCACAACTTAACCAATCATCAAGGGCGTACAGGTGACCTAACCGGGCATTCAGTGAGTGCCTAATACGAAAAGATCAGAAGATATTTAGGTGAAATAACCAATATTAACCGGTTAGGTTAACTGAATGCCCAGTTAGGTCAACTGTACGCCCTTGATGATTGGTTAGGTTAAATTGTGATATTTTCGTTAGTTTAAACAAAATGACGAGAGCAAAAATACATAAACAGTTTGATAGTCCCGATAATACGTAAGTATCAAATTATCTTTAAAAATATACGCTTCATTGTTACAAAGCAATTATTCTCTACTTTTTTAATGTTTACTCTGGTAAACACAGTGGTTAATGTTCTCATGCCTTACAAGTATTTTAAGATAACAAAAATGAAAATTATAAATAAGCTATTTTTATACCTTCGAAAGAAATATTTCATACATTTAACTATTATTAAAATGAATGTATTAATTAAGCTTTTCTACTTTCCTAATTTTTATTTCGAAGAATATACAAGATTGTTCTCTACAAATATTTGTTTCCTGAATGTCACTTTCTCCGTATAACTAACAAAATTCAAGAGCGTAATGAAACTATTTTTTCACTATATAAAAATACTGTAAGCCGGCAATAATGATGTCACAATAACGAGATTGTAGTTCTATTCTTCCCTACCCACATGACCTTCGGCTTCTTCAAACCTCAGAACACTTTATATACTATACTTTAAGTTAGATTAGGCACGGTTGAATCGTGAAACTTTGGTTAACACTTGGTTTGTTCACATTCTACGAATCTACACATAAATATTTGCACTTTACTTCAAAAACTTTACTACTATCATTGTGCAGTAGTTTTCCTTAAACGAGTAGTTAAAATTTAGTTATCTGGAGTTCACTGTTCACTACTTTCCACATACACTTAATACGCTGTCCGAACGCAAAGTACGGGATACTTGGCGACCATAGACAAAAAAATTTAGGAAAGGATAAGTTCTGTAGCAAAAATGTGGTAGAGTAAATAGTAATGCCGGTGTTAACTAAAATAAATTCGCTTAAAAAATAAACTGTAATATGGACAAGACGAAAAGGTCATTCTAGGCGCTCGTTTGAGTCCAGTAGTATAGCCGCAAAAGGGGAGAGTGCAGGAATGTTGCAGGTTATTATGTAATGTTGCAAAGGGGGGGGTGGGGGATGTTGCAAAGGGGTGGGGGAAAGGGGGGTGGGGGAAAACTTGGAGGCGGCGTTATCCCCCAAGAGAAAGAAGGAGGAGGAGAGAAAGGAGGAGAGGTGTTCACCTGGCAGGAGCCAAGTGCACACTGAGACTTCCAACCGGTCTGGCGTTGTTTTATAGACTCCTAATCAGCCAGTTGGCTGAGTTGCCAGATAGCGCCATGTATTCCATTGTATTATCCTAATCAGCCAGTTGGCTGAGTTGTCAGATACCTCTTTTTATTATTGCATACATTATTATTATATACGCCTAATCAGCCGAGTTGGCGTTGTTTTATAGGCTCCTAATCAGCCAGTTGGCTGAGTTGCCAGATACCATTGTATACATTATTATTATTATTATTATATACGCCTAATCAGCCAGTTGGCTGAGTTGCCAGATAGCGCCATGTATTCCATTGTATACACTATTATAGACTCCTAATCAGCCAGTTGGCTGGTTGTCAGATACCTCTTTTTTTTTATTATTGCATACATTATTATTATAGACTCCTAATCAGCCGAGTTGGCGTTGTTTTATAGGCTCCTAATCAGCCAGTTGGCTGAGTTGCCAGATACCATTGTATACATTATTATTATTATTATATACGCCTAATCAGCCAGTTGGCTGAGTTGCCAGATAGCGCCATGTATTCCATTGTATACATTATTATCCTAATCAGCCAGTTGGCTGGTTGTCAGATACCTCTTTTTTTTTTTATTGTTGCATACATTATTATTATTATAGACTCCTAATCAGCCAGTTGGCTTAGAAGGCTTAAATATTGCCAGATACCTGTTGTATACAGAATACCGGTAGTAGAAGGCATAACAATAAACAACATTGCATCATTCTTTTTATTATAAATATATAGAAATAAATATACATTTGAGGAATATGCGTATAACGAAATATATACACACAATTATGGATATTATATATATATATCTAAAAATAAAATATACATTTCATATACATTTGAGGAATATGCGTATAACAAATATATACACATAATTATATATAAATAAAATATACATTTCATCAATATGTACATAACAGAAATATACACACACACACACACAAATATGGTGATATATAAATAAAAATATACATTTCATATACACTTCAATATGTACATAACAGTACAGGAGAAATATCAAGCAAAATATATATATTATTATATATATTATATATATATATATATATATAAACACAAATCAATAGAATATGCGTATAATCAAAATATATATATACAATTCACTTTTTTTTCAAAATACTAAAATCGGTCTTAATCGAGTTTACAATTACATCTTATTGCTCTGCATTACGCAATCTATGCGGCTTAATAATATTTCACCGCTTAAAGTATAGGGAAACCTGTATTCGATATGAATGGCTTTCATATCGTTCAGTACATTTTTGTTCCCACTTTACAACCGGTTGGTAAGTCATCTTTAAACACGTCTAGAATACAATCAAAAGCACGCACAAAGAGTTCATCGTTAGCTACATTATTAAACACAAGTTTATAAGAGCGCTTTTCCAATCGAGGGTTTATTTCTACCGACTCGCGCTTTTCAATCGTGAACTCTTCACTCAACATAACGGCAATTGAAATAATCTTCTAAATCGTTACGGCAACTGCGCGTTATATAAAGAAATAGTTCTTCAGGGTGAACGGTGTAGGTGAGCTCAGCCTTGTACCGATCAATTGCTTTGTACCAAAGTTCATGGTATTTCAAAGAGTCTAAACTTTTTTAAATAAACATCCAGCACTAGACCATTCTCACCAGTCCTACACTCGGTAAACCCATCGAGCAGAGCAGTGTATGCGTATTCAAGTACTGTATCAAAATAAAACATATCCGTAACACGCGCGTCTAATATAGGCTTCAGTTTACGGAATCCGACGATTTCAAACATTCTGTCGAGGATGAAACGGTTTCGCGTAGGAATAAGAGCGTTATTATCAGAAGCATTCTTCCACATCAGCCTTATATCAATGCACGGCCGATCGTTATTTATACACAACGTACATACAACGGCGTATGAGGGCGCGTCACTAATCTGCTCTCTTCTTGTACCTACGTTAGCAGGTATTTTATAACGATTCACACCACTTATCAACTATCACGAAGATTCTATTCATCTCCTCGATACTTAAATAACCCGTTTGTTTGTCGGTCTACATTCCGTTTCCAGTACATAGCTAATGGTACCGGAATTACGCCTGAACACGCGCAACGATTTCGTCACGGACACATCGTACGAGGCGTTGAGAATGCTGCTCAAAGGAAGTTCCATCGTATTCGAGGAGCGCACGTCTACTCGGCTCAAGCTCTGAGATAACTATGAGCCGTGTGAGGCACAGGCAGGAACGGTTCGACGGGCGGCTGACTCGATGATACGTGAATTGGCATGTTCGTACGACTCGAATTGTTGCACATATTTGTTTTTCCGTTTCGTCACTACCAGCCTACGCACTTTGGATAAGAACTAGGCGCTAATCATCTCCACACTCCGGCGCACTATTTGAGAGGAACATATGCTCATATTTTTCCTTTCTACCCATCAAACGATGCTCGTCTCTAAAATCTGTTAAAAACTCACGCATAGCCACAACCTCACTATGAACCTCATCATGATATACGTTAATATAGTGATAAAAACACCTAAGATTGTCCATGATCACAAGATTCACATTTTCAGACGTAGGGTATGAGTAATCGACATGGTGTAGCATGACGTAATACCACTTGTCACACCACCCATCCACAAGGCTCATTATCCATACCTGCTGCTTCTCTTCTGCACGCGTTGTTTCTTTTACTTCACGGTGTATGTGAGACTTTATAAAGTTTAGCCCTGCAGCATACTTCAGCACATCGTCTGTGCAACGAAAGCCTTCAACAGTCTCACCAGAACATCCGTAGAGTATTTGTACATCTTGGAACTTCGCACAATCCAATGTGGTTTTAAAAGAGGCATAGGAGGGGGGAATAGGAAGTTTTTCGGTATCCACCACATCCTCACACTTTACTGAATACCATTTCATAAACGTTGTGCAAGCAATATTAAAGGTAGCCATTTCAATATACGTCTGATCTGAATACACGTCTGATCTCTCGGGCTTACTGCGGTCGACTGACCACGCAGGGACCCAGATAGTAGCATGACTCACGCAGTGGGCGGAGCTTAGAACTTTCACCTACCACACACACACACACAAAGGAGAAAGTGAAACGCTATTTGATTTATTGAGATATTCATATATTTACAAATACGATTCGAGATATTCAAGTTATATATATATATATTTACAAATAGATACGATTATATACAAGACGTGTGGAGTTAGAAGCATCATTGGTATCCAAAGGGTACGGTATCATAGGTGCCAGGTAACTGGTAACGTTTCCTATAGGTGTTACGGCACACATCGTACCCCTAAGTTCCTTCACGCCTCCCAGCTTCTGCGCCCGAAAATTGTGGGTGCCTACAATTAGTTGGTGAGGTTCCAAACATACTAGATCCTTCAACGACTCAAGTTAAAACCTCCCGATTCGCATGGTTGAGCGTAATACCCTTTGCCTTCACGATATATTTCATTTCATCCCTACCCTGACCCGTACCCCATAAGTCTTAGGTCCTGTTGAGATAAAAGAGTCGGCGTATGCATCGTCCCCATACTCATCCTTGATCTCATCAGTGAGTTCGCCGAGGAACTCCCCAATAGCGGGCATGTAATCACCCTCCCTCTCTGTGAATATCACGCTATCTGTATCGGCATACAATACTCTCCGCCCAAGAGAATGCAATAGACCCCAAAGTTTTATACGGGCGTAGGCTGTTGTGAAGCTCGCCACAGTTATGTTTGTAACCCTTGAGGTATCTGTGGCAAATTCAGTGTGTTGTACTTTATTACGTAAGTATTACCTACATTCACGATCTCCATGACCTCTTTATCGGGGCATTGGCATAATCCCAGACATCGCTATAACTTTGTGCCAAATGAATGTTCCCTCTGCCGGTATTCTGAGCAAATTTTCCCCATAGACTGTTTAGACATAACTTTGCACTAAAGCGCTTGCCAGGATTCTTTACAATTTGGACACGATCAAGTTGTATACCTTCGCGGTCGCGGTAACGTTGAATATAGGCCGACTTTTCATCTTCGGTATCAACTCCTCGCGGATACCCTGATGCTTCAACCTTATCCTTCAAAAGGCGTTTATATATGGTGTGAAAAGGTTGGGGAGCTTCTGAACCTCCACACCTCGTGTATCTTCAGTATTCTATAACCATGGCGTACGGCTAGGGCCAGCTCAGGACTTGTATATACGCCTCTGATCTTACGCTGGTGGGGTATATGGTTACATTCGCCGTTATCCTCTTCCGCGCACTTCACGCACAGGGGAAACATGAGCTTGTCGTCGATAACGACAGGTAAGATCGGCATCCATAAACTGCATGGGGGGAGTACGTCTACGAAAGAGAGCCCAAAGTAATGATCATTCAAATTTTTTGAAAATTCATTGATGGAGGGTATGCTAGGTCCCACCAGTTTCTCAGGAGCGCCCACGGGGTACGGATTGCTCTTCATCACGTATGGGTATAAAGAACAGAAATCGTAGTAATGGAGCTTCACGCCCTCCGTAGGTGGGAAGTATAGTCTGAAAGGATTTGTACGTCCTCCAAACAAGCTATCACCACATTTGAGAGGATCCAGCACCATTGAACGCTTGATCGTTTTTATTTCCTCACGGTATACATCGTCTGTCTCCATCCGTGCATCATATTCATGCTCCCACAAGACTTTGTGAGTGAACTGTGACCCTATAAGTTGATCGCGGGTGCGGGTCCCTGCAAGACAGTCGGCAGGAGATCTACCGTTGATATCTCCGACGATACCGCACTCAGGGCGGGGGCATCCATGCCACCAGCATCCATTAAAGGAATACACAGTCTTCACACCAGTGACACGGTTTTCACTTAACCCATCAACCCAAAAAACACGTCCATTAATCTTAATGGGTACTTCACCCGTGTTGCGGCGTGCTTTATGTATACACCTGTTTGTTGCTGCAGGTGCATGAGCCAGTAAATAGCCTTGTGTCCGTAACTGCGGGGGTTGTTTCGGTGAATAATGGCTAAGGTGTCTTTAGGCATGAAGTTATTCTTGAACACCGTAAAACATAATGATGCGATGGTGGTTGCGACTTGCACTGGATCGCATTTGAAACGGGCTATGTACATACTTCTAAAGGCCTGGAAACATACTCTAAGCACGCGCACATCATTCACGCAATAACGCTCACATTCATCAGCTATATTATAAGGGTTTCTTTCATTAAAACTGTCGTAGTATCGATCAAAGTCTTCATCCATGCAGTCAAAATAATGTTTGGGGGGTGGTGGGCCTACGTAGTTTAAAGTCTCGCTGGTGAGGAAAGTGTATGGGAAGTATCCTTTGGAAACTTCAGCTGCTACTCCCATCACCTTGGGTAGCTTTGCTAATTTACAAGGTGTGAATAATAAAGTATCTTTAAATTGTACATTGCCTCTTATCTGCATCTGTATTAATTTGTTGCCTCTTTTCAATGGATCACCTGTAAATATCTCAGAGGATTCGTGTTCAAGCAACTCCTTATAAAGGAACTGCGTGTCAAACTTTGCCCCGTTATGGGCGAGAATATACACAGTCATTTTTTGAACTTGTCGGCTAACTTGACAATATAGGACACAAATAGTTTCACAGGACTATCGCTGACATTCGTTTTAAAAACGTTTGTCCGTTTACCGCATTGGGGCACTCGTCACATTCGATACCCATACACTCATCACAGATGGTCTGGCTCACAAGTAAATGTGGAATTACCTCTTTGGTTTCAGCGTTCGTATATGTTTCTATATCGTAGTACACAGTTATACAGGGGTTATTTTTAGGCTTAGCATCTTTCATATAACACACATGCTTTACTCCATCCGCCTTATATTCCTCCTGGCATGTAGGACAGTGAATTACGTCGCACTTGTGCTTAAATTTTCCCCAATTATCCATTGTGTGAAACATACCACATTCACAGATTCTCATTTTCCTGCACGTACCAATTGATTTATGGAGATCAAGCAGCTATTATTGAAAAATGTGCGTCTACACACATCACAGTCTCTTCTCAACTACACGGCTTTCACATTTGGTGCTTTTACACTGCTCACATACCATGTGACATTCTTTACAATGTCTCACTATATCAGCCGCAAACTCGAGGCACCCTTACACAAATCATGATGTCTCCCATATTTTCGACTTTTGTCATAACTCGCGTAAAGCCCCCTTATATACGGATGGGGAGATACGTTGTCCCTGACAATCCTAAAATAAGTAGGGGTCTTGTACGATCTCTCACACAGCTTTTAAAAATATACACAGTCCGGCGGCGATCATCCAAACCAAATACAACTATGCGCACATTCATTTCCTGTTCTACCTTTCTCAGCTCTTCAGGACCCATATTACAGTCAAATTCAAGTTCACAGTCTACAGCTAGTTTACGGGCACGCTCAACGATCGTAGGCAGCCAAATTTTTTGAGTCCGTGTATTTTGTACAGTAAACATACGTGCTAAGAGTACTGCTATAAAGCCGCAACCACGATCGACGTTTATATGCCTTCGGTAAATAGTTGGAGAATTGAAGTTAAGAGTGTACGGTATGGCACTATGACCCGCAACACGGTATACATGGTCAATATTTACCGTGAAGTTGTCCATATTGAAGGCTATACTACTTTGGACGGCTTGCATTATACGCCCTAATATATATTTACATCTTCAGCAGCCAAACGCCTGAACGGTACTATCACCCAATAATCGTCTACATCACCGTCATCTGACCCGAACCCAAAGGACAGACTCGTCCTGACCTCACGCTCGTCGCGATTCTGAAGAGCAAACTCTATAATACGCTGTACTACCCTGCGTATCCCGCGCTCAACTCCATTGCTATACAGGGCTCTAGGGTCGACCCTAACTCTATACCGATTTCTAGTCAAGAGGGGGTGGGGGCAGCGGATCGCACCAATTCCAGTGTTATATCCTCAACAGAAACGGGGGGCGGATGAATTAGTGGCTATATTAGGTGCTGCTGCTGCTGATGGAGGCCCTGTTGCGTAGGAGGGTTGGGGATCTATTATTGTAGACTTAACAGAACGGGGGCGGAATAAGGGGGAGGTGCTGCTGGGGAGGTTGTTGCGGTTGAGGGTTGGGGATCTGCTGCAACAGGTACGTATTTCGGCCGCTTTATACCTGATGTGGGGTTCTCATACCTCCGCTTTGGACGTGCAACCTGTATCGCTGGTTCAGGGGAGGAGATCACACTGTCGTCGAGGTCATCCGTAATGATAGGGTGCTCTACCTCATCGTCGGTTCTGTGGGAGAAGAAATATAAGGATCAGCACTCAAAATTTGTAATATTTTGTAAATGACCCACTTAGGAGTGGACGTGTTAGAAATGGACTCTGTAGAAAAATTCAGATTCACGAGCCCATCCACATGTATTATATCTGGACCTACAGGATGTGGAAAACTGTGTTTATGCTTAAAATCATTAAAGAAAAGGGCGAGATGTTCTCGAATTTGTGCATAAAGTTATATGGTGCTATTCGACGTATCAATCAGCGTTCACGAGTACCAAGATGATATTTTGTTCACAAAGGTGTATATGACGTTAATTCGCTAAAGGGAACTGAACATACAATCATTGTAATTGACGATCTCATGTTGGAGATGGATAAAACGTTTGCCGAGACATTTACAGTATACTCCCACCATCTTAACATAAGCGTGTTCTTCATCAATCAGAATCTATTTTCAAAAATAGATACATGCGCGATGTGTCGTTAAATACGCAATATCTAGTCTTATTCGCGCAACGTAGAGATGTATCACAAATTGGGGTATTAGCCAATCAAATGTTCCCGAATCAGCGTAAGGAGTTTTGGAAGTTTATAAAGAAGCTACAAGCACGCGTTACGGATATTTGCTTTGCGACCTTCATCCGCGAAACACGTTTAGAGTGCTTCTGCGAACGAATATATTTCCAAACGAGCCTGAAACGGTGTATATTCCAGAATGACAAAGAAACTAAAGAAATACCATGAATTAATAAAAATCTATCATCGACTGCCCCGGGCAATGCAGCAGATGTTTATTAAAAATATTGACGCCGACTTTTTAAAATGCATCTGTGAAATCTGTCTTAACGTTATAAATTGCAATGTATCAATGAAAACCCATCAGAAGGCTCGCCTACGCCGCTATAAGAACATAATACGTACACTAGCTCGTAAAAGTCAAACTGTAGCGAAGAAAAAGCGAGTTATTGTGCAAACAGGAGGGTCATTTCTCCCCATCTTATTTTCAGTTTGGGCCCTTTACTGACTAGATTAATATAATGAAGAAAGTGGTAGTGATTCCCCACGAGGTGTACGCTTCAATGCAAAGAGACACGGATCTAGATCCCCGTAAAAGCAGACTTAAAAGAATGGAAAGCGAATTGTTAGCCCTATTAAACAGTGAAAAAACCTGATGAGAAAAGAATCTTATACCAAGAAGCTCTGCAGAAATTTCTTCACGAGTACGAAAATTATAAGAGCCCTACGGAGATTCCTGTGGTTATTAGGCACAGCACCGATGGCGACATAGGACCTGTACCCGACGATACAGCTGATCAACCAAAAAGATTAGCCACACAACATATCGAACATGTATTAAAAAATACCCTCCCACTTACATTGAGGAGTAAAGGCTTAAGTCTTTATAATCTATTGAATGAGGATCCCGCCATACAATGGACCGATACAGGGGAGATCATTGTGGAAGGATCAAAGGTACAGGGATCGAATATCGTAGACATTGTCCATGATCTGGTGAGAAAGTGGGATAGGCCATCACCATCAGGATGGAAGCATATTAAAGCAAGACTACAACAAATAAATGTCCCTAAAACGTTGATAGGAAATCTGAACAGGTTAAAAGACTTGGAACACGCAACGTCTGTGGCACAATTGAAGACGCCGTCACCCCCTGCGGTAACACCTTTCAAGAGGAGAAAGAAGAGGCTAGACCAGCCCTACCCACCTGCCTCAAAAATACGCAAATGGCTAACGTATTAACTAAACGTTATTATGACATTTCTGCCCCATCCTCTTACGGCGGCGTAGATAGACTGCACGTTTACGGAGTAGGAAAAAAAGATGTTGAAAGATTTTTGAGGGAGCAGGACGCTTATACGCTTCACAAGCCTGTGAGAAAAAGGTTTAAAACAGCCAAGACAACGGCTTCCTCGATTGATTCTATTTGGCAAGCAGATTTAACAGACATGCAAAGATATTCTGTGTATAACGATGGTTACCGCTACATTCTATTCATAATAGACGTATTCTCTAGATATCTGTGGCTAGTTCCTCTGAAAATAAATCACCTGAAACAGTTGCTAAAGCCACCAAAACGCTAATGTTAAAAGAAAACAGGGTTCCTGGCTATTTTTGTACGGATATGGGGAAGGAGTTTATAGGCCGTGCTTTTCAGAATATGTTGACAGAGTTTAATATCAGCTATTACACGACCAATTCTATACATAAGGCTTCTTTAGCTGAAAGAGTTCAGCGCACCATAAAGGAACGCATGCACCGTTATTTTACACATAAAAACACATACAGATTTCTAGACATTCTGGAACCATTGGCATCATCCTACAACCGCTCACACCATCGCACGATTGGGGCAACACCTAACGAAGTTTTAGAAAGAGGTACGCTCCCGAGAAGAGATGGTCCACCACCACCACCACCACCACCCCACCACACTCTGTGCGCTTCAAAACCAATGATTATGTAAGGCTGTCGCGTTCGGGAAATAAATTCGCAAAGGGTTTTGAGCAAGGATGGACACGCGAGATTTTTAAAGTTAGGGCTGTGAGACCTAAAGGTGTGATAATGATGTATTACATTGAAGATTTGAATGGGGAAGAAATCTCAGGAGGCTTTTACCGCGAGGAAATGCAGAAAGTCGCGTTTAATTTAGAAAAAAATGTGTTTAAAATTGAGAAAATTTAGGAAGCAAGGTTCAGGAAGGAGAAAAATGTACCTGGTGAAATGGCTAGGGTACCCAGAAAGCTTCAACACCTATATAAAAGCTGATGCAATAATGAAGCTTAAATAGTATGCAACATGGCTCCTAACCATTTCTACGTCACACTCCGTCCTCCTCGTCCCTGTCTGTACACCCTAACAACACGCTAGCCAACTTTGTAACAGAACTCCATGGGCATATTGAATTGGGTCGTGATTCGTATGAGGTGGGGATATGCGAAATTCAGCTGGACACCGTCTTTTTAAATATTGAACATGAAGAAACCGTTTTTACGATTCTTAGAGACATTGACGAGTGTGAAAAAGCTGGGTAGCTATGGATGAAACTATGCGCATCGCTTGGACTAAGATTGCACGGTATTACAGTACAGAAGTAAGACTAGGGCCGGGTCAATATGGTTCGGCCGAGGATGTTGTGAGAGGCTTAAACGTAAGTTTAAGAAACTCAAACCTTACGAATGATTTAGTATATGAAATCGTAAACAACCCTGCACATACACTAATCCTAAAATCAAAGACTAACAGATGTCTTAAAGAACATAGAAAGTTCAAAATTCTAACCAACGGCCGATATAGCGCAGCCTTCCAAAGAGACACATTTCACGAGACACAATATAACTTGTCCAGATTAATGTATCAATTGAAGATGGAGAAATTGGCTGAAAGGTCCCCAGACATGTGCTATATTTACAGTAATATAGTGGAGCACCAGTTTGTTGGGGATACCCAGGCACGCCTGCTGCGCATTGCTCACATCCCCAACCATAGAGGAAGGAGTTTGAGTATTACATATGACAGACCCCATTATGTGAATGTCGCAACTAATTTAATAACCAATATCACAATATATATAAGAACGATTGAGGGCGAAAACTTCCCATTCGGTAACGGGAGCTTAACAGTGAAGCTACACTTTCGACGCACTGAGTTATAATGGATAGAAAGCCTTTCACCGTCTATCGAGGGATGCGATACCAGCGCGGTAGTGGACTTGGATCCATTTTTTCATCCATACTACGTACGGCTGTTCCTTTGCTGAAGAGGGGTGCCAGATACCTTGGAAGGAAAGCGCTACAATCAGGCCTTAACACTGCAGAAGACATATTGGCCGGGACTAAACCTAAAGAAGCCCTAAAAAAACATTTAAAGCGTACACGGAACGAAATCATCAAAGATGCAAAGAGAAAAATGCGTGGTGGCGGGAAGAGGAGGGCCCCCCGGAAGAAGAAGAAGGGTCACGTGGTATTAAACGTAAAAGGCTGTCAAAAAAGAAATGCTGTAAGCGAATGAAACCTATGGTTGACCACTTTTTTGACTGATATAAGCTAAGGATATTGATCTCATGAATCATAGTTTGTTTACCACTTGTCGAGAGAGGAGTCACTATTTCGCCATGGCACGCTTCATCCACCCATGTAGTTCACAATGCTGTAAGTCGGAGCTGTCCTTTTTTGAGCTCCCGCCAACCAAGTTTCTATTGAGCACAGTGATTTTATTACAATTAACCCTTTAAATACAATTAGTTCCCCGAGTGCACCTATAGAATTCGTGATACCCAGCTCAGGTCCTTACTTTTTTGATCCAAGCTGTGTGCACATGTACGCTAAGCTACGTATAGCCCATTCTGATGGAACGGCCTGCGATGACAAATATGCTGTATACCCTGAAACAAACTTTCTGCACGCCATATTCAACCAGTGTGACGTATATTTAAATCAGACCAACATATCGGCAGGCACGGGGTACTATCATCTACGAGCCTATTTGGAAATGTCCTCAACTTTTCCAAAGAAGCGAAGGCTACCTTTTTAAGTGCGGAGGGATATTATCAAACTAAAGATGAAAATAGTATAAAGGACAAATTTAAAAATTCTAAAAAGAAAATATACGAGTGTTTTGGACGGTTGCACACAGATTTCAACTTTCCAGGAGAAGTTGCTTGTGACGGGGTGGATATGAAAATAAAGCTCACCCGCACGAGTCCTGAGATCTGCTTAATCTGGATGCGAATCAAGAGAGGGCGCAAAGTCCGTTGTGGTTCACATTATGGACACATACCTCCGCGTACGGCGAGTGAAATTAAGTTCACCAAAACAACTAGAAATTGAGAAAATTTACTAAACGCTACAGTGAAATATCCTATTACAGAGTGCAGATCAAACTATATACGGTTCCTGCAGGGTTGGCATCGAAGCAGATAGTAAAACATTGCCCTGGGAAATCTTCCTAAAAGGATATTAATCGGCATGCAGGACCACGCTTCGGTGAATGGAAAATATAAAAGAGTGCCTTTAAATTCGAGAATTTCGGACTTAAAAATATAACTCTATACGTTAATGGCACTGCTTTGGGTGGAACAATGGGTACGGACTATTCATCAGATGCTGTGTTACCTCTTTGTGCCAGAGCCTATAGTAATCTGACCCATATTGCAGGTGATTGTGATGAGCTTGGTAATGGGGTAACGCAGGAAGAATTCATTGATCAATTTAACCTTTATCCGTTTGACATTACACCTGACTTATCTGCTAGCGTAAATACCCATTTAACACCACAGCAGAGCGGAAACATCTCAGTTCGGCTGGAATTCGCCAAGCCTATAGACGCTCCTATTAGTGTACTCGTATATCTCGAATCGCAAGCCCTAATAGAAGTAGATAGATTTAGAAGCGTTATCACTGACTTTTAAAATGGATGCTAATACACTTCAGAAAGTAATGGAGCGAGTCACACGTTCCAAATTTATCGGCGTGTTTGCGAAGAATGAAACATTGAGTTTGCCAAGTACGCGAGAATGCGGTAGTCTTATTGTGAACACAGACATCATCGGTAATGAAGGGATTCACTGGATCGCGGTCTATTTTAAAAATAGACAGCGCCTGTACTATTTTGATTCACTCGGTACTCAACCCTGGAGTGACCCTATTATTGTAAAATTTCTCGCTCAGTTACATATTCCCGAAGTTGTATGGAACCCATTTCGTATGCAGGGATATTTTACTAATGTTTGCGGAATGTACTGTGTCTCATTTCTCATGCATATGTCAAATGATAAGAATTTATAAATTTTTTAAATTTATTTGATCCGTGTCATACTCACCGAAACGATGAAATGGTATGCAGACAGATAAAAAGCCGTTTTCCAATTGTACGTACTCGTTGTATATTATAATGTTTTTGTTCGTATATTCGTTTATTGTACTGATTTCTTCATTTAATAAATTTATGAAAATATTTGCGTCTTCTTATCCCAAAAAGATCGAAAAACACTTACATTATTTGACATTGTTTGACTGATTAGTATATCATCCGTATTCCCTTCAAAAGAGTATAACTCGTGTCAAATCCTCATCGGACCTTAAAGGAAAACATATACAGACAGACAGACAGAAGACAGATCTCCATTATATGAATATATCTTTGGTTCGATTACCAATTTCGATTTTAGCATGATGGGGAAATAACATTATTGACATTTTTGACTAGTATCTGAAATACTACAACTCTCCTATAAAATTCTAATTATGGACACTTACATTTCTATGGTAGTCCTTGCGTCGGATTGTAAGGAGCGTCACTGCAAATATCTTCTACGGTTTGCGTCGAAAATAGTTCGCCACAATCAACAGCATTGAAAAGGCTAATTGTGGTTAATGCTGCAGTATCACGTTCTTCATACAATCTGGGGAGACGTACAGGTCCATGGTTGATTATTCACTGATGCGAAAATAGCTACTGTTACTCCCACTGAAAATATCCCTTTTATATGCACATTCACCAAGCTCCGCCCAAAAGACAGATGTCCGTCGTGATTGGCTGCCGATGTAGCTGGGTGGAGCGTGTACCAATCCGCTATAACGAGACCGGACGAGTAACATATATATAAAATCGAATTATAGGCACTTACATTTCTATGGTAGTCCTTATATTATATCTTACAAATTATTAGTATTGTTTGAATTGTTAACTTATTTTTCGGATATACTACTGCCTCGGGTAAAATGGTCCTGTTATTTTAAATCACGTAATTGTTAATTATTATTATTGCTACATAGAAAATCGTGCAGTTTTTTTCGATTATTATTTATTGAACAAAACTCTCGCTCTTTCTATATAATATATATTATATATATATTATATATATATATAGAAAGAGTAGTCTGGAAGGAAGTTTGCCAATGATTAAATTCTCTTTGCGAGTGACCCGTTGCCCGCGTCGTTGCCCGAATTGTTCATTCTGATGAAGGTCAAGCTTTTCACTCCACCTTAGACCTACAGTTTAACGTGGATTCCGAACCACGACCCATCAGCAGCCCAGCGTCTTGACCACTAGGCCTCCTAGGGTACCCATTTATCTACCAACCACTTTCTTTATTGTGTGGAACAGCTGGCTTTGCTGCGCGCCGGCTGCCGTCGGGTCTCGAACCCTGGGGCCGATGGATTCGTAGTCCGCGACGCTAACCACTACACCACCGAGGCGGTATTTGTCATTACTTACTCTGACTATAGTGGATTTAATTATCCCAGAAGAGTTCCATGCACTGTCTGTGTGTGTGTAGCATATATATATATATATATATATATATATATATATATATATATATATCATTATATTTCTATATGACACCCTAAAAAATAACGCGTAAATATTTGTAGAAATAATAATAAGAATGATAAAATTAATATCTGAAGCCAGTGGTGATTTCTGCTCGAATAGCTTGTAGAAAGATAAGCTCTCGGCCGAAAAGATCCCTAGAGACCTTTTTCGTTCGAATTCTCCGAAAACCAACCTCGCTATAGTGGCTTGGGCGAATGAATATTTCTTATTTTACGTCATTTTTCATTTTTTCGTCGCAAGGAATGAGGCTGTATGCTTCGTTCATCTTCAAGTTTAATGAAGCTGGGTATCCTTATAAAAATTCGTTTTCTGTCTAACGAAATAGGGTAACTGTTAATTCTATTATTGCGTAAATCTTTCTAATGTGTTATTGAATAATAGAAGATATATATTGTGGTATTTTATATATATATATATATATATATATATATATCAGAAGATATTTAAAGACTGATATAATTATAGTAAACTTTTGTCGAAATAGTTACCCATAAAATTAATTGTTTTCTATTATGGCGTTTTCGAAGGTAAACTATGTTATTTGCTTCGTTCAACTTCAAGGAAGCTAAGTACTCAATGTTCCAAATATTAATATTACCATTATATACATCTATTGTAAAACACTATATACATCTATATTTCAATTAAGTGTGTAATTATTTAATTCATCTACCATATTGTGGTACACAATGCTTAATATATATATATATATATATATATATATATATATATAATATATATTTCTATAATTCTGTTTTCTATGGTTGGTTGAATTATGGATAACTACGTTATTTGCTTCGTTCAACTTCAAGGAAGCTAAGTACTCAATGTTCCAAATAATATTACCATTATATACATCTATTGTAAAACACTATATACATCTATATTTCAATTAAGTGTGTAATTATTTAATTCATCTACCATATTGTGGTACACAATGCTTAATATATATATATATATATATATATATTTCTATAATTCTGTTTTCTATGGTTGGTTGAATTATGGATAACTACGTTATTTGCATCGTTCAACTTCAAGGAAGCTAAGTACTCAATGTTCCAAATATTAATATTACCATTATATACATCTATTGTAAAACACTATATACATCTATATTTCAATTAAGTGTGTAATTATTTAATTCATCTACCATATTGTGGTACACAATGCTTATTAGAATACATGGCGCTATCTGGAATACCTTGCGCTATCTGGCAACTCAGCCAGAATAGAGGATTATAAAAGATCGCAAAGTTGATGAAGAACCATTCCCCCCTCGGCTCCGGCCGAGTAAGGAGCTCTGCTCCTTCTATTTCATGCCCTTTGGTAAACCCCATAGTGGCCTCTTAGGTTAGGGAAACGAAAATAAATTGGGGGAGAACTCCACTCTGTACTTCAGGTGTCTCTCTCCCTCCTTCAGCTCTCTCTCTCTCCTTCAGGCGCCTCTCTCTCCTTCAGGCGCCTCTCTCTCTCTCCTGCATGTTTGCCTCCAGCATGTGTACTCCTGCATGTGTACATCCAGCATGTGTACCTACTGCATGTGTACTCCTGCATGTGTACTCCTGCATGTGCACCTATCCTCTCTCCTTCAGGCGTCTCTCCCTCCTACAGGCTTCTCTCTCTTCTCCTTCAGGCGTCTCTCCCTCCTACAGGCGTCTCTCCCTCCTACAGGCATCTCTCTCTCTTCTTCAGGCGTCTCTGGCTCAGCCAACTGGCTGATTAGGGTAATAATGTATACAATGGAATACATGGCGCTATCTGGCATCTCAGCCAACTGGCTGATTAGGAGCCTATAAAACAACGCCAGCCCGGCTGGAAGTCTCAGTGTGCACTTGGCTCCTGCCAGGTGAACACCTCTCCTCCTTTCTCTCCTCCTTCTTTCTCTTGGGGGATAACGCCGCCTCCAAGTTTCCCCCCCCCCCCTTTGCAACATCCCCCTTTGCAACATCCCCCACCCCCCTTTGCAACATTACATAATAACCTGCAACATTCCTGCACTCTCCCCTTTTGCGGCTATACTACTGAGTCCTGTTCATTCTGGATGTAAATTGTACAAGGGTGTGTATAAAGTAACGCAAGTGAAGAGACAAATCTGATTTGAACTGGTTTAGTTTCACTATCGAATATTCAGCTGTTATAAAGTACGTGTAATAAATATTATCTGTCCATGTTCACTTGCATTAATATAATTCAAATCGGATTTCTCTCTTTACTCGCGTTACTTTATACACACCCGGTATAATTTAACCGTGATTCTCAACCGGGTTGACGTGAAAATTTGGCAATTCACATTATATATTTTATATTTAGAAAAAATTAAACTAATCGGTTGAAGAAGAAATGCGAGCGAGCCTGTCTTCAATTCCCCTCAGAATCAATAAAATATGTAAAGAGCCTCAGTCGTAAACCTCCGACTTCGTCATCGTTTTAATTTCTTTTTATTACGCTAGAATTCGATAACAAATTTTTAATTACAGTTTGCCTTTGATTTTGTTATTAGAGTTATGCTCATAAATAAACGGTACTGTCCTGTTATCCCCCCACCAAGTTTTAATATGATTAATTGAATGCCCGGTTAGGTTAAATCAGAGCTTTCCAAACTGGTGTGTCGCGACACATTAGTGTTTTTTGTATTTTTAAAATTTTGATTTTTCTATCAACAAAATCGGCTACAAGATAAACCACCTACTGAAAAATTATCTGATATTTGATAACAAAAATTAATTAATGTGTCGTGAAAATTGTTATGCTTAAATAGTTTGTCGCCAATGTTAAAAGTTTGGAAAGCTCTGGGTTAAATAATGATATTTGTTAAAACTAACGAAAATATCGTCAAAGGCGTACGGTTGACGTAACTGGGCATTCAATTAACCATATTAAAACTTGGTGGGGAGATACCAGGATAGTACTAAATAAAGTTGAATGTATTAATTTGTAAATTTTTTATTTGGGTGCGAGATGGGGGCTCAATTTATTTTTAAGGGTAACGAAGATATTGAAACTGAAAATGGGGTGACGCAAACAAAAAAAAGTTGCGAACCACTAATTTTAACGTTTTAGACAAACATCTATGTCCGTTCGGGCAAAATTCACAATGATGGTCACAGCCCCATTTTGGATCTTTGTACTTTAAGCTTACTTTTCTCTAATTCAGATTCTTACAATGCGCCCCATTCTGAAGCACTCGTGTTCAACAACGCAAAAGAAGTGTTTGGTCACCGAAGTACAAAGGAACTCATGAGAGCGTATGCTGTGCTTAACGCATGCGCAGTCGAAACTTTAGTCAGTCGTAGTTATAAAGTAAGTTAAATCGTATGTAATTTTCATATATTTTTGTGTATGCAATTTGAGATACAGTTTAACCTATAACGAAACTGAAAGAACGAAGGGAGTATGAGTAGCATTTAGCAACCGAAGTTCGTTTGATTTCACAGACGAGCTATTATTATGTACACAGTTTTACAGAGAATAAATATGCATTCCCTCAAACCGGAATTCCTGATTAGTGAAATTCATCACTTTTTAGGAGCCGAACATTTTTCTTCTTTATAGTGTATAGGGTGATTTTTGAATTATACGACACTTTAAAAAAAAACCTTAAAAATCAATGAATTAACTTGCTCAAAATGTCCACCCCGTTACGAAATTTCGAATCTAGGCAGTGTAATTTCTTACCACAGCCTCCGTCTTTTCGGTAGAAAAGGAACAGGTTCCACTTTCAATCGCAGCTTCTACCGCTTTTAATGTCTTGGGATATATGTAATCAGTGGTGGGCACGCGCAACGATTTTTGTAGCGCCGCAACCGCAACTCTGCTGAAATAGTTGCGCCGCACGCGTAAGCGCAACCCTTTTCAAAAAGTTGCGCCGCAAGCGCAACCAAAAATGTTGCGCCGCAACTTTTTGCGGCTAATGTAATGCAATGAAAAATATTTTATAATGTCTGACTATGAAAATGAGCTATGTCCTGTCTTGTGCATTTACATGATAAAGTCTTAATTGAAATTCTTGTTTTATTGAAAACAAGAAAAAAAGAATAGACAATTAATTCCTCGTAATCTTTTTAACAAGTCTCTCTATATATTTTAGGTAGAGAGATCAAGAAATTAGAGAATACTATTTACATTTTCATGTTTTACTTTTTATTTCCGCTGATCCAACTGACTTACTGTAGTCATTTTTCCAAAACAAGCTGTCGCGTTCTTTTGGTTAAAAATCCGTCTCAAACTCAAGATCCAACTAAACTTGGCTTGAGTTTTCCTCAAGCTAGCTCCGCAGGTGACTCAAGCAAACTGCATGAAGTAACTCTTTTCTAAAAAAGCAATATGGTGTTATCGAATCAGTTATTAACGATTCACTGCAATATTTGTATTAGAAAATACATACAAATACATTTGTAAACATTAAGTAAAGAACTGACCTTGCATCTTTGCAAATTTAGGGCTATATTGGGTGACGCTATCTCAGCTGGGGCGAACTCAGGCCTAGGCTTATTCACTCTCAGGGTGGGCTGGATTCATCATGGAAGCCTGAAGTTACGACCCTGCTGCCCTAGATTGAGAATCCAGATGAATGGCTAAGCATTTAATCCATGGACACTAAGTAGGCCTAGCCAAAGGTGGGCCTAACCGAGTTCCGTTTACATATAAAGTTTGCAAACTCAAGTATTCCGTTCTATTGGTCCCGCAAATCACTTTCGAACCTAAAGAAAACGGCTTAAGACGTAATGGGTTCAGAGTAGTGCTTGCATAATACCGAAAATTTTCAATACCGGTATTTGGAGGCAATTATGCTAATCCCGGTATTGATACCGGTATTATGAAAAAAAAAATTATTTTGATTTATTATGGTGCCACCCTACCAACCCTCCTACAAGTCTGAGGGACTTGCAGTACTCACCATATTTACTATAAATTAATGACCCAACTCCAAATAGATGGCATTCTATTCGAAAAAGTTTATACAGTAAATTACTAAATTGTAATAAAAATATTAAATGAATTTTTTTTAGCATATTATTATACAACTACTGGGGTAGATAGAAATTATTAGTATCTAAATATTTATTTCTTAGTTTGATTTTGAAAGTATGCTTTGAGGAAACAAAGAGCATCTAGGGATTGTTCAGATAGACTTGATCTCAGTTTCGTCAGAAATAGGCCTGCAGCAGAAAAGGCTCTTTCTGATTCTGCACTTGTAGGTTTAATTGAAAGCAGTGCCTTGTAAGGTGTACAGCTTCTCTAAATTCTCACTTCTCTGTAAAGTAACTTCCAAGCTTTTAAATTCATTAGTAACATCAAAATCAATGGAATTTTTTTTAGATGGCACTTTTCCTAGTTTGTCCATTTCTTGCATGTATTCACTCAGTAATGAATCTGCTTCCACTTCAGTCTTAGTTGCAGCTACATTTTCAGGGTTACATGGAAATTCCTGTTCTTCCATTTCTATCTCCAAATCAACCACATTCTTAGGGAAAAGTCTTTTATGGAGCCTTTCTGCAGTTCTTTTGAGAACTAATTTTGATGGAACAGAAAAACTTTCCTCTTCTTGAACTTTTAAAACTTCGGGATTATGAAGATATTTGATTAAACCTACAATGTCTTGCTGTCTTCTTGAAATGTAACAATTTCTAAGACAATCTTTTAACTCTTTTGCTATTGCATTATTTTTCTCTCCTAGTTTCTTTGAAATAAATTTCATTGATGATTCAGCTGTCAGGAGTGATGCATCTTTCGAGCATAACCCTTTAAGAATTATTTCAACAGGACGTAAGGTGTCATAAAGGTTTTCAATAATTTCCTACTCTGTTGAAGAAATGGCTACAGTTGAATGAATCACTCTTAAAGCTAGTGCAATAGTTTTCTTTGATAGAAAGGAATAGAAAACGAAAAAAAGAGGTTAACTGCAAAATACCCCGAAACTTTTTTTTTTTTCCGAATCCTCCAAAAACAGTTTATTTGCTCATCGGAGGACTAAATTGCCTAAATTTTACAATAGCAGTTTTTGTCATTACCGAAAACCTATAATATCGGTATCGGTATTATTTGTACTTCTTCAATACCGGTATTAATACCGGTATTTCAATACCGGTTTTAACCCCTAGTTCATAGTAATAGAGTGAGTGGAATGTAGCGATTCTGAAACCTAGTGGTGTGGCATCTTGACATTAGAATTAAATAAACACAACCGGTTGTTATCAGAAATGATAAAACGGCTATGGATACAAACTATGCTGTTTGTACAAGTGGAAAGGTCCGAAGTCGATGTAAAACCACATCTAATATACAACTCCGTACCAAAATATAGAAAACTGCCTCAAATGCGTTCATGACCTTGATAATATCTAAGTTATACACCTTTATGAGTAGTATCGAGTATCTGTGACGTCATTATAATAGAAAGACAGCTCTGTGAGCCAGCTTAGAAAAAAAAAATTAAAATACAGCAAAAACCTTATTACATAGTGAAAAGTTAATGCATAACGACATACCAAAATATTAGGATATATTGTCAAGTGTTAAAAAAAAAAAAAAAAAATTCACTATGTTTATTAGTACTGCCAATATATTAAATCCTTATCCGAGTTTTTAACTGTCTTAGTATCTAGTTGGTCCCCCCTTTGCCCTTATTACGGCCTCCAATCGACGAGGCATCGAGTCGACAAGCCTCTTGCATTCTTCTGTAATTATCGATTGCCAAACACCTTCAGCTCACCAAATGTTCCTGGTTTACCTTTTGTACCTTCTGCCTAGCAATATTACAAAGACTTTCTATCGGATTAAGATCGGGAGAATTAGGTGGCCATGGTAGTACTTCAATTTCATGAACATCAAACCATGCAGGTGTTGCACGAGCCACATAAGCTGGAGCCAGGTCATGTTGAAAAATAAATGGTTCGTCTTCATACAGCTGTTATGCAGACTCCAACATGAAGTATTCTAAGATTTCTTGATAAGCATGAATATTTACAGTTCTATTTACAATTGCAAGTAACCCCACATAACACTTGACAAGATATTCTAATATTTTGGTATGTCGATATGTATTAACTTTTCACTATTTAATAAGTTTTTGCTATATTTTTCAAACCTGGCACACAGAAGTGTCTTTTTATCATAATGACGTCACAGATACTCAATATTTCTCATAAAATGTATAACGTAAAGGTATTATCAAGGTCATGAACGCATTTGAGAGACTACTCTATGATTTTTGTACAGAGTTGTACACTGTAAAAAGATTCATGTTTAAATTCACAACAAATGAGTAGAACCTGTCACTGAAGTTACACAGGTATTTTCCACAAACTTTAACATAAGTTGTCTTTCTGAGAAAAATATACTGCAAAAACCCAAAATTAATTATGTTTACATACATACATATTTCGCAGCTGATGAAGATTGGAGAACGAATTCTTGGTCCATTCTTGCTAAGCAAGTTTCTGTCGCCATTTTACTTCCAATTTGTCGCTGGTGACACTGAAAAGGAATTGAAAAATGTTGTAGAAATTTTGTCATCAGTTGGAGTTAACTTAATAATTTGTCCATTGCTTGAAACAGATCTTGAGGAGACAGAGGATAGGTATGTATTTATTTTGTTGTTTGCATCAGGATTTTCTGAGGTTAATTTACGTTGCTATATTTATTGTACAGATGGTTAAAAAAAAAATATCCTGTCGTGAGAGACTGTTTCTTATTGATAAATATCGGCGCAAAAAAAGGGATTTTCACGATAGAACCTTTTGAACTGATTGTACAGTGAAATGAATAACTAGTCATCTACTGATTTTGCCATTTAAACACTTTATGCCATGAACTAAGCAAGACCTCTTCCCATGCACTTCCTAAGCATAAAAGAGAGAAATCTTAAATATGTTATTATTGCAGACTGAAATTGTTTGACCAAAACTTCCATAAGACTCTTCAGATGATTGAAATGAGTTCTCGATATAGGCCTAACTCAGATCATCTGAGGCCTATTTGTCTCCTGAAAATCACGGCTCACATTAATGCCGACATCCTTGTAAGTGCCAAATAATAAACTACATTCGTACCCAACCAAATCACAAGTTAACCCTTTTATCATGGCAACCTTCAATGAATTTAACTTAGCCATGTTATAGTCTAGGTTAATTACGTTAAGTCTAACCAAACCATAAGATGAATGTACTGTAAATAGTGTATATTATATATATAATGTGTGTGTGTGTGTGTGTTTGTCGTCCCAAACCAACCTCAATCTTTCAGAGCAACATCACCCCTGCCTATGAAAGTCTGAATCCAGAAGAACGCTCTTTCTTGGTTCAAGCAATCGCGGACCGAATGAAGAAACTAAGGCATTCGGAAGACCTCCCGACGGAGCTGTCGTTTCCGGGGCTCAACATTTCTGAGGAAGACTCGAAAGCGATGATTGACTGTTTGCCCAAATTAGTGAAAATGGGTAGGCCTAGTTAGCAAATTTGTTGAAGTGGTGTAAATATCGTTTCAGACAGATTCAATAGCTTCAAAGCAGATTCAGTGTGTACCAAAATTTTTGGGTTTCCTATTCAATGTCTCAGTTTAAGGTAAAATCCTCACAAAAATTTTCGTTCAAAATCTTTGATAAGAATTTATTTACTTATATTCTACGAAAGAAAATGGCATTGTGTCCATTCAGATAATTTTGAACTTTGACGTTATTCAGAAATTTGATATAACTTTGCAACTATTTTAATTTTGAGTTTCATTTCTTTATTTCCTATTTCTGCAATTAATTAATATATACTTTGCAGGAGAATTGAGTAAAGAGAAGAATGTAATTTTAGCAGTTGATGGCGAATTCACTTACACCAATTCTGCTATAAGTCTTCTGACCCTTGCCTTAATGCTAACATTCAACGACAGCATTCCAATCGTTTGGAATACGTACCAAGGATATTTAAAGGTTTAGTATGACTGTTCATTAACAAAGTTAGTAATCTCCCTCGTATTGGTCATGTATATATTTCGGTATTAAATGCTTGGTACATAAAATTATGAAGTACTCTATAAATTGTAAATTTCCTAAAGCTTTTAAGTCGAAGTACTGTACTGTACCTAAAACTAGCTTTTTGTAATTTCAATATTCCAAGTAAGAAAGGGTTCCTAACACTGACCGTATATAGGGTTCGCGTATACGCGCGATTCGCGTCGCGGTCGCTGCAGTGTGTGGGGGCAGCGGGATTCCCATTCTGTCAATGTAAAATCACACGCGACTCGAGTCGTTACGACTCAAGTCGTCAGTCTTGAGTTGCGAGAGGATCCTGTGTCCGGCCAACCTAACTGTTAGCTGCTTATGAACATTTTCAGAGCACAAAATATTGGCTGAAGCACGACTTCGAACTTGTTCATTCTCTCGGGTATTCTTTCGGCGCAAAAATTGTTCGGGGGGCGTACATGGAGAGAGAGAAGGAATATGCCAAAATGAATAATAAACCATACCCTGTCAACGACAGTTACGAACTAACGAGTGAAACGTATGATAGGTCAGTATTTTATTTTTAAAATTGGTGAAGAACTTAAGTTACAAAGAAAAAACTGAAAGAGACTAAAGCAAGAACCATGTCAGAACGACATTAGTATCCGCTCTCCTATTTGTGACGTAGACCTTTGGTGCAAGAACCTAAGTCTTGCGATGGTTCATGAATGTGTGAAGTTTCATCAATTTATGTTAAGTGGTTCACAAGTACACACACAAGAGAGTAGGCCCTACATCTAAACTAAAAGGATTTGCCTATGTAAATTAACATTTTCGTTTATTTATAAACAATGATGAACTTTGTTAGTGCTGAAATGGAGTGAAATGAAGTAGAGCAGCGTAGATTTGGAAAGGCATTATAAGAAATGGAAAAAAAACTAGGTTTTGTTAACTATAACTCCGGATTTATATTACCAACTGTAAATGCATTTAGTACGAATTAATAATGTATATTATGTACAATTTCGAAAAAAGTTCAACTACAAGCAAAAATTCTGAAAAGCATAAAACACGAGAACTAATGTCACAACATCAATATCCCCTTTTATATTTGTGACCAAGGTCTTGCTCAAAACGCATCGTCTTGTAATGATCCATATATGTATGGTTTCATCAGTTTATTTAGAGCGGTTCAAAAGGTATGACAGACATCCATTCAACCTTTGACCTCTATTTGTGACCTTGACCTTCGATGCAACGATCTAATTCTTGACTGCGATACATCGTCTTGTGATGATCTATACGAGTTTGGTTTCATTAATCATGTTGAGTGGTTCAAAAGTTACATGTATGGCATGGTTCTACATTTGACCTTTAACTTCCCTCGGCGACCTTAATCTTTGATGCAGGGACCCGATTCTTGCTCATGCCATCTTATCATTTGTGTGGTTGTGGTTTCACTCACTTATATTGAATGGTTCAAAAGTTATAGTCCGGACATGAAAAAGACCCATTTAACCTTTGACCTCTATTTGTGACCTTGATCTTGCGATCATCCATGTTTGAAAAGTTCCATTCATTTCTGTACAGTGGTTCAAATGTTATATCCAGGACATGAATGAGTGACGAACGAACGGACGGCAAGCGCAATCCAGTATGGCCCCTCCAGATTTATTTGGTCGGGGACATAATTATTAATTTTATTAAAGTCACCCAAAAAAGAATAAACTATCCAAAGAAAGAGAATATTACCAATTATTAACTTTTTATGCTATTTAGGGATCTTTTGTTTTTAGGAGAACTTTTTCCCTAAATTGTACAGTAGGGTTAGTTATAAATTTTTTACAGTATGCTAGGTTTGTTGTCGCATACACTTATGTATTTACAATATTTATTATATAAATCCAGGTTTTTCTTAACCCTTATTTCATAACCATGGTAAATTATACCAAGGGTATGTTTTATTCAGATTATGAAATAAGCGTTAAAGATATAGCTGGTTATCGTATTATGATGGTCGAAACTGAATAAGTATGCTCTGTTTCAGCTTAATAAATTTCCTTTTGCCACACGTTGCGACTTCCCCAAGTAAATTCCAAATGATAGCAGCCACTCACAACGAAGCATCCATCCTTAATGCAGTCCAGAAGATGAAACTGCATGGTATTTCGAACTCAAGTTCAGCATTTGTATTCGGCCAAACATACGGCATGGCAGAAAATATTTCCGTGCCCCTTTGTAAGTTTATTCCAGAGTTGTTTCATTTTCTCTTTACAGTAAATCACAATTCATAATTTCAAAATTAGTCTTAATATCTTACGATTGTTGCAGTTTTCTTAAACTTATTTCTGATATGAATGTCCAAAGCATTTATTTAGTTACGCGTCTCAAATTATAATTGCTTTCATGACCGCAGTTATGACTTCAAAAAATAAATTAGTTCCATATGTTAAACGTATTGGCCTATACATTTAAATTATTGTACATGCTTCTCTTCAATTTGTATTCTTTCTTTTTACAGCCAAGGCTGGTTATTCAGTATTTAAAGCAGTAGCGTACGGTCATTTCATCGATGTGTTGCCTTACCTCTCCAGAAGAGCCCAGGAAAACGGAATTGTCTTTAAGGGCACTAGACGGGAAAGAGCTCTTTTGGCACAGGAACTTTGGCGAAGACTTGGAAAATAAATTGAACGACATCCAGCTATCCGACAGAATATTTCACCGGCGTTACGGTTAACTTAACCTACTTTTAACCTTACCCAATCCTTTCTTAACCCAATGCGATTCATTTGATTATTTTCCATTCGTAGATCGTGAAATACCTTTCTTTACCTCCCTTTTCATCTCGCATTTAAGGACAATTTTAGTTATCACACACTTTTCAGCGACATATGAAACTCCTTATCATTTAAATGTATTTGAGGTACAATACTTACATCAGATGGAAAAGGAAAAGGCAAAAATCTGTGAAACTAGGAGATAGTGGGTTTGAGTCTCATTACAGATCCAAGTTTCACTCTCTATTGCTTTTTCACTGTCATTTTGTATATATATTATGGGCTGTAAAATAAAATCCGCTTCAGTTCACCTGTATCTTATTTACACGGTTATATTTTTTAACAAATGTTCAAGATCAACCCCTCTGCAGCATCCAGCCTCATTTGGGGGATTTTTATGGTACCCATTTATCTACCAACCAAAGGAAGGATGAACAGCTGGGATGGGCTGCGCACCTACCTGCGCCTGAAATCGAACCCAGGCCAATGGATTCGTAGTCAGCGATGCTAACCACCATTTCTATGATGCTAACTTTATGAACACCCTGTATTATCTAATTAAAAAGTAACAAAAACGAGGTTAACAGCTGTCCACTAAGAAATGTCTGTGGTTCCGTTGGATAATTTCCTGATCAAGGTGAGGTTTTACGGTTGAATATTTCAAATGCGTTATGACTATAGCCTAGTTCAGTGGTTCCCAACCTTTTCACCACCAAGGACCCCTTTTATTTTTATTTTTTTCCCACGGACCCCCGTTTTTGAAAGCTTCCGTCTACCCAACAAACTGTTTTTATTAACTAATAATTAACTTTTTTCACATTTTTAGCTATCAAATAAAAGACATAAATGAGTATGCAATTAAAATACAGCGTATTAAAAAAGTATTAATAATTCCAGCCAAGAGCAAGGAAACTTGAAATTTTAGCCTGAGCGCCCTTATCGTGGGTAAATGTACGATTTCCATTGGAGCCTTTCGAAATATTGAAAGCTCACGGACCCCCAGTACTACCTTCGGGACCCCGACCCCAGGTTGGGAACCACTGGCCTAGTTGAAGAAATCGAGCCCAAAGCTACTAAACCAGTCGTGATTAGTGTGCGCGGCTGGCCTGATTCAGGCAAATTGGGAAAAGTTTGCCTTAAAATTTAGAGTGCGTTTGATGGGCAATTGTTTTATATGTACTGTATGTACAGAGGATTAACATTAAAACACGCAATATCACTTAATCAGTATAACGACAGTATAATGCTATAGGCTTTTATAGTTATGGTATATGAGAAATCATGTATATTATAGCACACTAGAAATCACGCGTTACTTTGACAGCGGGACCAAGGAACTTAGGGAATTAGGCTTGATCATGGCATATAGCATTCTTTTATTGTTATGTATTTACCGATTGTATGGTACTTCATATTTTTATGTATTACATCGTATTTAAGTGTTATACGTTTCGCGGTTTATTTACACTATTGTATGTACAACTTTTTATTAAGTTAATTATTTATTTGTTTAAAACTGAGCAGGATTAAACTTTCTAAAACGTGGTAATCTCTAATGTCGCATGGACTAAGACAAATTCAGAAATAAATGCCGAGCGAGCTAGGCCTAAAGCCATACTTTACACAAAAATGAGATCAGGGAGGGTAATTGATGTATTTCTTATATAATATTTTGTACTTTTATATAATTACATTTTATTATATACCGGATCTTTTCGGTTTGACGGCCTGTAATATTTTAACATTACATGTTTTTTATTGTCCAGTTTTAATTGAGGATTTCAAAAAAAACATTCATGTTTTAGAGAAACAAATAGTGAGGCAGTTATATGCAATTTAACAAATTTAAAATATATATTTTTAAACTGTATTGGGATCTTTTTGGTTTGACAGCTGGCGGAAAAAAACGAGACATGGCTACGGAACCGTCAAATTCTAGACTCTACCAACTGGTTACGTTAACTGAATGCCCAGTTAGGTCAACTGTACGCCCTTGACGATTAGTTAGGTTAGGTCATGATATTTTCGTTAGTTTACTGTAAAAACAATAAAAAATATCACGACTTAACCTAACCAATCGTCATGAGCATACAGTTGACCTAAAACTTTCAGGGATTTTGGAATCTTAAAACGTACATGATATTCTCTAAACTAAAATGTATAACTGCCTCACTATTTGTTTCTTTAAAACATGAATGTTATTTTTGAAATCCTCGATTAAAACTGGACAATAAAAAACAAGTAATGTTAAAAAATATTACAGGCCGTCAAACCGAAAAGATCCGATATAACTTGTGATACATACATAATACATACTCTTTACATATGAATTTCATTTAAGAGTTACCGATGAAATTGTATAGATCGTCACTATGTCATTTGTATATCCTAAATGTCGGTTGTTTGGGTTTTAAGTGTTCAGACTGAAAAAGAAGCACAATAAGCTTGTTTACGAAAATTATACTAAAGCATAATCTGCAGGTTATATGAGAAAGCTGTGCGGGCATATCGTTGGCTATACTCCACAAAACCTTAAATCTATTGTTGTTGATTCTACAGTAAAAGCAAACAGGTTGTGTGCGATTACAAAACAAGTGTCTTCGACATCAGACCTTTTTTTCTTTCTTTCAATATTTGTTATAATGTCAGGAAGTTCTACTTAAGACTTTGCTGCATCATGCGCAGACTCTTTGCGCATCATTTTGCGATAATCTAAAAGTGCATGACGGTAGACAAGGTCTTTTGAAGTATAGCCAAAGATACTGTATACAGGGTGGGCCGTAAGTTTCCATACATAGGAAAATTTAAACGTTTGTTTTTATGTTTCAGATACCCTAAGAATATGCGTTTGTAAGATCTTGTTTACTGATGAAGCAAATTTTTACGTCAATGGAGAGGTTAATCGGCAAAACATACGTTATTGGAGTAATGCTAACCCTAACTGGCTGAGTCCGACGAAGATGCAAGGTGCCGGTAAAGTGATGGTGTGGGCCGGGATATGGGGTGACAGAATTATTGGACCAATTTCTGTCAGTGAAAATCTTAATGCCGAAAGGTATCTTAACATGTTGCAAGAAGAGATTTTCCCATCCCTGCTAAACGAGGAAGGTAACTTCCCAGTTTACTTCCAGCAAGATGGAGCTCCACCTCATTATGGTCTTCACGTGCGTCGGTATTTGGATCAGCAGTAGTTTCCGGATGCTTGGATTGGTCGGCGTGGTCCTGTGGAGTGGCCTCCCAGATCCCCAGATCTCACCCCCCTTGATTTCTATCTTTGGGGGCACTTGAAGGCCATGGTGTATCAGGAAAAGATACGAGACATAAATCATCTAAAGGAACGTATCACCAACGCCATTACAAGCATAACGTCAACTGTGCTAATGCGTGTTCATCAACAGTGGGGAACACGTATTGAAATGTGTTTTCAAAACAATGGCAACCATGTAGAGCATATTATATAAATAAAAATGGTTGTCCATAAAAATGTTTATTTTTCCTATGTATGGAAACTTACGGCCCACCCTGTATAGCAATATATCTATGATAATATTAAGAACCCTTAGATTTATCAATGACGTCCCCTACATAGTGCTAGTCTATTGTCTGTATATACTGTAGTCGTCAACGTGCCAAATTGCGCTACTTTGATAAGCAATTTTGTGTCTAGATTTACCGCTAGGTTTAGCAGTTCATTTAAAATAATAGAAGCAATGGTTAATTGACTGGGAATTGTGATATATTTCATAAATATAGAATCTGAAAGTATTGGTCGAGACCCGAATGTATATTTATTATTCATATACTGTTCCGTAGGCCTATGTAGTTACTGTTATAGACAGCTATGCATGTAGCTATTACTTAAATATATATGGACCACTTGTCTACTTTAGTGTATTTGTTATCCGAAATAAAGTTGTTTACGCGAATGAAGAGCTTATTTGATGACTTTGAAGGCCGCTAAATTGAAGGAATAAGTAATTAGTAGTTTTATTTAACAAAAAGCGAAATAATATACTATTGCTGGAGCCACTTATCCTTTAATTTAATTGGAGGTTCATAACATTTATAATTATTATTTGTTAACATACGCTAGTCAGTAATATGTCAAACTCCTCGTGTGTATAGTACAAGACTGTTTAACATGCTACCGAGTAACGTAACGACTCAGCCTAATGAAAATAACTCATTTATACTTATTGATACGACTTTATTATGTTAACTAATAATCAAAATTTATTGCTAATTCTAATTTTTATATGTAGGAAGGAAGGGCCAAGGGCGAATGCCCGCAAAGGCACCCCTCCACCCCAATTAAAGAAGTCAAAATCAAAGTCCAGGGCTTTGGAAATGATTAATCACTGCGTTTGAAAGATTGGAAGTCATAGACAGGGGGAAAGATGGATTGAGGAAGCGTGTTCCAGAGTTGACCGGTTGAGTACACAAGAGATTGAAAATACCAATTAACCCTTGCGTTAGAAAGGAATGAGAAAGTGTCTAAAGTATGGTGCTGCGTGCTCTCTTCAAAGGAAGCGGCATGCAGTGTGTGTGTTCAGAAGAGCAGTGTCCGTTGTAATAGCGATAGTAAAAAGTTAGTCAACATTGCGGGGAAGAGAGGGATTGAAGACAGTAAGAGGTGGAAAAAATGAGAAAAACCCACTAATAGAGTTTATTTCCACAACAGTTTCGATGCCCAGTGGGCATCGAAACTGTTGTGGAAATACTGTAAACTCTGTCTATTAGAGTGGGTTTTTATCATCATAGTTTGACCTTCACGTAGAAAAAAAGGTTTTTTTTTGCATTTAAGAGGTGGGGAATTGGAGACGAAAAGCCTTTGATTCTCCCGGTCATGGCCGTGTGGGTTGAGCCACCCCATACACGAGAAGCATATTCCATATAGGGACAAAAGATCCATGTACTGAGAGCAACTGAGCGCGGTTGAAGAAACTGCGGAGAGAATAGGAAGAATTGAGTCGTGTTGTTGAGGGTAAGGGGATAGTCGTGAGGAAGATTGTGACGAGAGACAGATGGAGGAACCGAGTTTACGAGGCATTGAAAGCCACAAGGTTTTCTCTGCCTCAGTCAAAGATGGCAGAATAAGATATGATTGACTTAACCCATTGTACTTATTTTAATATGCATCAAAACTACTTTTAAGTTACTGACAAACTGACGTCGCAACACCGCTTCCCGTTAGATCAGCAAGGTTGGGCGACGTTGGATTTAATCAATAGTTGGATGAGCGACCGTGCTCTGCGTTCGGATGATGTGGAGATTTGTGGTTCGGATTCCACGTAAAGCTCCGTCATATGACGGAGATTTTTTTTAACAAAGTTGAAATTTGCCACCAAAATTCTGATTGGTCGAAATTGGTCACGTGGGAAATAACTAACCAATGTAAAACTACCAACTAACCTGATCTGGTCTCCGCGGAACTTAATATTAGACAACCCAAAATATTAGCATCATTAATAAAAGACGAAATGTAATAAATTTGCACAATACTGTAACTAGAGTTGGTGCTACTGTAGTATGCGGTCTACCTACGATTCGGCGGTCTACCTTTGAAGTATAGTTTCTTATCTTGTTTGCTAATTGCTTGTTTACATCCCAATGTTAATCGCCCTTGACGATTGGTTAGGTTGTCATGATATTTTCGTTAGTTTTAACGAAAATATCATGACTAAACCTAACCAATCGTAGGTAGACCGCATACTACAGTAGCACCCTCGAGTTTTCGCATAAATACAACAAATTAAAAAGAGTTCCGCTGTTATGACTGACATGAAACTTTTTATAAGGATATACTGAAAGTGGGTTCCTTCCTTTTTAACCCCATTCCCACTATCACTTCCGGTACGAACATGAGAACTCTCAAGTTAAGAATACAAATATTTGAGAAAAGCGTCACTTGATATGGAGAAACTGCTAATTAGTTTAGGAATGTTTCCTAACGATTAAAAGCGTCTGTTCTAGAGATCCTCAAAGGTTTATGAATTATTGCGTCCAGGTTTATCGGTTAACTAGTTAACTAAAACCAAACCCTTATCCAGCTTTAAATTGGACAGTTATCCAAACGATATTTATTATTCAGGAACATATTCAAATCGAGAAGTTACCTGCATGCGGAAGAAGTTTCCATGTAGTGCAGAAGAAAATATATGTCAGATTCGTTCCAAATCAGCGAGTGAAACAAATTGGGAATCCCCACCATCTCCCAAAAATATAAGTTCCTCATAACTACAAAATAAATAAAATTTAATGCAATTATATTAATAAAAACGTGATCGCATTTTAATGTTTAAGTCTTATTTCAAGTGGAACATTTGGTCACTAGATTTCATCACAGAGATAATTATACTTAACATCCCAAACTAAGATACACTAACCATACGTTACTATCATTGCGTATATATCCTTACGGAACGGATACGAAACGGAATCTGAAAAAAATTGTACCGTACTTTCACCGAAGTCTCCGCCTACGGGGGCGGGGCCTGTAACATCTCTCGCCCACTGATTCCAGTAGTTTCCAACAGTTTCCAGTAATTTCCGGCATTCCTTGGGATTTTTCCCAAGATCTTGATCTTGGAATTCTAGGATCGACCTTGCGTATGAAATAACTGATCTTTTCAGTTTTATGAACTGTAAAAATTTAAAATTTTTAAGAAACGAAAAAAAATTATAATAATTTGCCTTCAAAGTATCATACTAATCAATGGGTAGCGCACGACCCTATATATATATATATATATATCAAAGGTGGGCAGGACCGAGTTCCAAAAGGACCGAACTCCAGGAACTCGGTCCTTTTGGAACTCGGTCCTGCCCACCTTTGTATATATATATATATAAAGGTGGGCAGGACCGAGTTCCAAAAGGACCGAACTCCAGGAACTCGGTCCTTTCTAAGGACCGTGAGCGGGAAAGTCGGTCCTTTTCGCAGTAAGGACCGAAATGAGGAGCGACGGTCCATTTTTAAGCAATTCCGGACGGTCCGGTCCAGACGGTCTTTTTTAGTGATTTTAGTGTGTTTAGTGATTATTTGAAGTTCTAAAGAAGATGGATCGTTTCCTCCAGAAGACTCAGAAAGAGACTGAGACTGAACTGAAACTTGTTTCAACACCTGGAGGAGACGAAGAATCTACTGATGTCTGTAAGGCCTTGGACATCCTGCAAGGGGAGGACAAGGCGTACATAAGGGCACTCCTGCCCACCCTGGCCATCTCTCTCAAAATGTTTAAGGAGCAGATGGAAAGCAGCGATGTCAAGATGTGTCAGCCACTGGTATTAGCTGTCAGGGATGGGATCAAACGTCGGTTTGGTCCCCATTTTGAGGATATGGACTTCCTCCTGGCAGCTGCGCTACACCCCAAGTTCAAATTGGGCTGGGTGAGGCTGGTGGAGGACGACGTCATGTATGACGTCGAGGAGATCAAGGCCAAGGTGAAAAAGCAGATGTCTATGGTGGAGAGGATTCTGGCAAGAGCGGACTCAGGCAAGGACACCAGCAGCAGCGAGGGTGAGAATGACCAGGACAATGACGACTTCTTTGAGGCTCTCTACGAGGGCGGGAGAAGACGAAGGAGACCGGGACCAAGTTGGTGGAGACATTTCTCAGCGAGAGGCCTGTGAAACCCTTCATCTTCAACAAGGACTCGTTCCCCAGCCCGGCGTTGAAGGACTTGTTCATCAAGTTTAACACGCCTATCCCATCCAGTGCCGCCGTGGAGAGGCTCTTCTCTTTGGGGAAGGACGTCCTCAAGCCGAAAAGGTCAGGGCTCAGTGACAGCCATTTTGAAATGCTAGTCTTCTTGAAGGGAAACTCAAGCATTTAACTTAATAACTTTTTTTCATCATTTATGGATTGTATTAATTATAATTTACGTTAATAAAATTAAAGATTTCCGGTGTCTTTAATTTCATTTTTCATTTTAATCAAATTTTTCACTTATATATAAGGACCGTCTGGACCGACGACCAAGTCGTTCCTAGGTCCTATCTTCAGAAAGGACCGTGACCGGGACCGTCGGTCCAGTTTGAGGCAAGGACCGGGACCGTCGGTCCTTTTTGAGGCCCGGGTGCCCACCTTTGTATATATATATATGGAATGCCACACTGATCAAAAACTGCAAGAATGCAATCGCTGAGCCCCTATACTGGATATGGAGACGATCATTAGACACGGGAGAAATACCGGGCATCCTGAAGAGCGCGAACATAGTCCCAATATATAAAGGAGGAGATCGATCCCAGGCCAAAAACTATAGGCCAGTGTCGCTTACATCTCATCTCACTAAAATATTTGAAAGAATAGTTAGACAGAAAATCTATGACTTTTTGGAAACTCAGAAAAAATTCAATGATAACCAACACGGGTTTCGATCAGGCAGATCATGCCTATCACAACTAATGGAACACTACAACAACATTATTGATTCACTTGAAAGTACTGAAAACTATGATGTACTATACACAGACTTTGCTAAAGCGTTCGACAAGTGTGACCACGGAATCATAATACATAAACTGAAATATATGGAAATAACAGGAAAAGTAGGGAAATGGATATATAATTTCCTTAGTGAGCGGAGGCAAGTCGTTACAGTACAAGGAGTATCTTCATCAGAATCAGAGGTCCTCAGCTCAGCACCACAAGGAACAGTATTAGCTCCACTACTCTTCATAATCATGCTAACTGACATAGATGAGGACGTTACCAGAGACAGCACAGTAACATCCTTTGCGGATGACACAAAGATCAGTAGAAAAATAAGAAACCCAGAAGACATAGGATCTTTACAAACCGACATAAACGAAATCTACAAGTGGACTGAAGACAACAATATGAAGTTTAACACCGAGAAATTTCAGCTATTACGGTACGGAAAAAGAGAAGACCTAAAGTGCATGGAATATTATACCCCAAATGGACAGGAAATTCAGAGAAATTCCAGAGCAAAAGATTTAGGGGTTGTAATGACAGATGATGCGAAATTTGAAACACAAAATAAGATTGCAGTAAACAGAGCAAAAGATTTAGGGGTTGTAATGACAGATGATGCGAAATTTGAAACACAAAATAAGATTGCAGTAAACAGAGCAAAGAGAATAACGGGTCAGATATTGAGAACCTTTAAACGAAGGGATAGGAATGTAATGATTCCTCTACTGAAAACCCTGATCATACCCAAATTAGAATACTGCTCGGTCCTAACTTCCCCATATAAAAAAGAAGACATTAGACAGCTGGAGGGGATCCAAAGAAGCTTCACAGCCAAGATCAATGGGTGCAAAGAACTAAATTACTGGGAAAGGTTACGAGAACTAGACCTATATTCACTGGAAAGGAGAAGAGAGAGACACACCATTATTTACACTTGGAAAATAATGGAGAAACTAGTCCCTAATCTTACTCTGAATCCCATAACTCCCCAAACAACGATGGAAAGTAGAAGCGGTAGACTGTGTCGTATTCCCAAATTGAAGGCGAGACAGGGAACATCCTTAACCCTGAAAGAAAATAGTTTTGTAGTGAGAGGACCAAAACTGTTTAATCAGTTGCCCAAAGACCTAAGAAACACGAAGGGAGTTGCAGTGGAAATCTTCAAAAGAAGACTAGACGCCTGGCTCAGAACAATCCCCGATGAGCCGGGCGTACCTGGCTATGTGAGGTGGAGAGCGCAAGAATCCAACTCACTACTTCACCAGGCCAACTCGAGAGGAGGGGCGACAAGCTTGACCTTCGCGAAATGAGAAATCATCGCGCGGAACCTTTGTAAGGTTGTAAGGTTGTAAGGTATATGATACACACAGACCGTGCATGGAACAAGGAACTCTTCCGGGATAATTAAATCCACTATAGTCCATGCACGGTCTGTGTGTATCATAAAAAACTCAGGGAACCATTCTGAGTTCATTCCCATATATATATATATATATATATATATATATATATATATATATATATTTATATATTTATGGAAAAACCACAACATGGTATCGTATGTGATACCTTTATTTCATAATTAAATATAAATTATTAATTCATTGAATTAATTATCTATACAAAATTGGCTCGGGATTGTTGACATAGCCTAATGGGAATGAAATGATTGCCATACATACATAGAAACCGTATGTAGGCGTCGGTCTGCATAACCACCCACGTGAAACCTTCATTTATTTCACGTGAACCGAAATTTTCCATTTGCTAACCCATGCAAAATACAAGGGAGAAAGAGTCAACAACCTTTGCCAAATCAGCAATTTATACAGAAATATGAAGATATATTAAAGGAATAGCCTCAGGGCTGTTTATGTTACAGCAAACGCTTTAAACAGGGAAGACGTGTTTAAGTTTTCCCTCAAGTTCTGAGTGAATACCTTATAATAAAATTAATACATAAAATAGGATAGGCCTATCCCCAGCAGTGTCTATATTGTGACAGCCCATATTTATTACAAGACGTTAACTCGTCGCGTAACTCCATCGTGGCGGCCCTACACCGAAAATGATCGTAACGCCCTACATCGAAGCAAACTAAGATCCATCAAAATTAAGGTGAGGCAATTTCATTTTCATTCTAGGGCGTCTAAAATCCCGACGCTAAAATTACCATAAACAATTAAATATAAAGAGGTCCTTTAAAGACCTACATATTCATAACTCTCTAACGAAAATATATAGGGCTTTTGTCGTTCACTCTCCACTGAAATCTGCTGGACATTTCCAACGGATGAGGGTAACAGGCAATCAACCCATAGCTCTATATAGTTTTTCACATATTATACTTTTTAACATTAAAATTAACGAACTGATTAGGTTAATTGAATGCCCGGTTAGGTTAATTGAATGCCTGGTTAGGTTAATTGAATGCCTGGTTAGGTCAACTGTACACCCTTGACGATTGGTTAGGTAACTTAGGTTAAGTTGTGATATTTTCGTTAAAACTAACGAAATTAATCGAAACCTACGGGAAAATTATTGAATGCCCGGTTAGGTCAACTGTCTGCCCTTGACGATTAGTTAGGTTTAGTCGTGATATTTTCGTTAAAACTAACGAAAAAATCAAGACTTAACCTAACCAATCGTCAAGGGCGTACAGTTAACCTAACCGGGCATTCAATTAACCAAACCAGTTGGCTAATTTTAATGTTAAAAAAAATCTCTAAAAAAAGAACTTAAAATGTATTTTTATTTAAAATTTGTACAGCTCATAAAACTGAAAAAAATGTAGTAACGCAAGTGAAGAGACAAATCTGGTTTGAACTGGTTCAAACTAGTTTCAGCTTGTTTTTTAACTCTTATAAATAAATCTTACTACGTATCGAGTAAACAGTTGTTATAAAATACATGCAATAAATATTACTCGTCCATGTTCACTTACGTTAATTAATTCAAATAGGATTTACAGTTCAAAAATTCAAATTGGATTTGTCTCTTCACTTGCGTTACTTTATACACACCCTTTATAGTTTAGTGTAGTAATATGTAAGTGTATTTTCTAGGTCTTTGTAAGGCATTTCGGCAGAGTCAACCTTCAGAGCCTACAAAGTCATTTTCTTTCAGAAAATAAATTATAAAAGCCGGTCAAATGTACCGAGAGAGTTCTGAAGCATTAATCATGAGATATTATTTGAAAAAGTGAGTGATAATTGGATTCCTGTTTTTATTTTTAATTTATAATGTATTGGTATAGTAATTAATCAACATGTGAGAGTAAAATATGTAGTGTCGAATGTATGGGTATTGAGGATTGGTATGCGTCAAGGGAAAATTATGTCGCCATTGTTTTTTCATTTGTACCCTGATATTTTACTGAATTAAATTTCAACAAAAATAGGATATGTTATTGTGAAAAGTTGTAGCTACAGAGTGGCCACAAAGTCCCTTTGCAGTGAAATTATAGCATATCTGTATGTTGCCCTTGTTTTTCATGTAAAGGGGCTTTGTGGTCACCCAATCCACATCCGGTATTTCAGTGTATTAACAATGTTTGGGGTTGTTTAACGTCCTTCGAATTAAAATAGTATTAAACAACCAACTTAACACATATTCATAATGAAAACTAAGTAAATGTATCAGGTCCTATATAATGTACTATATAAGTAGGCTTGAAGCAAGTATTGTGTTTATTAACTTACGAGCAAAATGAGAATAATAAGTTTAAGTTCCGTGTGTTGCTCTCTCTTCACACGAAGGTCAAGCTGGTGGCCCGCCCGCCCTCTAGACCTGGCTTGGTGGAGGAACGAGTTGATCTCTTGCGCTCTCCACCGCACATAGCCAGGTACACCCGGCTCATTTGGTACCGTCCTGAGCCAGGCATCTAGTCTTCTCTTGAAGACTTCAACTTTGACCCCTGTAACGTTTCTGAGGTCCTTTAGAAGCTGGTTAAAATGTCTTGGCCCTTTGACAACCAAGCTATTTTCCTTCAGTGTTGAGGAGGTCCCTTGTCGGGCCTTTAATTTGGGAATACTACACATTCTGCCTTTCCTATTTTTCAGCGTTGTTTGGATGGTAATTGGATTTAGTTTGGTACCAGTTTTTCGATCATTTTCCATATGTAAATTATGGTGTACCTCTCTCTTCTTCTTTCCAGGGAGTATAGATTTAGTTTACGTAGTTTTTCCCAGTAGTTGAGTTCTTTGCAGCCATCAATCTTTGCTGTGAAATGTCTCTGAGTTTCTTCTAGTTTATTAATTTCTTCCTTTTTATATGGGGACGTCAAAACTGAGCAGTATTCACGTTTTGGTATAATCAGTGTTCTCAGCAGGGGAATCATTACTGTCTTGTCCCTCCTTGTGAACGTTCTTAGTACCTGCCTCACGACTCTTTTTGCTTTGTTTATTGTTATCTGATTTTGTGTTTCGAATTTGGCATCATCGATCATTATTACCCACAAGTCGACCGCTTTCGTACTTCTCTCAATTTCCTGTCTCTGGAGCATAATATGCATGCTAAGTTCCTCATTTCGACCATATCTCAAGAGCTGAAATGTATCGGTTAAATGTCATATTTTTGTCTTCTGACCATTTGCATGTTTTGTTCGTGTCCCTCTGCAAGGCCTCCACCATATTTGCATTGTTGATTTTTTTTGCTGATCTTTGTATCGTCTGCAAAGGATGTTACTATGCTGTTGCTGTTTACTCCAGTCTCGTGTCTATGTCTGTTAGCATGATAATGAACAGGAGTGGGGCTAGTACTGTACCTTATGGTACTGAGCTGCGTACTTCTGATTCTGATGATGATATAGCTTGAATTTTGACGACCTGTAGACTTTCTCTGAGCTACAGTAGTTGTAGATCCATTTTTCCACCCTGCCCGTTATTCCCATATGTTTCATTTTATGTGCTATTATACCATGATCGCATTTGTCGAAAACTTTAGCAAAATCTGTGCATATGACATTGTATTTTTCAGTGCCTTCAAGTGCATCTCGGATAGTGTTATAGTGCTCTATAAGTTGTGATAGTCATGATCTTCCTGATCGGAATCAGTGCTGATTTTCGTTGAATCTTTCCAGTGTCTCCAAGAAGTCAGATTTTCTCTCTGACTATTCTTTCAAATATTTTGGCGAGGTGGGACGTCAATGAAACTGGTTTATAGTTCTTTGCTTTAGATCTATCTCCTCCTTTATATATAGGGACAATGTTCGCTCTTTTCAAGATGCTTGGTATTTCCCCAGAGTCTAGGGATCTTCTCCATATTCAGTATAAGGGTGTAGCTATTTCATTTTTACAGTTTTTAATCAATAGTGCGTTCCATTTGTCCGGACCTGCAGCTGAATGTGATTTCATTTATCCTATAGCTCTCGCTACATCTTCTTGAGTAAAATCAAAGTCTGTTATACATTCTCCTTGCAATTTCTCTTCGAAGAATGCATATATGTCAGGTATCGCTTTGTCACTTTTTGGGGTACTGAAGACCGATTCATACTGGGTTCTCAATATTTCAGATATTTCTTTTAGATCGTCTATTAGTTCATTATTTCTTTTCCTTTAGGGCCCGATAGTGGTGCGCGTTTTTGTTTTCCTTTTCGCATAGCTGTAAAAGTATTTTTTATTTTTCCTTTATTGCTTCTACCGTCTTTTCCTCTTCCCTCTCTGTATAGCCCTTAATAGGGGTTTGTATTTTCCTGTCGATACTCTTCAGTTTTTCTTGTATTACTTTCCTGGCATTGTTGTCTTCATAATTAGCTAACTTCGCCGTTACTCTCTTTCTTTTGCGGAATATTCTTCTCTTTTGCCTCTCTAGCCAATTTTTTTTTCCTTTTGGCTGTGCTTTCGGAGCATATTTTTCTAAAATTCTCAGCGTCTTTTTTCCAAGGTTGTTAGGATCTCCTCAGTTGTTTTATTCTCTAAAACTGTTCTCCACTCTATATGGGCCATGTGTGATCTGATTTCTTCCCAATTTATGGTCTTGGAGTTTAAGTTAAAAGCCCCAAATTTGTTTCTTCCTTCCATATATGTGTATTGCCTTTTAATGTTATCGCTATATTTGTTGATAACTCGATTATGCTGTGGTCTGAGAAAATAGATGGGGTTATTTTTAGATTAGCAATCAAGTTCGTGTTATTCATGAATACCAGATCTAGGCAGTTTTTTTTTTCTGGTATTTTCTGTTATCTCCTGCGTCAGCATAAACTCGTTTGTGAGAGCCATCATATATCATACAGTATATCTAAGTATTTCAGAAAAAATGGCAATATTGAAATCAGTTTAAAAATTATATATAATTGTAGGTAAATGAATTATTCTTAATTTTATGAAGTAAGGAAGTAATATCTTTATTTCAAAGCTACTGTATTATAGCTCGTATTTCTAAATTTATCTTCATTAGCTCTTTAACTTTATATATCAGTCTTGACGTAACCTTGTTTTTTTCACCAGCGTTTACGTTTAACCTATTTTGGGTTTCCCAATATATCCCAGCATTTGAAATTTATCTCTCGCAACAACATCGAATGTTCTCATCACATTCTCATTCCAACATGGTGTAATCTTTCTTAATCTTGTTTTTTAATTGAAGTCGCTTGACTACATCTGAAAATTTTAGTTATTTCGAATAAACAATCATTTTCCTGAATACAATTTTTGTTAAGTTATAATTACTTACATCACAACAAAAAATCAAAGAATTTATTAGGTTATAAATAACTATTCAACGAATGTAACGCCTTATTTCTGTGTTTAACATTTGTATCTGACATTTTATTCAAATAAATAAAATGTTAAGATTTCTAATTAATACTTTCAGAGTATTAATTAGAAATATTCCACTTATTCCTTTATTTTAACGAAAATATCATGACTTAACCTAACCAATTGTCAAGAGCGTACAGAGTTGACCTAACTGGGAAAAAAGAAATTGGGGGTGTGTGAAAAAGAATAAGTGCCAAGCTAGACTTGCAGTTTTATTGACTTCGGTCAATAAAACTATAGAAAAGAATGCAGCCATGAAAATCTTAAGCTTCACAAATCTTGATACAATGAGTTCGGATGTGAAGCTTAAGATTTTCATTGCTGTATTCTTTTCTAGCTAAAGTGTGCCCTACGGGGCATTTAACTAGACGTGCGGTGCTGGGGGTTTCAATTGCTAAGCTTCACAAAAGTTCCTCGTGAACTTAGAGTAAATATTAAGCTTTCACTGCCTTAATAATTTCTTTTCAAAATCTTTGGTATCCTATTTCAGGAAAATGATCACAGAAGCAGAGGTCATATAGACAATATTTCGGAGTTAAACAAATCAATTCACCATCGAAATGGAACACAATATATGACACATCACCAAGACTAAAGTAGATAATGGAATTCAAAGAAATAAAAACATGTTTTGCAAAAAGATTATTTCTCAACCTCCGAAGAGGTCTATACAGGAGGACTATAGAGGGTTGAAGTCGGGGTTAGGGTTGGTGATGTTCTTTTTCGCTCGTGAATGTAGTAGAATGTGCTGATCGGGTCTGCCTCCGGTTTGGTATCAGAACACTGAGAGTTCTCAAATGATTGTCCCACCAGGATTCAAACCTAGGACTTCTTGAGTGGGAGTTACGAGCTCTCGGTTATTTAAATATATGACAGGTTGTGTTAACTCTTACCTGGTTGCTGGTTAGTAGTAGCACTCGTGACCTCTACTTAACCTATTAGTGCCCATTGGTAGAATTTCCTACCGACAAAATTGTTTGTCATTTTATTGCATCACTTTTTCTTGTATTCACGTGATCTTCGGTATGAGTCACTGATATGACGCACTCTATGACGCAATCCTATCAATGACTCATACCGAAAATCACGTGAATACAAGAAAAAGTGATGCAATAATGACAAACAATTTTGTCGGTAGGAAATTCTACCAATGGGAATTAACGAGTTAAGGGGTTCCGGGTTCAAATCCTAGTGGGGGCAACTTTGCTTTTATGCAACATGCACGCTCATTTCATCTATGCTACCCCAAATTATACCAGAGAAATTTGAATGAAATGCTGTCATTTCCTCAAGGGCGGGAGACTAAGGTAGTTGACACGTAAAACACCTCTGAACGAACACAAGCCATTGATTATATGTTTCCTAGATTGCTTAATTAAATATATGAATATAATGACTGGTCGTGATAACGTATCTTGTCGTAGGGTGGTGGTAGCGCTCGTGACTTCTACTCAAGAGGTCCTGAATTCAAATCATGGTGGGGGCAATTTTGCATATATATATATTATGTATGATGAATAAAACCACCCCTTTGTGTTTCTTTTTCCTTCGTGGTTTTATTCATCATAAATACTTTTCACGTGTCACTTTCGTGAAATAATTTTTCATATATATGTATAAATGGATCACCTGAAGATCAGGGCCCCCATGTATTCTTGTTGAATCACCTGAAGATGTACACTTGTACAGTGTATATAACGATTTCTAAACTTTGGTAACACTTTATAAATTCAAAACAAAATTCCTGTTACGAGCTATTTTTGTGATATTTACACATTACAACAGCATTAACTGCTACCAATAAAAATCAGCAGATTTGGAGTTCATCTTTTCTCAGTTTTTATGTGCGCACGCACAAGGAATTTACGTGCGAAGTACAATTTTTGAGTTTAAGTGCGTTGAAGTGTAACCTGTGTACGCAATTTTTCTCTAAATATTCTTCGAATAAAAAAACCCAAAAGATCAACGCCGCATATTTTCTGTTTTTATATCAACCGAGTATTATAATATATATATTATATATATATATATATATATATATGCTGCCTCACGTTTCACTGGGCTTTTATTCTGCGTAATACACACAAGTCGCTTGATATTTTCAGTTTTTTATGAGGCCAACGTAAAACAACGTGCTTGCCAAAATTCTATTTACATTGCAAAACCTTTCATTAAAAAAAAGACGTTTGCATTTAAGTGTGCAAAGTTGCGTGAAGTGTGCGCTACATATTTCAAGGTGCATAAAAATGTGATAAGTTAAAAAAATTCACACTTATAAAGAATTTATCTACATTATGTTTGTTTAACTCATTTTTTAGGGACTGGGCCGCTTGTGTCAAGTGATTTTGATATGGTTTATCAGTAATAGTGATTATTTTACAACCGTGGCATAATAAATTCGTCAGTTTGTTTTAAAGTTGAAATGTTTCTTCAAGTTAAAAATAACATAGAATGAATAAAAGCAAAATATGTTTAATTCTACAACATTTATAAACATTGCTATAGCGTTAAATGAAGCGAGTAAAATATATAAATTAATTATATTCTATATTATTTATCTTATGCATAAAAATGCTGATTTCTGCATTAAATAATAATTTCTGCATTACATAATAATTTCGCATAGAAATTCTTTTCCAGCAGATTTTCCCACAAACAAATGATAACGGATTTTTTCGAGACTCTTATCATTTATTTATACGATCAAATAACTCTGCTAAGTTCTTTTGTGTAATAGGCCTTGCGTATATACACAGTGCATTTTACTGCAAGCGGTGATTTATATACGTACGCTATATATTTAATTTTTTGGAAAAAAGAATATTATAATTAAGTCTTCTTTAATAAATATAAGTTACCATTATATAAAACAGTGTAAAAGCTAATATAACAATTATTCTCAAAAAATATTTCGCATACCTATATTTTTCTTTAATATATTCTATATTCTGACATTTTCATTCAGACGAGAAGACTAATTTCATTCAAGTTAACGCGGAAACATTTCTTTGAAAAGTGAGGATTCGTCAGTAAAAACACAAACCACCTATTTTATAACATCAATCTCAACTTGGACGTCTTAGCGATAAAGGTCCAAAAGAAAAGTTTAAAACATGTTTACAACGACCAGGAGAATATTCCAATCCAAGATTACCAACTACAGTTTCACAAGATTTTCTTCTTTTCAAACTTCAGCTATAGACAAGAACATTAAAGGTATAACGTTGAACTTTATGACATAACTGATATATCCAAACGATTCACAAGACTTATCGATACATACAGTACTATCTATACCTTGGCCTAACTTATTTCTTCTTCTTAACTAACAAAATCTATGTACAAATGTACAAATCATGCGTCGATACCTTGTTGGTCGTTTGTTGTAATAATTTAATTCTCTTTCATTCTAATCAGAGTTTGTCATGCATTCTCGTATAAACAATATTTAGTGTCCTCCATTAATGAACCCCGTATAGAGACGGGAAAAGCTACAGAAGAAGAAGAAGTGTCCTCCATTACCTTTAGAAGAGCTTGATATGTTGATAGTTTAACTTTTCTTCATATTATTCCATTTTGTCCATTTAAAAAAAGAAAATTCCCCAGAAGCATTGAACGAATTAATCTATCCGAAACTTGGTATACGCAGTCGATGGAGATATCCCATTCAAGTTTGCTTGAGGCAATTCCTCAGCGACAGAACTAATGCTTCCAGAATTAGAAAATGCTTGACTGAAGCTACTTTTAAGAATCTAGCTTCTGAGCTGATGTAAAGGTATCTTTTTGGCCCCTAAAATGAAACAAAAAAGTACTTTGAAAAGAATTCAAATGTGGAAATATGGTAAACAAAGATTCCTTTTAGATTTCTGAACATTATATACAGGGTGTTCATAAAGTCTAGTATTATAGAAATAAATTGTAGTCAATAAACTCTGACTATGATGCTGGACTTTGTGAACACTTTGTATATGTAAAAACTTCATAGGAAACGTTCGCCTTCGTCTTTATTTCTCTCATTTTGATAAAAAGTGGGTTAAGATTCGATAGAACACATCCACCAAACTCTATATTGATATTCATACAGCGAGATAGAGCAAAAAAAACAAGACTACTTTATTTTATACTAATTTCGGCGGAAATTCCTATTTATCGAGATATTTATTTTCGAAATTATTAAATTTTGACGCCATTATTCACTAGTCAAACCATCTTGTCGGTTGACGCATGTAGTCATGTTATTATCATTAGCCAATCAACGGGTGCCCCATTGTCACGTGATACTCCCGCGCAGGTCCGGCGTCTGAAATTTGAATTTAACAGTCGCTTTAGAATGGTGGGTGCTCCCAGTCCGAGTGGGACGCCATCTAGGTCTAGGTTAGGGGTACTACTTACCTTTCCGGGTCCCCAAATTCATTATGGGGTACCCATGTCCGGTTAGGTTACTTGAATGCCCGGTTAGGTCAACTGTATGCCCTTGACAATTGGTTAGGTTAAGTTGTTATTTTGGTTAGTTTTAATGAAAATATCACGACTGGTTCTAACTCTACGCTCTTGACGATTGGTTAAGTCGTGATATTTTCGTTAAAATACGAAAATATCACAACTTAACTTAACTATTTGTCAAGGGCATACAGTTGACCAAACCGGGCATTCAATTAACCTTTGTGGTATCCAACGCCATAAGCGATTATACCCGGAAAGGTAAGGTTGGGTCATTGTCAGGACCCGGAAAGGTAAGTTTAAATTTTATTATAGGATTGCCAAGTGTCCTTTATTTCAGCTCATGTGTCCTTGTCCTTTGATAAACTCGGAAAGGACGCCATATGTCCTTTAATTCAGTAATTGACTCTCAAAATTTTATTCATCACTAAAAATTTGAGACGGAGATGTTTTCAAACTTAATTAATTCTTTAATCGGGAGAAGTGAGATTCAACATTCAGATGTGATTTCTAGTAAATCAGAGTTGGCAATCCTGCCCCCATTGCACGTTGCCATTGTCATCCTTGCTGGAGAGGAACGAGGAAGGCATCGCCCGCTAACATATTTTTTGTGCTTTGCCAAATTGCCATATTAAACCGGCTTCATGAGTTTTTGACGTGATTCTATTTTTTATGAGTTGAAGAATATCTTCAGAGGAATACTTAGGTAAGAATACTTAATTATATACTAGGTTTCCCTCTCTTAGAAAGTTAGAAAACATTATTTCACGTGTCGCGTTAATAATAAAGAAATTTAAAAATGTTTCATTTCAATACAGTAGTGTGATTTTACAAGTGTACGACTTTCTAGACATATTTTATCTATGAATATAATAAAGAAATTTTTATCATGATAAGCAATGGAATATACGGTAGCGTGCAAGTGTCCTTTATTCAAGATCTGTTGACTTGGCAACTCTAGGTAAGTAGTACCAGGTTAGGTAAGGTTAGGTTACTTTTGCCGTGAATATTACTGACGAAAATAGGTTTTTCTGGTGTATTTCATGCGGTTTCAATTGATTCTGGCCTTTTTAGCCCACAATTTCCCTCTTCAAAGCTCTGGGTGAGGTTATCTCCATAACGGTGCATTTGCGCCAAAAATGAAGGTCAGATTCAATTGAAACAGCATGAAATACACTAGAAAAACCTATTTTCGTCACTAGTTTGGGTGAATGTGTTCTACCGAATCTTTACCAAAAAGTGTTCTGTCCAGTGGCAGCGGAACGTTTCCCATTTATGCCATTATGGGCGAGGGCTTCAACCATAGGAGCAGACTAACTTGAAAGTGAACAACCTACCCCCATTTGTTCTCATTTCATTGGACTGGGGCCACTTCATCTTGCACATCCACCCCTTTTTGTGTAATACAAAGCAACTAAGTGGCATGACACAACGTAATAATTGTGAAATCACTCGTAGTATAATTAGCGAACAATCCTCTCCAACTCACAAGAATAACTGGTAGGTTACGGCTTTGCTAGTAGGCTAGGCAGTGTTGCCAAAAATGGAAATATTAGTATAGTACGTATCCGATGATTAATAAAACAATATATTCATAATGCCCTCAGAAATTCGTCCGTCACCCGAGGATGGGACGGCTGGGACGCATGCTCGTTTTCTGTTGTTATGTATATTTTATGGAAATAAATGTAAGAATTCAAAGAATGAAATATTCTAAATATTTTCAGAATTTTTTATTTATTGAAGCTTAAGTCGTGTTATTTTATATTCGAACAAGCGAGGTGCTTAAAAGCTGCCACAGACTTCCAGAAATCACAATTTGGCAAAATGTTTTTCACTTTCATTAAGTGTTCGTTGATTAATTTTTCATTATCTTAATAAAGTACATAATTTCAGCTACACAATATATAATTGTTTTTATTGTAAGGAAATTTTTCAAGGACTCAGGAGAATGGGATGGTCAAAAAGAAAAAAAAGAATTTACCAGTAGAAATATGCGAGTAAGTTGCACCTTTTGGTGCTTTATTGCTCACGTCTGGTTACTTGTCTCTGTAGATCATATTCTACATTTAATGTTGTTTACATGTTATCATATCTTTTCTTAAAATAATTTACATTATCTGAGTTTATAATATCGGGAGTTGATTCCAATTGTCTACCACTCTTTGAGAGAAAAAGTATTTCCTAACATTCTTATAATCAGGATTTTAAAGTAGGCTGAAAATGTGTGCGCACTCTTTTGTCAATACATACTATGTTTGTTCACCCGGACTGGACTCCAACGGTGAAAGGCCCAGTCACCGAAGATTTAAATAATCATTAAAATTTATTACTTTGGTTCTAGTAGTAATTGTCAAAGAGTTGCAAACAAAGATTACTCGGGAACTAAAAAACTCATTGGGCGAAACCCGGAGACCATAAATGCCCCGGATACAGCTCGAACTATTCCCCTTCGTAATTGTTCAGAAACCCTGGGTCGGCAAATCTTACCGGTTCTTATTCTGCAGCCTTACTTGAGCCCCTATTTAGTTTACGTGCGAACCCCATTATGGGAACCACTATGTCTAACCCATAGGGCATGTGTCAATAAAACTTTTCTTTGGTCATCTGGAGTCCTTCTACTTGTAATCTTAAATTTCTCTAATTCAGATGCTTACAGCGTACCATATTCCGGAGCGCTGGTCTTCAACAACGCAAAAGAAGTGTTTGGTCACCGAAGTACGAGCGAACTCATGAGAGCTTATCTGGTGCTTCACGCATGCGCAATTGAACCTTTAGTTAGTCGTAGTTATGATGTAAGTTTTATTGCATTTAAATTTTATGTTCTTGTTTGCTGCATAAAAATTAAGATTATTTCAGTCAATATCACATATTATGACTGACACTGCAAATTATGAAAACCTAACCTAACATATATAACTTTGAAATTTAATAGTGTCATCACAATTAGATTCATAAACCATGGTCGCTCTCAGAGGACTATGTACTAATTACATAGTTACTTTTACTAGTTACTTTTTTGGGAGCTATTGAAGAATAGGGACCCCAGCCTTCTTTAGTTAGCTTTATAAGGCTAACTAACGAAAATATCATGACCTAACCTAACCAATCGTCAAGGGCGTACAGTTAACCTAACGAATGGTTAGGTTAGGTCGTGATATTTTCGTTAGTTAGCCTTATAAGCCTAACGAAAGAAGGCTGGGGTCCCTATTCTTCAATAGCTCCCTTTTTTGTAATTAGTTACTAGTTACCGACTCAAATAAATAACTAGTTACTGTATAAAGACGTAATTAGTTGCTGTTTCAAAAAGTATTAGTTGCCGTTTCTAAAAAGTAACTACTTACTTCGTAAGTTAATTTCGACATTTTATATTTCACACAAACATACAAAGTCACATTTCGACATTTTCAACATTTTTTCAATGAACTTTTTCCTTCAACTGTATATTTCTATGATCATGGATTTCAATACTGGCTACTTTTTTATTAACCCAGTTTTGAAACCCAATGATAAAATGAATGCTGTATTGACAGTTACTGTAATGCAATGTAAGATATACTTGGGTATGATGCGTGCAAAATAAACAAAATTATTTTTTATATACGTTGTTGCATTGTCAAACGTACTGAAAGAATCATTTTAAAATATATTTCATAGCTGATGAGGATCGGTGAGCGAATTCTTGGTCCATTCTTTCTAAGCAAAGTGATGTCGCCATTCTATTTCCAATTTGTCGCTGGTGATTCTGAAACGGAAATGAAAAACGTCACCCAAAACTTGTCTTCCGTTGGAATTAACTTAATGGTTGCTCCCATGCTTGAAACAGACATTGGGGAGACATGTGGTGGGTATGTATTTACTTCCTTGTTTGATATTTATTTGGGTAAGTTATTTTTGGTGTAAGTGAGACAATGGATGATCATTAACTACGTCATGAAGAACAATGTATACGAGAATTCTAAAGATCTTCGACGATATAAACTTATACAAAAAGCTACGTTTCCTTACGTCATATTCAGATAAGAATCCTTTAAATACATTATCGCATATCAAATATCTAAATTGCGCAGGAAAGTAATTTCTCTATGTGAAAATATTATAAACCTTGATGTAAATTATATTCTTCTTCTGAATAAAGATTGTGATAAGTTTTTAAACATTTATTGTACGAAACATTTGATATGACTAATTTATCACTACTTCTTTGGTGGTTAGAAATATAAGTGTGATTAATGATGAAGAAAACTTATACTATTTTCGCTTTAGTCATGAATTTTAAATATCTTTATTACTTTATTATATCTTTATTATAGTCTCATTGCTATATCACAGTCATAACTACAAAGCATAAAAAGAAGGGTGCTCTTCCAATATGTGCTCTACCGCGAAACTGTGATCTACCATATTCCAATACGTGCTCTACCGTGAAACTAGCCTTATAAGGCTAACTAACGAAAATATCATGACTTAACCTAACCAATCGTTAGGTCAACTATACGCCCTTGACGATTGGTTAGGTTAAGTCGTGATATTTTCGTTAGTTAGCCTGGAATATGGAATATTAGTTGGAATATGGTAGATCACAGTTTCGCGTAGAGCACATATTGGAAGAGCACCAAAAGAAGCAATGTACAATTTTTACAGGTCCGAAATGTTTGAAACAAATTTCCATAAAACTCTTAACCTGATTGAAATAAGTTCCCATGCAGACCGATGATAGATCAACTGAGGCCAGTTTGTCAAACAAAAATTACGGCCCACATCAGCGCCGATGTACTTGTAAGTGCCCAATAAAGTTACGCAAACCCATAAGGAGTATACAAGCGCAAGGCTAGTACTGTACTAGTTATCCGCACCTTACCTATTAACCTAACCTTTCGTGATTCATTCTGATTTACATAAGTTAATTTAACCTGTAATCCATAGAACATACGTCGATTGGATAAATGTGGTCTAATTGAGTAAATGGTAATTGCATAGAACATTATCTTCTACAAGAAATGAGTGAACTCCATTTCAGACCTCATGAAAATTAACCTTAACACTTATCCATTTTTTAATAAAACACACACACACACACACACACACACACACACACACACACTAGCCGCCTCTTTCTAGTCCGGCACTTTTCATTTGTGACATAGCTCCCAATAATCCTGGCTACGTCGTAGCCAATGTCGTAACAGCGCTTCCCGTTGATCAGCGAAGTTAAGCGACATTGGGTCGGATAGTAGTTGGATGGGAGACTGTTCTCCGCATCCTGACTATGTAGCGACCCGTGGTTCGGATTCCACGTAAAGCTGCAGGTCCCCTCTATCATATGACCTTAGATGTTGCGAAGGAGGTTAAACAACCACATCATTACATTCCCAATAATCCTTTAGTCCCTCTTCATACTTTACTTCCCAATCTTTTCAACTGAGCTGGTCTAAATGTTCTGAAACAGGTGAATAGCAGTAACTAGTGTTGCCTCTTGCGAATTATTAACTTAACAGTGGGTATACCAATGATGCATACCAGGTTGTAGGGTGAGACTCTCGATAGTCCGGAAAATTTACTAGTCTGGTATGCTCCGGAACCAATCGTGGCAGACTAGAGTGAGGCTAGTGTATAATATATATATATATATGTGTGTGTGTGCGTGCGTGTACAATGAGAAATGATTGTACCATTGGACCTAAGAAATAATTCCAAACATTTTCAGAGCAACATAGCCCCTGCCTATGAAAGTCTGAATCCGAAAGAACGCTCTTCCCTGGTTCAAACGTTGGCGGACCGAATGAAGAAACTAAGGTATTCAAAAGAACTCGCGACGGGGCTGTCGTTTCCGGGGCTCAACATTTCTGAGGAGGACTTGAAGGCGATGAACGAGTGTTTGCCTAGATTAGTGAAAATAGGTAGGCCCAGTTACTAAGTCTGTTGAAAATGCTGTGACGTATATCTCTCTTATCTCTTGTCTCTGCCGTCTTGTTTCTCTTTCGATTTTTGGTTCTAGAGAGATTTGTTTTTGTTTTTCTTTATATTATAACTTTATTTTTATAAATAAAACGAGTCTAGCGTATATAACTTGTGGATTATTACTAACTAAAACCATCAGGCCATCAGGGAAAGGGTGTTACCCACTGAGCTACTGGCGCTGGCTATTAATAAGAATTAAAATTTTTAGTCGTTATTTCAATAAAATTAACTGTTCACCTTAATTCATTTTAGTAAAACTAAAATTATCTCACTTATTGTTAATTATAATAAAGTAAATTACTAGTAAAATGAATTAAATAGTTTTTAATCAATAACTCATTTCCATTAAAAATAAGGGATTACCTGAGGATCAGGGTCCCCAGCCTTCTTTAGTTAGCTTTATAAGGCTAACTAACGAAAATATCACGACCTAACCTAACCATAGTAACCAATCGTCAAGGCGTACAGTTGACCTAACGATTGGATAAGTTAGGTCGTGATATTTTCGTTAGTTAGCCTTATAAGGCTAACTAAAGAAGGCTGGGGGCCCTGATCTTCAGGTGATCCACAATAAATCTATTGAATCTTGGGGTTGAAGTTTTACTTAACTTGTGTTAGCAAGTAAAATAATTTACTCTTTCTAGTATGACTGGATTTATCAAAGATTAAAAATATTAATATTTAGAAATTCACTAAAGTAAATTTACATTCTTTGGCTCAAAGTTTGATGTAAACTGATGTAACCAGAGCATTTTGTTATTTTGATTATGAATTACACACTTGTACATTGACTTAATCTTACAGGGGAGATTTGCAAAGAAAGAAAAGTAATTTTAGCAGTTGATGCCGAATATACCTACGCCAATTCTGCTATAAGTCTTCTGACCCTTGCCTTAATGCTAACATTCAATGACAACGTTCCAGTCATTTGGAATACGTACCAAGGATATTTAAAGGTTTAGTATGACAATTTTCATTATATAATAATATCTTTGAATACTTTTTTCCCTAACTTTTTGGACTAAATTAGCGGTACTCGGGCTTTTGGATAAGGGCGGCACAGTGTGTCTCACTAACTGTAGTTGCCCACGCGTAATGAAGCGATGAATATACACACACACACACGACTTCTGTTTTATCAGGCGACAAAAATCAGGGATCACCTAAAGATCAGGGCCCCCAGCCTTCTTTAGTTAGCCTTATAAGGCTAACTAACGAAAATATCACGACCTAACCTAACCAATCGTCAAGGGTGTACACTAGGGCGGCTCGTTTTTACACTTTTTTCGATATTTGATTGGGGGTAGTGCGGAAAAGTTGCGATTTGGAGAGAAAATAAAGTGTGTAAAATTTTTTTGATCTACGTCAATACCATCCGGTGGCGGCGAGTCCTTAAAAATCGAAAAATAGGCCTAAAAACACATCAAAATTTTATATAATTTTATATAATTTTTATATAATGTTCATTGTTCAATGACTGCTATTAATTTATTCAAGCCTATAATAGTGTTCTCAGGGTTGTTTGCACAGAAATATACCGGAATTAACATTTGTATAACATCTTGTTAAAACTTGCTTTAAATCAATATTTTGGATATTTTAACGGCTAAGACGCCACCGGAAGTTATTAACAGATTGTGCTGAAATTTTTATTGTTTATTTTGTAAGTCTTTAAAACCATTTTCCAATCTACCCCGTTAGGCCTATTTTTCGATTTTTAAGGACTCGCCGCCACCGGAAGGTATTGACGTAGATCAAAAAAATTTTACACACTTTATTTTCTCTCCAAATCGCAACTTTTCCGCACTATCCCCAATCAAATATCGAAAAAAGTGTAAAAACGAGCCGCCCTAGTGTACACCCTTGACGATTGGTTAGGTTAGGTCGTGATATTTTCGTTAGTTAGCCTTATAAAGCTAACTAAAGAAGGCTGGGGCCCTGGTATTCAGGTGACCCAAAATCAGTAATAAAACTAAATATGGTTCAAAAACCTCGAAACTAATTTAAATACAAACGCAGAGCCGAGGAAAGAAGGCGAAGGTACGCATGCAAATCGTGGCACAATCTGAGTACTGCTAGTCTAAATGGTCAATGAGATTATGAAGTAATAAATTAAACAATTTATAAAATGGAGTTCAGATAACGGATCCCAAATAACAATACCAAAATCTTGTACAATTATCTTTAAAGTTGAGATGTAGTGAACGTTAGGCAAAATTCTGTTTAATTTTTATACATTGATAGTCAAGTTTAATGTCCATTTTTCAAGTTTCTTTTTTCTATTTGTGGAGCGCGCAACAAAAAAATAATGGGTAAAATATATATTACTATCGAACTTGAAGTACTTCTTGACTTGACTTGACTTGATGTTTTATTGCTGACTTAGGGTCCTTTTAAATAGTCCCATGATCAGCAAGACTATAAATTAAAGCAATTTCGGTAATTGTTAAATTATTGCAAGATGAAAAATAGAAAACAGGAGTTAGCACAATGCAGCATATAGTATACGAGATAATAACCATATAATTATATGTATATAACGTGTGGTACAAGTAATTTGATAAATTAGGTAATATGGTACAGTATGTGTTGTAGCAACGTTAAATGCGTTTGATATAACCAGAGTCTTTTAGAAATATTAATAGAGTCTTTTGGATTTGATATTGTAGAGGGGGACTGAAGCCACCACCTCCAAGGAGAATTTGTAGTGTCATGTTCTTGACACCTATTTTAGATAGTTTGTGCTGCATTTTCGTTCTTAGCGAGTGGTATTTCCAACAAGTGAAGAGAATATGAGGAACAGTTTCTGGAACATGGCAAGAAACACAAAATGGGGAGTTTGCTATACCTAGCCTATAAAAATGGTCATTTAGGCCTGTGTGTTGCACCCTCAGGCGTGTCAACACTACTTCAGATCGTCGGCAAGATATTGATGCCCAAGGCCAGGTCTCCAAATCTTTTTTTATAAGACCAAGAGGTGTTAGGGTCCTGTTCCTTTGCCAGGTTTCTCTCCTTTCCTGTTCCAAGACATTTTTGGCATGAAGAAGAAGATCAGATAGAGGAACTGGTCTGACTGTTATGCGGGGAAGTGAATGCCCAAGTTTAGCTAACCGATCCACTTTCTCGTTCGATATGACACCACAATGGGCAGGGGTCCACTGAAAAGACACATGAATACCCCTGCCACACAGTGACCTCACAGCTGACACAATATCTGAAGTTATTTCCGTGTAATTACCATGAGGTAATGAATGAAGGGCTGATAATGAGTCGACACAGAAAACAAATGCACCAGGAAGATGCGCATTTTCAATGAGCCACCTAAGGCCCATCTGGATTGCTACCAATTCTGCCGATAACACTGAGAGTATATCAGATAGGTGCCAAAAGCACTCAACCTGTAAAGATGGAATATAGAATGCGGCAGCAACAGATACTGTACCAGTATTTGTAAGCACTGTTCGAGACCCATCTGTAAAGATCTGGATTGATTGTTCATGTCTAATTTCCAAAGTACTATAAAATGCAGCACGAAGAAGATGGGGTGCGTCCTTCTTAGTAACAGGTAGGACAAGGTCTGTAGAGATTGGTAAATTGCAATTGGTTTCCCAAGGTGGGAAGGGAGGGAGACAGGGGACATAGTTTGGAGAAGGAAGATCAATACCACGCAAAATCAGTGCTGACATAGCTCTGATTATATAGGAGCCCCTAGAAACTATATGCCATGGCAGCATGCGATGTTTTGGGAAGTCATCTATGACTTCCAGTAAAACAGGATGTTGGGAGTCTGCCCCATAGAATCGATAAAGTGTGGTCAGTAGTAAGAGGGTACGTCTTTCTTCCAGGGTCCAAACATTGAGTTCACAATGCAGAGATATTATTGGTGTAGAGCGTAGAGCTCCAGTAATTATCCTTAAAGCTGAATTCTGCAATACATCAAGTTTCTTTAAATGAACTGTAGCAGCAGAACCATACAAAATTGCTCCATATTCTATCTTACTACGAATAAAGGCAGAATAAAATGATAGCAGGATTTGTCGTTGACAACCCCAAGATGATCCAGTGAGTGTTTTTAAAATGTTTAATCTAGAAGAACAGTTTGTAACAAGATGTTCAATATGAGGCTTCCAAGTAAGGTAGGGAGCATCAAAATAAAGACCTAGAAATTTCTGAATTCTGACAAAAGGAATGGGGGCAAGGTTGAAAATTAAGTTAGGAAGAGTTCTGATCTTTTTTCTGGTATAAATTTGGAAAGAGGATTTCAGGGGGCTAACGCTAAATCCCCATTCAGCAGTCCAAGCATTAATTCTATCCAAAGCAGCTTGAATCCCAGAAATAGCTTCGTCGAGGGTACCAGCACTATGAAAAATTGCCAAATCATCTGCAAAAGCAGAGAGTTTAACAGGTTCCAAGGAGGGAAGGTCAGATAACATGATTGAAAATAGCAAGGGACTCAGAATAGATCCCTGTGGTACACCCACTGAGGAGGCCACAGAGGGAGAGAAGCAACCCTGCAGACAGACCTGATATGTTCTATTCTCCAGAAATGCCCGAAGCCACTGCAACAACTTTCCAGTGATACCCAAATTTGCCAACTTGAAAAGCAATTCTTTGTGAGAGACCGAATCAAAGGCACTCTTGAGATCAATGAAGACAACTACACATACTGATTTTGTAACTAATACTTCTTTGATGACATGTTCTAGCCTAAGTAGTTGATCAATGACACTTCTGCCTTTACGGAATCCACTTTGAAAGGGTGAGAGGAGGTGGTGTGATTCCACATAGTAATACAGTCTATTGTAGACCATTTTTTCCATAATTTTACAATGTGTGTTTAAGAGAGAAATGGGCCTATATGATTGTAAGAAGGTTAAATCTTTATTTGCCTTTGGTATTGGCATAATAAGTGCATGCCCCCAGGGAGGTGGGATTATACTGAATTCCCATGAGTGATTAAAAAGTGTTAGCAATTGTAAATGAAACTGAGGGGGAGCATATTTGTAAAATTCATACGGTATATCATCGGAACCAGCAGCCTTATTGTCTGGGAGAGTTATTAAAACAGAAGCAAGTTCATGAAGATGGAAAGGAACATCCAGATCATCCATAGGGGTATTCATACTTGATGAGATAAACTCAGTTTGAGAGGCTGTATTTAAATGTTGAAAGGAACCATGAAACATGGTAGAAAAATAGTTACTAAAAGCGAGGGCCTTGTCCTCGGGGGCTAATGGTTTGTTGTCAATTTGAACGGGGAATTGATGGTATATTCTGACTCCCCTAACAGAGTTAAATCTCCTCCACACTTGTGAGATTGGAGCGTGGCAATTTAGAGAGGAGCAGAAAACTTTCCAGGAGTCACGTTTTGCTTTTTTAATAATTCTTTTAGCCTGTGCAGTTCTTTTCTTACAGTCTATTAAATTGGGGATTGTACAATTCCTGTGGTAGCGTCTCTTTGCTAGGCGGCGTAAAGCTACTGCCCGTGAGCAGGCTTCGTTCCACCAAGGCTTATTTGCTGTCAGTTTGGGTTTCCCTGATGATTTGGTGAACAGAGTAGAGGCAAGATGATTTAAATCATCTGCAATGGATTGGGGAGTAACTGGATTGTCAGATGTTGCATGGGTATCACAAAAGGAGAAGAGCACTTTTGACCAATTTCTCCAATCAAAGTTACGGGGAATCTTCCACTTTGTTCGGAGGGTAATACTGTCAGAAGCAGCTGCAAGGGGGAGAGAAGCTATTACTGGAAGATGGTCACTGCCAATATCGGCCAAGGTCTTGATTTCGATCACACTGAGGAAAGATACAGACCCAATGCACAGGTCCAAGGACGAGGGGGAACCGGAGAATGAATCATAAAAAGTAACTAAATGAGGAGGGCTAAGTAAACATAAAGTGGGAGAATTCAAGATATAGTTAAAGAGGTCCTTCCCAGCCTGATTGGGTGTGCCACAAGACCAAGAAGGATGCTTGCCGTTAAGATCTCCACAGATTATGATCTTTGAGGCTGGGGGGCTTTGGGAGATGTAAAAGTCTAACTCTGAGGGAGACAAAACCTGATAACCATGAGGGTTGTAAATACCAAATACTGTGAGCCAGCTATTGTCAAGATAAGCTTTACAGGCTAGGATCCCAAACTGACCATTTGGATATTCTTGCAATGGGAATGGTAAAAGTGTACAATCATTGCGTAGTAGTAGTAGTACCCCACCACCATGACCATGGGTCCTATCTTTCCTAATAATACAGTATCCTGGAAACCTGGGATTAATGTGAGATTTCAACCAAGATTCACATACAAAACAAAGTGCGGGACGCTGCTTATACAACATTAACTTAAACTCACTAAGGTTACTAAGTAGACTACGAGCATTCCAAAATATTAAAGAAAACCTATTATCCATGTTTGTTTTGGGATGGTGAAGCTGGTTTCAGAGATGAACGAGTATTTTTGATAGAGGTACTAGAAAATGCTTTCATGAAAAGTTTTCGCACTCTTGATGCAGGATGGGGACCTGCAATAGAAGTAGTTTTACAGGTGGCAACAATATCATTTATAAGAGTAGTTAGTGTATCAAGGGGAATAAAGTCCAATATACTGGTTTTTTGTGGAGTAACTTTAGTCTTACTTTCTATTTCCTTGGAAGCCATAGTTTGTGTGGACATGCCATGCTTAATTGGTGCAGGGAGAGTTTCCGTAGGAGCTGAAGTTTGTGTGGACATGTCACACATAATTGGTTTAGGGGGGGTGGAGGTAAACTCTTGTAGTTAATAATTGGTGGGGAGACATTTGCATGAACCTCAACATGATGAGAAGGCCCAGCACCAGAGGTAAGCTCCAACCTAGCCGGTTTGGGACCCCTACTGCCATGGGACAATCCATCATTGGAGGGCACTGATACAGCACTGGGGATAGGGTGAACCTTGGTGTTTCGAGTAACTTTATGGACTAACTTGACAGCTGTACTATAGCTCATCTCATGTTTTTTAACCATTTTTGAAACTAAATTTGCTTCTGTGAATGCTGGGCATTCAGTTGAAGAAGCCATATGAGGGCCATCACAATTGAAGCAACGATGTACAGACTGTACCTGACAAGTATCTGTTCTGTGGGGACCTGCGCATACTGCACAATGATCAGTGGTAGCTCGACAAGATTGAGCTATATGTCCAAAAAGTTGACATTTAAAACATCGAATAGGCCTAGGTACAAATTCTTTAACTCTATATCTTTCATAATAAAGGTACAGATGAGGAGGAATAGGCCCCTCAAACTCCACTTTAACTGGCGGGGACAATGATAAATTTGAGCCCAAAGAATTCCTGTTTTTTGGAGGCTGGAAGCGGGAAACAGATTTTATTTTTATAGTAGGATTACTATATTCAAGCTCAGATAATATCTCTGAGTCCATTAAGGAATTATCTATATTGTATACTATTCCATAATTGCCCTGTTTGCTTGCGGGCAATCGGCAAGACACTTGGAATGTACCAAATGTGGTGATCTTCTGCAGAGAAAGGGTATCATAAGACTGTTGGTCAAGATCAATTGCCAAACAATGGCGAAGAGGATTCGGGCGGAACCCAGTGATCCTAAGTGAACTCAATATAGAATCCCTAAGCTGCCCAACCACCTTAATTTTGCTTTGCAAAAATTCCTCCACTGCCTGATGATGACAAGCATCATCAAACCATAGCACAATAGTCCTAACAACAGTCTCTGAAGAGATCTGGGGAGCAAAATCACTCAGTGAAAGTTTATTGATTTCAGCTAGGCCCATTCGTTGTGGAACTATATTCTTATACGGCCTTCGGAAGGCATCAGCCAATTTACCATTCTGACAAGCTGAAATGGAGCCAACTGGATCTGGTGATAGACCCAGATTCTGATTAACCTTTCCCATTCCTTCCTCAGAAACAGTGTCGAAACCAGAAGTACCAGGAGCAGCTTCTTGGGATGGGCCTATTGTAGTAGACCTGATCTCAGTTTCAGTAAAAAGAGGCGTATATTGCCTTGTTGAACTTGGGCTTGCCTTAGCCCGCTTTTTAGAACTTCTGGTCTTCTGGCTCTGCCAGCCCAAAAATTCAGCTGTGGCATCTGCAACAGCAGTTTCCAATTCACAAGAATCTAAGGGGTCAAAAATACTAATGTCATTACCAACACTAGATCTAGATGAATTTGGACTTCCAGGAGGAGACTTTTTACGTTTGGTTTGCTTAAGCCTATTGTCTCGTTTAGCATTTCTAGAAGCCTTAGGCTGCTGAGAAACAGCTAAAGGAATATCCATTTCAGAGTTTGAGTCGCTTAACTGATCGGGGTCAAGGTTCTCAAGGTTATGGGATGGGCCAGACCTAGGCTGAGCCTGAGTCTCAACTCCAACTCCAAGCCCTGATGCATCTCGTGATGAACGATCGTGTTCAGCCATACGACCCTCCTCAAGACCGAGGTACAGGCGCAGGCTTACCTACGATTAACAAACCAGGTGGCCTAGGGCCCAAGTTAGGTCCCTAGGCCTAATAGTATGTTACCCTACACCAAAATAACCACAAAAAGGTATAATAAGGCCTGGCTAAAAGCCTAGACCTAGCTAGTTAAAAATAAAATTCTTTGAAAGATTCAGAAACGCCAATAATTCCAATTCAAGTATATATATTGTAATCACTTAAAATTTTAAGCTCCGTTTTGAAGACAAAAAACCTCCAGCAGCGGACTTTCAAAACACCGAACTTTTTTCCACCCTGAAGTACTTCGATTAATCATTCATTGCCTCGAGGAATTTTTATGAGACTAAAATCGTCTGGCGTTAACCAAAACAAAATCGGTAAAGTAGGCGCTGAAGGGTTAATATAACGGGTGAAATTCTCATTACTTCACTCGAAATAGGTTATGTCTGAATGAATCTTGGAATAACCCATGCAGAGTTCGGTCAAACAGCTCCATCTTTTTTGTTGTTCAGCCAATTTACTTTTCATTACATCACTATCTTTAAAAGGCTTGGATCACCTGAAGATCAGGGCCCCCATTTCTTTAATTAGCCTTATAAGGCTAACTAACGAAAATATCACGACCTAACCTAACCAATCGTCAAGGGCGTACAGTTGACCTAACGAATGGTTAGAATAGGTCGTGATATTTTTGTTAGTTAGCTTTATAAGGCTAACTAAAGAAGGCTGGGGGCCCTGATCTTCAGGTGATCTAAAGACCTTCTACAATTTGTGCATATATATACCCTAGTTTAGGAGTATTCCCGTAACTCCGAAACTTGATTGGTAGATTAAGAAAACAACCAGTCGTAGAATAGATTTCAGATGTCAAAAGTTTGTTTGCTGCTATAAATAGTATACAGTTTCGGAAAAAAATTCACGTAGAAACAAAATTTTTTAAAAGCATGAAAAATTACTAATTGGTAATAGTGTTTTTCTTTGGATATTTTAGTCTTTTTGGTGACTAATAAAATGTCGAGAACAAAGCTCAGTCATTACTGATTAAAGTTATAAATTTTTTAGAAATTTTATGTTTATAGGCAAATATTTTCGGAAAATATACGACTTTTTTCAATACCAGAGCACTAAATACTGGCTGAAGCACGACTTCAAACTTATTCAGTCCCTCGGAGTTTCTTTCGGTGCCAAAATTGTGCGAGGGGCGTACTTGGAGAAGGAGAGGGAATTGGCCAGACGAAACAATAAACCAGACCCAGTGAATGAAACTTATGAACTTACAAACGAAATGTACGATAGGTCAGTATTATAAAGTAATCTTTACGAGTACATTCAGTCGGACCATTTGTGGATGTGAAAATTAAAATAAATTGAGAAAAAGGAACTCTACAGTCAGTAACTAATTTAGAAAATGGTTTTGATATAATGTCAACTTCTGTGCTTGTTTCAGCTTAATTAACTTCCTTGCGCCTCAAGTTGCGGCTTGCCCCGAAAAATGTCAAGTTGTTGTCGCAACTCACAATGAAGCGTCGGTCCAAAACGCAGTCCAGAAGATGAAACTACATGGTATTCCGAACTCAAGTTTTGAATTTTTGTTTGCACAAGTATACGGCATGGCAGAGAATATTTCGGTTCCCCTTTGTAAGTAAACTTCTGTTTCTCTTGCTTTTATACGTTCTAGAAAATAAATTACGCTTCACAAATCAATAGAAATGACATTTATTTTACATACAGTATTTCAAAAGTTAGATTTCTGATATTTACTGCCGATAAAATATTAAAATAATGCCGAAATATGAAACCAAAATATTTGAGTAATCCTTGTTTCTTCGTATTTTTGCAAACGACAAATTTACAAATACATAGGCAAGAATTGATCATCACCTGCAGTTTCATTATGCAGTGTAATTATCAATCGAAACGTAAATTTGGTTCATAATTACTATGTCTTAAGGTATATCGTACAGTTGAATTGTGTAGAGCTTCTAGAACCCCCTCCCTCTAAAAACTCTAGCACCATAGTGATCGTTAACAGTATCCATAAGAAACACAGCTCCTAAAGAAAAAGTCTTGCCACACACGCAACAATAAAGCTAGTATTGAAGTCGCTATACTCAATTAGGTTTTGACTAAAGTTTGTATTTTTTCACAGCTAAGGCAGGTTACTCGGTATATAAATCAGTGCCATACGGAAACATCAATGAGGTCTTGCCGTACCTCTCAAGAAGAGCCAATGAAAACAGAGCAGTGTTTAGGGGCGCCAGACGCGAGAGGGAGCTTTTGTCGCAGGAGCTCCGACGCCGGATGAAAGGGAAATAAACGGAGCTATTAAGGTCATTATCACACAAGGCATTTATCCCCGGAATATAGGTCGAAGATTATGCAGTACAGTACTGAATTAGCGCTGACGCACAAATGTATAAACGTAAATATAAATGTGTAAATAAATAACAAAATAAATTTTATAATATAGTATATAGGACAAAAACTATAAGCTATCTAATGGAATACATAAAATAAAAAGGAAAATGTATTCATGCTTATTTGTCAACATTTTGAAAAGCAAAAGCGGTAGGATTTGTAATCAATACCAAGGGGTCCAGGAGCATGCCCCCCCCCCGGGAAATTTTTAAAAATCTTGACTTACATGGTACACTCTAGCGCATTCTGAGCATAAAAGGTTTGATATGATTTGCATGTTGTTCGTATTGATGTGAAAATCGGTGACCTACAGCGTAGCGCCTAAAGCGGTAGGGTTGGCAAATATGATTCATGTCTCCATCGGGCCAGGCTTGGCTGGCAGTATGATGTGGCCATCATCGTATTCCATGACATATTTTTTTCTAATAGTTTACACAAGATTCTTTTTACGTCATTTTAAAGCGCTAACATAAGCGCTAAATCTTCAGTCAGTGTGTCGAGGCGTTAACTTCATTAATTGAACTTGCATGCAAATAAAATACGAGTTTTAGATTTTATTTACATTATTATTTGCAAGTATGAATGATGTATGCACACTATTTTGTTTACAAATTATATTAAAGCAGGATGGAACTGCAAGAGGTTCACTCTTGTGAGGAGTAAAAGTTTTTATATTCAACACGATACAAATTAACATATTATTGTTAAACCACAGTACAATATTTATGTTTCGCTGTAACTGTAACCGTTAAAGTATATATATTGCTCAGCATAAAGTATCCTGTATATACACAGGTACTTTAAGTGTTATCATGCATTTCACGTAACAGTACTAAAACAATAACTCCCATACTGTTATAATTTTTATACTGTTTCTAAGTATAATTTATCACATCGCGTTAATATTTACCGTTCATTCGAATTTTGATATGAATAATTTAACCCATTAATATCTGTTTTTTCCAATATTTTACCAATTACTTCAGTATTCACCTTATGATGTATTGATTTACCACGCAGCGATGCGGTCTGATGGTTTTTAGTTTTTAAGCTCTGCTCTAACGAGAGTTGTTCCCTAAGATTGTAATGATTTTGCACAAAATTAATAAATCTTTCGCTCAAAAGGTTTTTTTTCTTTACATATTCCACCCACAGTTAATTGCTTTTAGGTTACTAAAAATCTGAATACACTTTTTTAACTTCAGTCAACTTAATTCATAAAAAAAAAAGTATTTAAGGTGACTAATGGTGTTAGGCTGAGAGCACTATTAAAGGTATGTGAACAATATGGTATAGAAAATGACATCACCTATAATGGGGCAAAGAGCTGTATTTTGATTTTTAGGTGTAATCTACTGAAACATGTATCATGTGGGTCTTTTGAAATGAATGGTCAGACTATACCTTTCAAAGACACATGTAAATACTTAGGTCATGTAATTACTCACGAGCTGCGAGATGAACTTGATATTGAGAGGCAACGTAAAAAGCTGTATGTACAGGGTAACATGCTAGTAAGGAAATTTGATATGTGTTCAGAATCAGTTAAAATTTACCTTTTTAGAACTTACTGTACTGCATTGTATACATCCCATCTGTGGTGGAATTATACAAAAACTGCTATGAATAAACTCTGTTGCTTATAATAATATTTTTCGTATGCTATGTAGGGAACCAAAATGGTGCAGTGCCAGTTTTATGTTTACTACGAGTAACCTACCTACCAGCCAAATGTTAATCCGGAAGAATATATATAATTTCATTACTAGGGTCCAAAACAGCTCTAATGTGTTATTGTACAATGTCCTGTCTTCAGATACTGTGTACCTCTCACCTATATGGCAGTCTTGGTTCAGACAGCTGCTGGTTTACAATACCTTATTTTTGTAATGTAGCAAAGATTATATATGCATATTAAGTTGTGTTATAATAAGTGTTATAGCAAGTGGCTATGTTATAATAAGTGTTATAAGATGTCTCAGGTAATAACAATATACATAAAATTGTCAGATAATTAATCAAATAGTATGCCAGTATGCTAGGTTAAGTGGCTATGTTGGCCTTATTTTTATATTATTTTTGTATTAAGTTCAATGTATACGTAAGATTGTACTTGTATGTTAGGTTAAGTGGCTATGGATTGTGAATGATTCGCAATAAAGATGTTTTGTTTGTTGTTTGTTTAGATTTAACAGGCCAAAGTCTGCATGTTTAGGTAAAATTATTAATTACACTTGTCCTATTCGTATATACTGTACACACACACACACACACACACACACACACACACACACCCTTAATTTTACTACTGTAGCGGTTTGTTTTATCGTAATGATTTGTACTTGTCATTATAAGTAAATAAAAATAATGTTCATACGTTTGTTATATCGAACTTATATTGTAATGCAAACTTTGACGATCCTCCAATTTCAATCGCATTTAACTGCATTGAACTCCGATAGTGTTTGTCTGGTTATGCCCAACGTAAAGGGGCCCATACACGCTCAGTGAAAATGTGCATGTGCACTGCACAAACTGATTTGTGCAGTTCAATTTGTGCGTGTATGAGGGTAGTTTGCGGAAATGCGCGGGCCCCGCGCGTGCACTGTGCTAATTCAGTCGCTTCCTGAAAATCCATGCGCAGTCCCAGCAATGCACATGTCTAGTTTGAGCGTGTATGGGGAGGTGTGTAGCTTTCGCTCAGTTCTTGCGCTGACACCGTGACGAGAACACCTCAGTTGCTGTCAGTATGATGAGTGATTGTATCGATAACCGCACGTTTTGGCGCGAGTTTATTGAACTATACCAAGAACACCCGTGCCTTTGGAAAGTGAAAAGTAAAGATTACTCTGATAGGAACAAGAAAAGTGCTGCTTACGAAATACTAGTGAATAAACTGAAAGAAAAAGACGAAGGCGCTAACGGAGATTCTGTAGTTAGGAAAATCAACACAATGTATTCCAAATAGCCTTACATGTTTCTGGTATTATTCTGCCAAGTGCTTGAGCAGAGATTGCTACTGAAAATTTAAGGTCTTCATATGATCTTCCTGTAGCAAGAAAACGCAGGGTTGCTGACAGTCGTTCGTGTGGTGAGATAGATGTTCTCATGCAGGTGTCTTGCTTTTGTATCAACGGAGTCACTAGAGCAAGGAGTTGGCGGTAGAAGATTCATCCATTCGCAGGTAATTAAACCAATCTGTTGGCTCCAGGCGCAGCTCCTCCATCAGTGAAGCATGTGAAAGAGAACTTCTCTTTAAAAGCCAATCTTTCGCCCACTGTTTCCGAGGGCGCTTCTTTTTTCTTTTCTGTGAAATGTAAGCTGCTGAAATGGTCAACGCAATCAGTATAAGGTCGTCTTCAGAGAGTGTAGCTGACATCTTCACTCGATGAAGGTACGGCACAACTGAGCAAAGTAGCTCAGTGCACATGAGTAGTGTATAGGCAAAGGCCTTGGCATGCGCAAACCGGGTTTGCACAGTGCACTGTGCAGTGCCACTGAGCGTGTATGGGCCCCTTAAGGGAACGCTGACCTCAAAACATCAAAACAGATTTTATATGAATTTATTCAAGTTAACTTTTGAAACACTGTGATCAAAGGTTAGGGCGAATTAAGATGAATATAGCATTGAAAGAGAGAAAGGTTAAGTCGGCTTTAGCCGACTATAATTAACGGAATTTACATTAAACCAACATTATGAAACAGAACACATCTTACGGTCACGGTCACTGACAGGGTAGACTACAGGAAATTATTCTCATTTAATACTAATCCGACAAGAAATAATGGTTTTAAATTGGAACTTAAAACATTTAGTACCTCCATCTACAGTAATTTCTTCTATAAAATAGTTAATATCTGGAACCAACTTCTCTCGGAGGTTGTTTCAAGCAAGAGTTTAAATATGTTTAAAAATAGGCTAGACAAAGTTCTGAACACACTCAAGGTTTAAGACTGTCCTCACACATAATATAATTTAAGAAAATAGTATTATAACGTAACTCTGCGGGAGTTTAAACACTTCTTCCTACACTTATTCTCACCCGACTTTAGAGAGACGTCTCTGGTTGATTGTGCCTCACATAGCATGCTCAACCACTGAACAACTGTTTTTGTCACTTGCCTCATAAACACCCCTAAGTGGGAGACTCTCGAATTCACCGTAGTAACAACGGGTGATCACCCACGAAACACTTTCATTCTCGATAAGGAGCAAGTACACGGGGATAGATACAAGGACCTTCCACTAATGTTCCTCACTCGAAAGAGATTTTCTCTACTTTCGTGGTGGCACAACATCGCGAAGTATAAACGACTCAATTCCTGTTTCCACCCCTTTCCTGTAGAAGCATTTCATCACTTTGCCGGTGTGATGGCTTTGCGCATACCTGGGTGTAGACATAGAAAGTTTAGCCTTTACCTCTCTCTTGATCCTTTTGGATCCTGAAGTGGGTCATGAGGTCTTTGTCGGACCGATACCTCGGTAAATAGAGCTGTAAATAAGCTTATTTTGTATAAAATCAAAACCAAATGTTCGAGGTCTTTGTGACGATACCAAGTGGTTGATGTGCGATCTGCCCAAGTATATTATTTGTTAGTTTATACGACGGTGCCATCTTGTGTACGATCTCTATGTGTGCATGGCGTAACTGCAGAGCTAGCTTATATATTCTCCTCTTTCCTGTAAAATTTCCTTGGCTACTTTTTCAGGGTCAAAATATTTTTCAACCTTTTTTCGTACCCACCTCTGGCGGGGAGGGTGTGGAGAGAGTCTTATGCATTAGAGGAATAGTTAAAAAAATAAACAGTTTAATAAAAGGAACCTCCCCGAGTGGCCCGAAAGGTCTTTGAGGTTTGTCTTGTCCTTGTAACTCCTTATATATATATATATATATATATATATATATATATATATATATATTAGATTAATTAGATCTAATAACCTTTCAATAATGGCAAAAATTAATAAATGCCATCTACCTCTTGGAAACCATACTCGTTTTCAAACATAAACCAGAAAGAAATCATCATACCTATTCCATAATCTCAATATCTTTCAATAAAAAATTTTACCAACCAACGAAATTAACACGTCCTTAAACGAACTATATACATCTTTCCCGATCTTCATTCTCTGCTGCGTTTGTGATTAAGTAACTTGTACTTGATTGGCTTCTCTTAAGGTTTAATAGATTTTAATATTTTCTATTTTAATTTGTCCACAACGTTCTCCATTCCCCGAAATTATTTTAGAAGGTTCTTTACTTAAATTTACTCTCCAAGCAAAGTAAGCCCCTTTTTACAGGTTTCATTTACAATATTTATTTTTAACTGTATTACTTAACTTCATAATATAATTTCATGACTGTTTTAGTTTTTAGTTTGTGGCGTTTGTGATTTGTCGGTATTTAAAAGTGTTTTAACTTCACATCTGGTTCTTAATATATATATATATATATATATATATATATATATATATATATATATATATATACACACCTCGTTCAGGTTCTGTGTGTTGGTCTCTCTTCACACAAAGGTTAAGTTGGTGGCCCCGCCTCTAGGCCTGGCTTGGCGGAGGAACGAGTTGCTCTCTTGCCCTCTCCACCGCACATAGCCAGGTACACCCAGCTCATTTGGTATCGTCCTGAGCCAGGCATCTAGTCTTCTCTTGAAGACTTCAACTTTGACTCCTGTAACGTTTCTGAGGTCCTTTGGAAGCTGGTTAAAAAGTCTTGGCCCCTTGACAACCAAGCTATTTTCCTTCAGTGTTGAAGAGATCCCTTGCCGGGCCTTTAATTTGGGAACAATACACATTCTGCCTTTCCTATTTTCCAGCGTTGTTTGGATGTTAATTGGGTTTAGCTTGAAGTTTGGTACCAGTTTTTCGATCATTTTCCATATGTAGATTATGGTATACCTCTCTCTTCTTTCCAGGGAGTACAGATTTAGTTTATGTAGTTTTTCCCAGTAATTGAGTTCTTTGCAGCTATCAGTCTTGGCTGTGAAATGTGTCTGCGTTTCTTCTAGTTTATTAACTTCTTCCTTTTTATATGGGGACGTCAGAACTGAGCAGTATTCAAGTTTTTGTATGACCAGTGTTCTCAGCAGGGGAATCATTACTGTCTTGTCCCTCATTTTGAACGTTCTTAGTACCTGTCCCGCGACTCTTTTTGCTTTGTTTATTGCTATCTGATTTTGTGTCTCAAATTTGGCATCATCGGTCATTACCACCCCCAAGTCGACCGCTTTCGTACTTCTCTGAATTTCCTGTCTATCTGGAGCATGATATGTAGTCTGTTTAAGTTCCTCATTTCTACCATATCTCAAGAGCTGAAATTTCTCGGTGTTAGATGTCATGTTGTTGTCTTCTGACCATTTGTATATTTTGTTCGTGTCCCTCTGCAAGGCTTCCACTTCATTTGCATCGCTGATTTTTCTGCTGATCTTTGTATCGTCCACAAAGGATGTTACTTTACTGTTCCTATTTACTCCACTGTCTATGTCTGTTAGCGTGATAATGAACAGGAGTGGGGCCAGTACTGTACCTTGTGGTACTGAGCTGCGTACTTCTGATTCTGATGATGATACACCTTGAATTTTGACGACCCCTCTCTCTCTCTCTCTCTCTCTCTCTCTCTCTCTCTCTCTCTCTCTCTATATATATATATATATATATATATATATATATATATAATTTTAGCACTGAAGATAACAATAGACTATGTTGAAAGCTTTGAATATTAAATGTTTGCATACGGACTAGTCTTGTTGTTCCTTGTTTATACGCAGTAATTTATGCATAACTTCATTCAAAGGCTTGCTCTTAGGAAGCGTAACTTAAGGATTAACAAGAAAACCCAGGTATAACATTCTCATTTGGACAATCTGTACCTTTCACATTGCCCAAATAAGAATGCGTTTTCCTGTTCGTCCTATAATATATATATATATATATATATTATATATATATATCCAGATTTGTGCTTGGAAAAACCGGGACAGGGGCGGATCTATGCCCTATAGCCTATAGGCTTATTTTGAAAACGCTTTTTAACAGAGTAAATTAATACTAAATATAATAATACACGCCTTATAATTTCATATTCGCATAGTATATAATTAATAACTCTCAAAATATGTAAAAGCGAAACAAAATGTCCCGGAAAACCGGGACGTATGGACACTATATATATATATATATATATATATGTTAAACACAGACCGTGCATAGAACAAGGAACTCTTCTGAGAAAATTAAATCCACTATAGTCCGAATAAGTAATGGTAAATGACAAATACCATAGTTTTTCTTTTTAATGATGCAAGCCCGACGTGGGCAACGGGTCTCTCGCAAAGAGGTCCCATAAATATAGCTTCCCTCCACCTATCTGCAAAGCAGACAGGATCCAGCTTTGGGACATGGATCTAGGGTTTAAAGCAGCCTAGCCCTGCTACATTTAGAACCTCAATATAAGCAAAAGACTCGTTGCATTCACGTCGGATTGGATACATCAAAGAAAAAGGGGTAACTATTGTATTTTTAGCCAAAAAAACCAAAACTTAAACCTCAACCGGGACATTGAGCGTCCACTTTTCAAGGCACATAACACGTCCGTTTAATATACACAAACTCAGAATGGTCCCCTGAGAAACTTATATGTTAAACACAGACCGTGCATGGAACAAGGAACTCTTCTGGGAAAATTAAATCCACTATAGTCCGAATAAGTAATGGTAAATGACAAATACCATAGTTTTTCTTTTTCATGATGCAAGCCCGACGTGGGCAACAGGATCTCGCAAAGAGGTCCCATAAATATAGCTCCCCTCACCACCTATTTGCAAAGCAGACAGGATCCAGCTTTGGTACATGGATCTCGGGTTTAAAGCAGCCTAGCCCTGCTACATTTAGAACCTCAATATAAGCAAAAGACTCGTTGCATTCACGTCGGATTGAATACATCAAAGAAAAAGGGGTAACTATTGTATTTTTAGCCAAAAAAACCAAAACTTAAACCTCAACCGGGACATTGAGCGTCCACTTTTCAAGGCACATAACACGTCCGTTTAATATACACAAGAGAGACCCGTTGCCCACGTCGGGCTTGCATCATGAAAAAGAAAAACTATGGTATTTGTCATTTACCATTACTTATTCGGACTATAGTGGATTTAATTTTCCCAGAAGAGTTCCTTGTTCCATGCACGGTCTGTGTTTAACATATAAGTTTCTCAGGGGACCATTCTGAGTTTGTATATATATATATATATATATATATATATATATATATATATATATATATAATGCTGTAACTGAAAATTCTCATTTCGAGAAAACTATCTTCTAATAGAGCTTCTAATTTGTTGTTAGTATTTCACATTCTCTTAAAATAAAGTTTTAAAAAGCTTAAAATATTTGTAGGACTAAATATAAACACCAATAAAATAAAACAGTTGGTTCTCTTATATTTGAGTCACTCGTTTTGTTTTGCTGTAAAATGTTCCATGAAGCCATAGGCGTAGGAGGTGGGGGGTCAGTTGATCCCACAAATTCAGTCCTGCTGAATTTGAGGCGGGGGGGGGGGCAGTTGACCCTACAAATTCAGCTCGGCTGAATTTTTTCAACCAATTACACCCGAAAATTTGGGCAAAAGCCCAGTACACACATTTTCATTCACCACAATTTCACCCGAACCTTTTTATGATTTTCATATTGGGTATCATCTCTTTGCTCGAAATCTCTGTCTTGAGATCTTGAACGATGCAATATTTGATTATAGAAAGGAAAACCTGTCTCGAAACGGCAGTATTTAAGTACCCCCATTTGATATAACCTGTTACAACTTACTCTATTCTTGTAACTTGTTTGGTGCTCAGCCTTTGTACAGTTGTGTATACCTACAAAATGTTCAATAAAACTGACTTAAAAATGGACTTTCGGTTTCGCTTATATTTTTCGGACAAAACTTGCTTCTCACCCTCCTCCCGACAAAATCGGGCCCCTACGCCTATGCATGAAGCTATGTTCATTTACAATTAAGCAAATGTACTGTTTTCGCGAAAAGTTCGTTTACAAACAAAATTTCTGGAAAGCATAAAAAGTTACTAATTGTTTCCGACCAAGTAAATTTGGAGGGAACATATTGGATTGCCCTTGTTCGTTCGTTCTCCATTCATCACACTTTTGTGTCCCGACTTTAACTTTTGAACCGCTCAACATAAATTGATGAAACTTCATACCCGTATGTATCATAACACGATATGTCATGAGCAAGAAACGGGTCTTTGCACGAAAGGGCAAGGTCACTAACAAAGGTCAAAGGCCAAGTGGAGGTTCGCGCATAAACTTTTGACGAGTCGGCAGTCATCATTATTTTATACTTTTCTTCACTTTAACATTTTTCTGATAAGCGCTGGCTTTTTTGTATTTCACCAAGAAGTATATCTTGCATTTCTAGGGAAGGTCATCAACTTTGCTTTTTGTTTTTGGAGTTTCATCACAATTCTAAATTTTCTTTCCAATCTCTGTTTCTCTCTCCGTCCTCTTTACTTTAAGCAGTCGTCATTTTTATAGTTTTAACGTTGTTCTGAATGACGGTTGACATTTATGATGATTTCTGAAACTACAATAAAAGCAACTTTGATGATAGATGTCATTTATTATAGCGTTTGTTACCTAGAAATATACCTGGTACTTCCAGAGAATTTGAGCAACACTGTTTCATCTTTTCAGAATATCATCGCGAATGTTTATAACACGTTTCCCCTCTACAACGTTCATGTTTCTACCTCCCCTTTCGTTACCTTCACGAGTTTGTTCGTTTTGAACGTTGTTCTGACGATAGCTGGCATTTATTTGTGTTTTTCAACAAGAAATATTCCTGGTATTACCAGGTAATGCAAATAAGATTAATATTTTTTTAGAATTTTATAGTGAATTTTAAAAACATGCTTATTGTTACTGTATAGGGTGATTCACTCGCTGGTAGCCCCAAAATATCATATTAGCGATACTCTGGGGCTACTAGCGAGTGAACCACCCTGTATAATTTTCATGGTTCTCCCTATGAACCTGTTACCTTGAGCAGTCATAATTTTATGCTTTAACGCTGTTTTAATGACCATTGACATTTATTTTCCTGCTCTCCCACGAGAAATATAATAGATTTTTCCAGTAAAAGTGAGTAGCGTTGATTGTCTGGGTTTTCATCCCAAATTCTTGAATAAATTTTCCATCCGACAATCTTGATGTTTCTCCCTCTGATTGTGTTACTTTCATCAGTCATCGTTCGATACTTCTTTTTGCGCTTTGCTAATGTAATGAATGTGACATTTTACTGTTTTTCATCGTTCAATATATCTAGTATTTCCTGCTTATGCGAGGAGTTATCTTTTCTTTCTGGAATTTTATTGAGAATTCGAACTGAATATTTACATTTTCAATCTTGATATTTCGCTTTCTGACTATTTTACCTTCAACAGTTGTATTTTATACAAAGGTGGGCAGTTGCGCCGCAACTTGCGGCGCAACATTTTTGGTTGCGCTTGCGCTTGCGGCGCAACTTTTTGAAAAGGGTTGCGCTTGCGCGTGCGGCGCAACTATTTCAGCAGAGTTGCGGTTGCGGCTGCGGCGCTACAAAAATCGTTGCGCGTGCCCACCACTCTATTTTAATAGGTTGTTTTTTAGCATTTCTATAATGGATGTTTATGTTAAGTTTTGTATTTTTCATCGTTTAATGTATTTCCAGAGAATGGGAGCAAGAATACTTTCTTTTTTAATTTTATTGCGAATTCCAAAAGCATTTTTCTATTCTAAACTATCTATATTTTTATCCCTCCAACTTTGTCGGGTTTGCTAATTGTTTGATCGTGGTTACCTTCACCAGTCATAGTTTATATTTTATCTGTTCTAATTGGACCTGACGTTGGTGCCTAATGCGTACTGCTCCACTCCATAACGTCGATGCTTCTCCCTCCCATTTTGCTAAGTTCACTAGTTGTCATTTGATACATCTTGCTTTAATTCACTTCCAAGGATAATTGTCATTTATTTAGATATTTTCCATCAAGAAATATAGCTAGTATTTCCAGGAGTTGAGCTATTGTATTTTCTCCCTGGAATTTCATTGTGAATTTGGAATGCATGTTTATGCGTGTTTACATTCTATTATGTCGGTTTCTCATATGTATATTATATATATATTTATACATAAACAAATGACAGGTAAATGTAATGAATTCAGAATGAGAAACATCGACATAATAGAATGTAAACATGCATAAACATGCATTCCAAATTCGCAATGAAATTATACATATACAGTGAGTACACGTAGGAACTCGCTGGAAAATTCCACACATGGGCAAGAAACCTCCACAAAGGAACGTTTATTTTACTTTTTTTTACACACACACACACACACACACACAATAAATAATGAACTCTGTTCTAATGAGCGCTGACATTTATTTTGTATTTTCCGTCATTTGATAGAGAAGCATTGTCTAAGTTTTGGGGATTTCATTGGAATTCCTAAAACGTGTTTTCATTCTAAGATCGCGGATGTTTCTCTCTCCAGAGTTCATTACGTTCAGCAGTCATCATCTGATATTTTTTGCTTTAACCCTGTTCTTATGATCGTTTTAATTTCCACCGAGAAATATATCTGGTATTTCCAAGGAATGTGATCAGCGTTGCTTTTTTGTTTTTGGAATTCCATCGAAAATTCCTAAAAATTCTTTTAAAGCTGTTCTGAAGGTGGCTGTTAATTGGATGTTTTGCACAGTTAATATATCTCGAAATTCCAGATAATGTAAACAGGCGTCCGTTTTCTTTTACAGAATTTCATTGCGAAAGCCGAATATACGTTTCTATTCTTCCTCAGACTTCATTACATTCACCAGTCGTCATTTGATATATATATATAATATATATCAACTCAACCTTTCAAATGTTCCCTGCGATGATTTCTCATTTCACGCACGAAGGTCAAGCTTGTTGCCCGTCATATATATATATATATATATATATATATATATATATACTGTATATATATATATATATATATATATACTGTATATATATATATACAGGAATACCTCGGATAAGACGGTTTCAAACAGGACGGATTTCGCATAGGACGGATTGAATATTATAATATAAAATTAATTATTTAATGTAATATTTAAGATATTTAAAAGGAATGTCAGTGCGACGATATATTAAGTTTCAAACAACCCGCGCGCGGTCTATACTACAAGTTTTTGGAAAAATTATAACATCAGAAATGTTATAGAAAACCAATCAAGCGTGGCTTGAAGTCACTGCGAGTAATATGCGAGCAGTGTGGAAAAATATTCTACCACATTGTGCAACTGATTTTCGTGGTTTCGAAAATCACATTGCAGGAGTTGCAACTGACATTGTTAGCATTGGGAAGGATCTTGGATTCGAAAATGTTGATGCACCAAATGTTATCGAGTGTATTGAATCGCATTCGAAAGATCTAGACAATGAAACTCTAATCAATCTAGAACAACAACGAGTTTAAGAAGAAGAAGAAGCGAAAGAGGAAGATGCAGAAGCAGAAGACGTTCCTACAAAAGAATTTTCAACTGGTGATCTTGCATTCTTATTGTTTTATTTCACATTTAAACATGTTAAATCATTATAATTATCGAAAATAATCATGCAAAAAACGTAATTTAAAATGTCTTGGAACGACCTACAGTATTTCCCATTAAAACATGCCTCGAACAGGGCGGTTTCAAACAGTGCGGCATGTCGGCGGAACGAATTAACCGTCTTATCCGAGGTATTCCTGTATATATATATATATATATATATATATATATATATATATATAAATCCACAAAGAAAAAGAAAAATTATTCCAAGGTCTTTCGTGTACTCAGAAGTACACCGCGTCAGGGAATGTACTTCTGAATACACGAAAGGCCTTGGAAGCATTTTTTTTTACCTTGTGGGTTTGTATCTTTATTCATTTCACGTGTTTAATTGTGGAATTCATCCTATATATATATATATATATATATATATATATATATATATATATATATATATATATATATATGATACACACAGACCGTGCATGGAATAAGGAACTCTTCTGGGAGAATTAAATCCATTATAGTCCAAATAAGAAATGGTAAGTGACAAACACTATAGTTTTTTCTTTTTCATGATGTTAGCACGACGTGGGCAACGAATCACTCGCAAAGAGATCCCACCATGAAACGGACATGTTATGTGCTTTGAAAAGTGGACGCTCAGTTTTGCCAGTTGAGGTTTAAGTTTTGGTTTTTGGCTAAAAATACAATAGTTACCCCTTTTTATTTGAGGTATTCAATTCGACGCGAATGCAACGAGTCTTTAGATTATATTGAAGTTCTGGAAATAGTAGGCTAGGTGTAGTTGTAACCCCGAGATCCTGTCCCAAAGCTGGATCTTATCTGCTTTGCAGATAGCTGGTGAGGAAAGCTATATTTTTGGGGCCTCTTTGCGAGTGACCCCACGTCGTGCTAACGTCATGAAAAAGAAAAAACTATAGTGTTTGTCATTTACCATTACTTATTTGGACTAGAGTGGATTTAATTTTCCCAGAAGGGTTCCTTGTTCCATGTATGGTCTGTGTGTATCATGAAAGAACCTCAGGGGACCATTCTGAGTTCAATCCCATATATATAAAGTTGTTCAAATAAGCAATAATAGTATATAGTTTGGGTGTTTTCTACTGTTTAATATACCTCGAAATTCCATGTAATGAAAACAGGGTTGCCTTTTCTTTCGAGTTTAATTTTTGAATTTTAAAGCATATTTCTGGTATAATCTCAGACGTTATTTTTTCTGACTCTGCAACATTTAGGGAGTTGTCATTTGATATTTTTTTGCTTTGATGATATTTTGATTAGAGCTGACTTTTATTTCGTGTTTTCTACCGACAAATATAACTGATATTTCCGGGAACGAATAATTATAAGTGTTACCTTTTCTGTTTAGAATTTTGCCACGATTTTCCAAATCATGTTTCCATTCTACAATCTCGATGTTTCCTTCCATGACTCTCTTGCTTCCATATTTTTTATTTTTTTTTGGTTCATCGCTATTCGAATTGAAGCTTATATTTATTCAGATATTTTCTACACTTTCATATATCTTGTATTTCTAGAGAATATGAGCAGGGTTTTCTTTTCGTTTCTTGGAGTTTCAACGAGTATTCCTAAAACATATTTCCTTTCTACATTCTCGATGTTTCTTCCTCTGATTGTGTTACCTTAGTTAGTTGTATGATATATATATATATATATATATATATATATATATATATATATATTGAAAATAACTACGAAGGAAAATTAAAACACTAAATAGTGCTCAAGGATGAGGATGTCAGGCGAAAGCGCTTGAGCACTCTTTCGGGTTTTAATTTTCTTCGTGGTTATTTTTATCATAAATATTATTCACGTGTAACTTTCATGAAATAATAATTGATATATATATATATATATATATATATATATATAGTAAATCCTCACATAGAACGTCTTCAGAAGCCGCGGTATACATATCCCTGCCAAACCCCAGGAGACGCTAAAATGCGGTTTGCCAAGCCAAATTTAAATTAGACGTAACCAGAACGCGACACAGAGACCCAAGAGGACTTTGAGTTTTGGGTAGATGACTCTGAACCCTCTCACAACTAAAATCTCTCCCCCTTCCCAACATCACCCTCGCTATCATTACCATTAATTCTTCATGTTCATTTATTAAGGTAAAAAAAGTTTTTTATACTGTACTAGCAGAGAACCTGCTCTTCGTACGGGTAGCAAAAATATCCCGCCCTACTATTCAATTCACCGGGTATTCAGTAATTTTGCCGTAGGTTTCGATTAATTTTAAGCAACCTTAGAATGAGACGTGAATGTAAAAATTAACCAACTGGTTAGGTTAATTGAATGCCCGGTTAGGTCAACTCTACGCCCTTGACGAGTGGTTAAGTTAAGTCGTAATATTTTAGTTTACTGTCAAAATTTAAAGAACCTCAAAACACACGTTTATTAAAGGGCCAATCCTGTACTTGTGCAGAGAAATTCATGAGAAAACGTGTGCTGTCCCCCAATTACTGGGGGCTCAATTATTTGGTCAATAAAACTATAGAAAAGAATGCAGCCATGAAAATCTTAAGCTTTACAAATCTTGACACAATGTGAAGCTCAAGATTTTCATGGCTGCGTTCTTTTCTATAGTTTTATTGACAAAATAATTGGGGATACGACAAAAAATAAAAAAAGATTTGAATAATTAAAATTTAATACAATCAGTCCACCCCAAGCAAGTGCTGGACATAAAATAGTGTTTGCTACTGGTTTTTTTCTTTATTTCTATTTCAAATAGAAATGGCTTAACAAAACTAAAATTACCTCCAGAAAAAACAAAAACTAAAAAAACTTTATTATCTAGCATATAAACCTAGCAGCGCGGGCAAAAACAGCTAGTACATTATATAAGTAAAGCATTATAGTATTTACAGACCTATGCAATCGCTCACCTAGATACAGTAGTTCAGTTAATATTGTTCTAGTAAGGCGTAACGCACAAGGTCTAAGAAACCAGGGACCGTGGTCCTCCACTAAATAGTGAGGACAAAAATTACTTTAGTTAAATGAAATACAGTTCCATTAGCAATGGCGGATTCAAGCTGAGGCCGGGGGTTCGAGGTCCCCCCCAGTGGGAAAAAATATGCATAAGTATATATTTCTGCATGTACAATTTACTGAAATAAAATGTTTGAGTCTTTAAATTTGCCATATTACAATTTGATTGGTAAACCTGCCCCCCCCCCCCTTTTTGAAGAAACCCTGAATCTGCCGCAGTTCATTAGTACTGTCAATAATTTTTTTTTCTATACTATAAAAAGGCAGTCCTGTCTATCTGTAGACGTCATGTATTTACTATTAAGTGATTTTGAGCATAGAAATAAATACGCTTTGCTTTGTTTCAACTTTTTATTCTAGTGCTTTAAGATTTTCATTGCTGCGTTCTTTTCTATACTGTATGCGAAAAATGCTCTGTATGAATTGGTCCACAATTAACCCACCCCTTATATCTCCAGTCTAACTATAGAGTAGATCAAGTCTAGCCTAGAGGGGTCAGCCTAGAGATTCCGGAAATGGTCCAGAGCGGGCAGATAAATTGAGGTCCACAGTAGGATTCCTCACCAAATTAGGTTAGGGCAATCTACCTTCACCTTTGTTAAGCTATGAGTTGATGCTGGGTCTTAGGCCACAATGTAGGCCTAATTTGTCTGACCCAGTTTAATTTAATGTGATTAATTTGCTGGGTTAAAAACACAATTAGTCACTTACTGCTAGTTATTAGAGAGTCTCTTTTCTCCTTCCTGTTTAATTGTCGAGAGCGTACTTGCTGGTGGGGATCTTTCTTCGGTGTCTGTTCTCGTCCCTTCTCCAGTTCCGTCCTCTCGCCCTGTTCCTCGTTTTCGTTGCTTTTTCCACCAGCGTTGTCTTGGTTTTTTCCTCGGTTGGTTGAGTGGTAATGTATATCTGTTACCGAGCACGCTCTTCTCACACAGTATATAAATACTAGTGTGGAGAATAACTCTGGTGAGCAACCAATTGGTTTCATCCACCCAGTTATTGACATAAAAGGAATTTAATAATTGTTAGATTAACTACCTACCTACTCAGTGAACCATTTTCGTTACCTCCCAACTACCCACTCATCAGTTTTCCATATACTGGGGGCCCCGGGAGATAAAAATTTTGGTGTCATTGTCACCAATTTTTATGTCTGAGTGTAGACTAGCTAACTATTTGACTGTAAATGCCTGTTAATGTGATTAACAGTGCCTATCCTCACCTTCTCATGGAGAAGGTGTAGCATTTAATTAGAAGAGAAAATATACATCCATAGGATGAAACTGTCTATGGTCTTTACCATAAGAAAAGAAAAAATGAAAGTTAGAAGATAAAATTACAACTCCCCAGCATCTATTTTTTGTTGTAAAAATAGTCGCGCCTTTAATGCTGTTTGTTGCTGAGGTCTTGTGTCTGTCAATGTTGTAGTAGGATGCGTTACCACTCCTACTGTCAAAGGAATAGTTACTGGAAGTTCAGTGTCTCCAGTTGTTACTGTCAGTGGAGAAGGTTCTCCAAAGTCCATTGTTTTGGGTCCAGACTAAAGGGTACAAAAGAGAAATGTCTCTTGTTGTGTCACCCGTTGAAGTCCTTAATTTGACCACTCTTGTTACTCCGTCTGCCCCTGGTCTGAGTTCTGAAACTCTAGCCAGAGGCCAGTATTGTCTTGGAGTACTGTCATGTATGAGAACAAGGTCCCCTACCTTAATTGTGTCAGACCAATCCTTCTTAGTCATTTGTTTATGTCTCTCCCTTAGACCCATCAAGTACTCAGTTTTCCACTGTTTAATGAAATGAGCTTTAACTCTAGTTAAATGTTGTAACTTAGTCTGGAGCTCATCATGTCGTTGAGTCCAGTTTGGGTCTTCTGAAGAGTCTATATTGTAGTCCGGCAGGAGACTAACTTGTTCTCCCCGAATCAAATGATTTGGAGTTAATGGTTCCGGGTCATTAATGTTGTCACTCACATAAGTGAGTGGTCTATTGTTAATGATGTTCTCAATCTCAGCCAGGAGAGTGAGCAACTGAAATAAGTGTATCTGTTTTTTACCAATTGCTTTCTTCAAGCAATTCTTTACTGTTTGTATATTTCTCTCCCAGATAGAACCATACCAAGGAGAGGCAACTGGAATATACTTCCACTTTATGTTTGAATTTTATATATATAATTGTGTGAGTTCATCGCTTAACAAGTCGTGGATGACTTGTTCACCAGCCTTGAAATATGTAGCATTGTCAGTCCAAACTGTCTTTGGTACTGAATGTCGTGCACAGAATCTCTTAAAGACAGCAACAAAAGATTCTGCTGTAAGGTCCTCCACAACATCCAAATAAACAGCTCGTGAGGCAGCACATGTAAACAGTACAATGTATATTTTTTGTTCAGTGTCACCCACCCCTACAGTCAATGCTCCTGTATAGTCAATGCCTACAGTCTCAAAGGGTCTGTTGAGAGTAACTCTCTCCTCTGGCAAAGCAGGAGGATTTGGTTCCCTATAGGGCCTAGCATGAATACGCCTACATGTGACACACTCACTCAGGACTGTTTTAACAGTGATCCTTCCCTTGGGTATCCAATAAGTTTTTCTTAATGTAGTTAGTGTCTGTGGTACCCCCATACGATATACATCATTGTGTGTTTTTCTGATGATTAATGTTGTCAAAAATAGTTAAATTTAGGTAAAAGGATTGGATGTTTGCTTTTGTATGACAGTTTTGATTTGTCTAATCTCCCTTTACACCTTAGAAGGCCTTCCTCATCTCTGAACAAGTTTAGATCCACAACTACTGATGGTACAGGTTCTTTTGTTTGTTTCCCATTAGTTAAGAATTCTAACTATTTATTGTACTCTTTTTGTTATGCATGGCCTATCCAGTATTTGGTTGCAACTTCTGTATAATTATGATTATTTTTATTTAGCTGTTTGTTAATTGTAGTTAAACAGTGAGCAAACCTCAAACAGTAGGCTGTAACCCTGACAAGTTTGTTGAAATCAGAATAAATTTCATAATTAGTGATTGGTTCAACCTTTTCGTTTGAAAAGATTAAATTTAATGTCAAGTTAACTTGTTCCACAGGCCATTGGTCTGTATTACAGAGCCACTTAGGTCCTATAAACCAAGTTTTGTTTGACTTCAACAACTTGTAGGATAAACCTCTGGTCAGAAAGTCTGCTGGATTTTGTTTAGTTGGAACATAGTGAAAGTTTACTTGTAGGCTTTCATTAGCTTCAGCTATTTCTTTTAGCCTATTTCTTACAAAGATATTCTTACTATTAATGCTATCATTCCATATCCAGGCAAGACAAATCTGACTGTCAAGCCAGATGTGGATATGAGTTATGTTCACATCATGGTAAGCATCCTTAAGCAATGAAATGGTTTTAATGGCTAATGCAGCAGCCAATAGTTCCAATTGAGGTATGGTTCAGGTAGGTTTGAGAGGTGCAACTTTCCCTTTTGCATAAATTAGATGACTTTCTGTAGGACTTACAAGATACGCACAGCACTCATAAGCTTGTGTGCTTGCATCAGCAAACACATGAAGTCTCTGGGGCTTATCCCTAAACCCACAGCACCTTTGAATTTTAATGTTCTGCACTTTTGTTAAATCAGCAGCTAACTTCTTCCAAGATTTTTGATTTTCATTTGTTATTGGATCATCCCACCCAACATTTGTCCTCCAAATTTCTTGGAGGAGAATCTTTGATTTTATTGTTGAAGGCAGGAATAGACCCATGGGATCAAAAATTTTGGAAGCCTCTGATAATATTTGTCTTTTAGTATTTGCTTCCTCATCAAGTTTAAAACCTTTAGTACAGATTGAATCATGACTGTTAGAAGTTGCATCCAAATACCAGTTCATACCTAAAGTTTTAACTCTGTCTGATGGCTCAGTAAGACCATTATTATCCTTTAAAATCTTTTTGTTTAAATCCTCATCATTTGAAATCCACTCTCTAAGTTCAAAGTTACCTTGTTGCATAATGTTTTGAGTGTGTTCATAGACTTCAGATAATTCAGATTTTGTTGTTGTTGAGCCTATTAGATTGTCTACGTAAAAATGTTCCTTAAGGAAGTTCAATGTTAAAGAGTTATTAAACTGGTTTAAATGATGTCCAATTGTCAATGCTAATAGGCTAGGTGAGCAATTGGCTCCAAACAACACAACATTAAATCTATAGGTTATGAACCCTTTATTCAAATCAAATGGATCTTTGAACCATAAGAACCTAAGTTGGTTCTTATCATATTCATTTTTAAGATTTATTCTCAAAAATGCCTTTGAAATGTCACTTTGTACGGCATATTTATCTAACCTGAACCTCAGTAAGATCTTCACAAGGTCAGAAATGAGATTAGGACCCTCAATCAGGCAATCATTCAAACTGTGTTTATCACTGTCTTTGAGGCTACAGTTATATACTACTATGAGTTTTGTTGTTTAGGCATCTTGTCGATAAACCCCCCTGTGGGTTAAATAATGACAACTATCTTTTTTAAAAGGGTTATTTGTTACTTCTTCAATGAAGCCTTTCTGTAGCTGTTCTTTGAAGACATCATTATATGTTTTAATATTATTATCTTGTTTGAGTTTTTTCATTACTTTATATAAATGTCCTTTAGCTACTTTGAGATTGTCTCTTAAAGTTGGACAATTTATTTTCCAAGGTAACTCAATAAAATAACTATTGTCTTTGCACTGAATGGTGTCTTCAAATCTTTCTACCATTAACTGATCTTCTGAAGTTTGATTTGTCATGTATACCCACAGATTCTAGCAACCATAAAGTTTGAATTGCCTCATCCAAAGTTTCATTTGATAATGATGAATTAATGTTCTCAGTTGAGATAATATTATTCAAAGTGTTGCTATTCTTACAGGTGTTATGTAGGACTGAGTTGAGGCACATAGTATTTGTTGGTCATGAACTATTTTGGTTTAGGTCTAGGTTGTATTTGGATAGATCACCCAAAGGGGCTATCCCTGATGGAGTCTGAATAGCTATACCATTACCTATCTCTACTATGCCCTTATGAATAAGATTAATATAATCTGCCCCCATTAACATTTCAATGTTAGCTACTGTGTTGTTAGTGATATGTCTATCAGCTATTTTGTAGTGTTTTCCCAAATGATTTATGGTTTGTTCTAGTTTGGGTATAACCAGTTTGTTTTGTCCTACTTTAGAAATAATAACTGCTTCAATTTTCTCTAATTTATTTTCTAACTGTAGTTCCAGGTCAATTGTCTTATAGCTATTTTTGTCCGAGTTATCCTTAACAAAGGATGCAATATTGAGTTTTTGTTCATTCGGGTTTGGTGTCAAACCCAATTTATTTACTACATTTTGTGAAACAAATGTTTGTTGAGAACAACAGTCTATAAGACATCTCACTGGAGTGGTGCTACCCTCACTATTCACTAAGTCCAAAGTAATAGTTGGTAAAAGAATGTGTTTTTTGTTACGTTGTTTGAACAAACAGAATGTCCCATGAAAGTGGCATTTTCTTGATTACCTTTGTTTGGGGGAGGTATCTTTTGAGTTTGAGTACTATTGTTTGGACACTTTGGTGAATCACACATTGATGAGACATGTCGTAAACTTTTACAAAACTTACACTTGAATCTTAACCTAGATTTACAGTCTTTCTTATAATGTCCCTGGCCAGTACACTTTTTACATAGGTTCAACTGTTCATATCTTTTAGCTCTTTGGTTAAAGTCTGAATATTTGTCACACCCAGTACTACTGTGTTCATTACTTGCACAAAATTTGCAATGTAGTGTGTAAGTTGAGGCAGCAGTTACATTAAAGTTCTGTGATGTAGGTGTTCGTGTATTACAGTTGGTCACATTTGATTCTACACTATAAAGTTTTGTCTGTTTGGCTGTAGCTAGTTGGTCTCTGGGAACAGTCTTTGGTTTATCCATAGTCTGGGTCTTATTTTGTGTGGAAAATCTCTCAATTTGTAATTAGTTAGGATATTGGGGAAGTGTTTTCTTATATCTTCAAGATTAGGATAATTTTCTCCCGTCTTTAGAATTAAAATATCTTTAACCCTCAAAGGAAGGCACCTAAGAACTATGCCTTGTATAATCCAAGATGAAGCTTTAATATCTATCTCATTGCTAACTAGTTGTCCTATAATAGCTTCTAATTTTGTATAAAAATTTTCCATATCACTATGGTTATCTTTTATGGTGCATCAAAAAAATTTGTTGAGATAATTCATATACAATCTCATCTTTATTAATGTAATTACGTTTTAAGAGATCAATAGCTACTTCATATGAATTCCCTACGGCTGGTAAATAGGCTATCAGGTTATAGGCTGGGCCTTTAAGGAAACTAGTTAAGTAGCTAAACTTTTCAACAGTTGAAATATAAGGTTTATTACCTATTAAACTCTCAAATTTGTCAATGAAAGAGGGAATTGTACCGTGTCCCCTTCAAATGTTGGTACTAGCAAAATGGGTAACCGAGCCCTCAATTCTTGTGACTCAGGATTTAGCATGCCACTTAAATTTTGTTGAAGGTTAACTCTACTTTGATTAAAATCAGAATTAGGTTTATTTGGTGTTAAGTCAGTCAAACGAGACCGTAGTCTCCTTATTTGCTGTTCAATTGAGATTACCTGATCATCATTATCAGCGTAAAGGTCTATCAATTGTTCTTCAGCCATTTCAGATTCAACTAACTCTGAAATACTCTCATTAATGGCTATTATTTCCTTCTTTTTAGTTTCCAATTTAAGAATTACACACACTAAATCTTCCTTACCTGGTTGTGTAATATTGTTAAAAGTGTTCACAGCCTTTGTAACAGCTCCCAACTTTGCCCCCCTTTTCTTTTTTAACTTTTTCAATTCCGCACTGTCCATGTCTAAGTCAAAATTGTTTAACTGGGATCGTAATGAAATAGAGGACAAGAAGAAATTACCAGAGAAGAGAGAGCACAGACAAAACAGTCAAGTTTAAATTTGGTTTAATCCCCCCCAAGTACTTATGTGTCACTCAGGTCTAAGCTTATAAGAGAATGAGACTCCTTAAATGTAAATGTTTCCTAGTTAGGCCCTAGGTTGTAGACCTAATTAGGCTTGATTAGGTTAGGCTTAGGCTAGACCATTTAGCCTAATTCTGCAATTTTTTTGTTAAGTAAGGTTAAGGTTTGTAAATTCCCCACACACGGACCACCAATGCGAAAAATGCTCTGTATGAATTGGTCCACAATTAACCCACCCCTTATATCTCCAGTCTAACTATAGAGTAGATCAAGTCTAGCCTAGAGGGGTCAGCCTAGAGATTCCGGAAATGGTCCAGAGCGGGCAGATAAATTGAGGTCCACAGTAGGATTCCTCACCAAATTAGGTTAGGGCAATCTACCTTCACCTTTGTTAAGCTATGAGTTGATGCTGGGTCTTAGGCCACAATGTAGGCCTAATTTGTCTGACCCAGCTTAATTTAATGTGATTAATTTGCTGGGTTAAAAACACAATTAGTCACTTACTGCTAGTTATTAGAGAGTCTCTTTTCTCCTTCCTGTTTAATTGTCGAGAGCGTACTTGCTGGTGGGGATCTTTCTTCTGTGTCTGTTCTCGTCCCTTCTCCAGTTCCGTCCTCTCGCCCTGTTCCTCGTTTTCATTCTCCTTTGTTCTCTTCGCGGGGCTTTTTCCACCAGCGTTGTCTTGGTTTTTTCTCGGTTGGTTGAGCGGTAATGTATATCTGTTACCGAGCACGCTCTTCTCACACAGTATATAAATACTAGTGTGGAGAATATAACTGGTGAGCAACCAATTGGTTTCATCCACCCAGTTATTGACATAAAAGGAATTTAATAATTGTTACCGGTAGATTAACTACCTACCTACTCAGTGAACCATTTTCATTACCTCCCAGCTACCCACTCATCAGTTTTCCATACTGTACTTTTATTGACCGAATAAGTGACTCCCCAGTAATTGGGAAGTCGCAGGCCGCAGCACGCAGGTCTAGCTAAATAGGCCTGTAGGGCCCACTTTAACTAGTAATAATAAAAGTGAATGAACAGAGGATAGCCGCAAAGTCTACTAAAACCTTACCTTTATTTAGTCAGCCCACTCTCGTATTATAACTTAAATAATTTTATATAAAAGATTTTGCACAGAAAATCTGAAGCCAGCGAGACCATAAAATTTACCTAAGCTTAGATTTTGAGTGGAGCTTCGCAAATTTGGTCTCGCTGGCTTTTCCTCAATTTCACAAAACTGAAATTTTGTACAACCTTGGCCGGACTAGATATAGGTAGGCCACACTGGTACAAAATTTGGTACTTTCCTGTTATCCTGGACCCCAGATTTTTGCCGAAAATATCACAAGTTAACTTAACCAATTGTCAAGGGCATACAGTTGACCTAACCATATTTCTTGTATGTCCAAAATGAGACTTTAAAAGATTATTAATAATAACAGAAAAACTGGTGCTTTCCTGTTAGGTCAACTGTATGCCCTTGACAATTGACAATTGGTTAGGTTAAGTTGTGATATTTTTGGTAAAAAAGTCTGGGGTCCGGGATAACAGGAAAGTACCCCAAATTTAATTTTAAACACTTGTGAAATCGCTGAAAAGCTAGCCAGATCATATAGTTATGAACATTTTGAGCTTCACATCCAAAGCCATCGAGTATAAATTGTGAAGTTGGACTTAAAATTTAAGAGGCTCGTGAGGTTAAAGTAAACGTGCTTTCACTGGCTCAAAAATTTCTTAAAAATAGTTTGTATGAAATTGTTTGCATGTTAAAATGCGAGCGTGGGTAGCTACTCTTAAGTACGAGAGAGAAGTATTACGTCATGCAGCTTGTGGTTATCACTTATCAATCTTGTATTTACCTTGAATCGCTTCTGCCTCAAGAGTGCGCTGATCCCATGAAGTCTGCTCAGCGCCTGCTGAGACTGGGTCGTCACCTTTCTTTTCTCTTGCTCCTGCCATACGATTTGGTCCCCTATTGAATTTGTCAGGGCTGGTCTGGCAGAGGAATACCCTGGCACTGTGGGTTGGTCAGGTATGTTGGCTAAAAACATGTCCCAAGTGTTTTTTAAAAGTATCTACTGAGGCAAGGGAGTTAAACAGGCGAGAACTATTATATTGAAGGGTTTGAATCCTCCTCAGACTGTTTGGTGGGAGGTGATATTTTTGACACATTCTGCCAGTTCTTGTTAAGGTGGGCACAATTGGTTCAGTATTGGGGGCAACTAAAAGCCCTTCTAGAATTTTCCAGGTGTAGATTAGGATGTATCTCTCAAACCTCTCTATGGAATAAAGGTCAAGGTCTCTGAGCCTATCGCAGTAGTTTAATTTGTTTTTACTCACCTGTTGCCCATCATGTTTAATATAAGATGTAAAGGGGTCATTATGCAGAAAATGACATGGCCTGAAGTTGAATTCAAAAATATATTTTTCTAGTGTATTTTGGTGTGCTCTGTTCAAATATAACATTCATTTCCTGTGCAAATGAACAGAAATACATGTTTGGGCCATGCAATGACAACTGTGTTTCTGTTCATTTGCGCAAGAAATGGTTATATTCAAACAAAGCACACCAAAATACACTTGAAAAATGTATTTTTGACTACATTTTATACAATAAAGCATAACCTAACATGTTCATGTTACGAGATTTCGTAAATGACGCATTATCACAGGAAACATGCAAAACACCTCAGAATTAACCAAAAAAGTTTGCTCTCTTCATTTTTGTTTAAACTAACGAAAATATCACGACAACCTAACCAATCATCGAGGGTGTACAGTTAACCTAACTGGGCAATCAATTAACCTAACAGGTTAATATTAGTTATTTCACCTAAATATCTTCTGATCTTTTCGTATTATCATCTAGGGCACATGATGAATCAAGTTCTCAAAGTTGAAACCACACGAACAGCATGTCATAATTCTATCACAAACACCACAAAACTGAATCCAATTAGGAAAAAAAAATAGCCAGAACAGAAATCAACAAACTAATGAAGTTGCAGAGTAACATGATGTCATACCACCCCCAACTACAAATACACTAAATATATATATATATTTACATTATTATTATTTTCTACAATAGTTGTCACAAAAAATGAGTGACAAATTTGAATAAAGTAACTAAAACTACCTCATAAAAAGTTATTCTGATTTATAGGTCTAGCCCATGTCATTTAAAACATATTAACCATGCATTATTTTAATGTACTGAAAATCCTATTTCTTTTCATTTGCACAGGAAATGAAGGTTATATTTGAACAGAGCACACCAAAATACACTAGAAAAATGTATTTTTGAATTCAACTTCAGGCCATGTCATTTTCTGCATAATGACTGGTAAAGGTACTTTGTAGGCCCTCAATTTTTTGCAATTCATCCTGTTTGTGGGGAAACCATAATTGAGAGGGTGACAGGACAATTGCGTCCTGGTCAAGTGCATCCTGGACAAATGCATCCCAGTCATTGGCATCCCTGGACAATTGCGTCTGGTTTTATTTCGTCCCAGACAATTGCGCACTTCCCCAACTACTACATGAAGTTTATTTATTAGAGAAGTGAATAGAAAGTTCATTGTGACTTCACCTAAGCAATTGTCCAGGGACGCCAATGACGAGGGACGAGTATGTTTGTTATTGTAATTTTATATGGGATATAATGCCAAGTTAGATTAATTGAATGCCCAGTTAGGTCAACTGTATGCCCTTGATGATTGGTTAGGTTAAGTTGTGATATTTTCATTAAAACTAATGAAACTATATCTTAAGTGGACGTAACCTATAAAATTTGAGAATGATGTTGCTGATGATGGATAAAGTTTTAGAGAACAGTTTCAAACAGAACTTATGAACATATAACAAGTTTAATAGGTTAAAATGAAAAGTATATTTGAAATTCCGATACTAACTTTCTATTCACTTCTCTAATAAATAAACTTCATATAGTAGTTGGAGAAGTGCGCAATTGTCTGGGACGCAATTGTCCAGGGATGCCAATGACTGGGATGCATTTGTCCGGGACGCACTTGACCAGGACGCAATTGCCCTAGTACCAATTGAGAGCAGTAGTCATTGCGTGGAAGAAAAAGTGATTTCCACAGGGTAAGCATGGTCATACTGTCCCTAGTTCTGAATGTCCCCAATATATATCCTATTAGCAAAGGTGGGCAGGACCGAGTTCCAAAAGGACCGAACTCCAGGAACTCGGTTTTTTAAGGACCATGAGCAGGAAAGTCGGTCCTTTTCTCAGTGAGGACCAAAATGAGGAGCGACGGTCCATTTTTAAGCAATTCTGGACAGTCTTTTTTAGTGTGTTTAGTGATTATTTGAAGTTCTAAAGAAGATGGATCGTTTCCTCCAGAAGACTCAGAAAGAGACTGAGACTGAACTGAAACTTGTTATCAACACCTGAAGGACTTGTTCATCAAGTTTAACACACCTATCCCATCCAGTGCCGCCGTGGAGAGGCTCTTCTCTTTGGGGAAGGACGTCCTCAAGCCGAAAAGGTCAGGGCTCAGTGACAGCCATTTTGAAATGCTAGTCTTCTTGAAGGGAAACTCAAGCATTTAACTTAATAACTCTTTTTCATCATTTATGTATTGTATTAATTATAATTTACGTTAATAAAATTAAAGATTTCCGGTGTCTTTAATTTCATTTTTCATTTTAATCAAATTTTTCACTTATATATAAGGACTGAGGACTGAGTCGTTCCTAGGTCCTATCTTCAGAAAGGACCGGGACCGTCGCTCCAGTTTGAGGCAAGGACCGGGACCATCGGTCCTTTATGAGGCCCGGGTGCCCACCTTTGCCTATTAGTTGTTTTCATGATGAGGTTACTTTGTCAATGTGCCTGTTGAATGTTGCATCTTCAGATAATATAATCCCTAGATCCCTTACATGATCAGTTTGTACAATACCTTTTCCTGTGGGTCCAGTGTAGATGAATTGTTCTTTCAGGTATTTACAGTAGACTCGCAACTTACGCAGGGGTTACGTTCCTGGGACCCAGTGTAAGGCCAAAAACTGCATAAAGTCAGAAACCAAAAAAAATCCCCTAAATTGCCCTTAAATCACTATATATTGTAACTCTGTTATACGTATAACATACCTATAACACAAAAGCGATGCAATTGGCAATGTTTAATTCCTTCCAGCATGCCATAACACACTTGTTAGTGCCATCCTCCATGGTGTTGCGGATGAAGGTGAGACATGTATACTAGGGTTATAACTTTTTTACAACCTAATATTCCTGTACTTTAATTCGATGAACTTTTGCCTAAAAACAAAGAAATGAACTTTCATTTTAATATCTTTTTAGAAAAGGTCACCCTGAAATAAAAAAAATTGATTATTGCATACGTAACTTTATTGCATATTCCATGTAATATAATAAAAGAACTCACAACATAATCGTTATAATACTTGTACATATATTACTGCTTATTGCTTAGAATAAACTGAAGTTGCAGTTTGTTTTTGTTTCTGCAGGCAGCATACAGTTCCTGCATAACTTTGATTGCACGTTCTGCACACTGATTACTTGTATCTTGAGTGGGGATGGCTCCTGCTTCCAGTGATTTTCCAATGAGTTCAATGCTTTTTTGTAAGGTTTTCAATATTTCTGACAAGTTCTTGAAGTCATTTTCATTGTACATCTGATTAGTAAACCAATATTCTGCCCAGTTGTATGAAATGAATCTGCATACCTTCTCCAAAGTCTTCCTTGTTGTAGGTATAAGAATAAATGCAAGGATAGCTAGAATGGCTCTTGAATGCCACCTCGCATTGCTGATGTTTGGAATTTTCTGAAAGTTAATCAAAGGAAAATTCCCTTTTTCTTCAAAGAATCTAAACACCCGTGTTAGATGGTACAAAAACTTAATATCATCTCTCCATCCTGATTCTTGAGGACCTCTTCTGTTCCATTAACAAACTGTGCCTTTAGTTCCTCATAATTCTTCACCAGTTGGGATACAAATGGATATTCGATGTTTGGAGAACTGGTGTTAGCACCAAGATCTTCATCCATTACCAAATGGAGAATCCTGTCCAGAATGTGATGCTGACAACTGATAAATTGTGGTTTGCAGATACCCTTCTCTGAGAACATTCGTTGCAATTTGACAACAACCCACTCTTTTTCCCAGTGTTAACACTTGTTGTATCAGCAACGATCATCTTTATTGCATTCCATAAGGTGTATTCATCAATAACTTTTGCAATTCCTTCAGCAATAGTTTCAGCCTTGCCATCTTTCAGATGCAATGCATCCAATTTTACTTCGGTTCTTTCATTTTTAAGTACCACTACTTGATACTCATTTTCCTCAATGCGCTTTCCATCAAAATGTAAAGACCACTCTTCCATCTGTAATTTTCAATCATTTCCTCCTTCAATTTAGCAGCCTCTTTGTATGCTGACTTGTAAATTGCTGCTTGACTTGGTGTTGGAATGTCAATACCATCAAGTGACAACTGTTTGCATATTTTAGCGGCTTTACTTGTTGATAATCCTGTGGATGTCACCAAGTTGGTTGCAACTTTACTTTGTTATGTCTTCTGGTTGGTGGAGTAATACTCTCATCTTCATCTTCATGCTCGCTCTCTTCAGATTCAGTACCACTACCACCAGATACATGATTGTAAGATGTTGATGCTGATTCAGCAGGCAATTTTCGTCTCTTTGAAGGGTGAATCATTTCTTCACTTGCAACTTGACCTGTAGAGTACCCCACTTCTCCTTTGCTTTCCACTTGAAGGTGGTACAGTCGTTTGTCTTCCGAGGATAACCATTGGCCATTTACTTTAGTGATATCAAAAAGTTCATTCGGGGCATCATATTTTCCCTCCTGACACATTCATCATAAGTCTTCATCACCTTGTCAAGCTTGCTCGTATTACTTGATCTGACACATGCGGAAAATTCAATTTATTCTTCCATAATTTTGTAACTTCTTTGGAAATTTCCACTATTCGCTCCTTTCTTCCTTTGATTTCTGTTCCAAGAAACTGGTACCATCCAATGATTTGGATTTGGAGTGGCATTCTGCATTTTTCTTCTAGTGAAGATTCTTCTAAAGGCACACTTCCTCTTCTTCTATGTGACTGCTGGAATCTCACCAGATTATTGGTCCAGATATCCTTGTTCTTCTGTATGGTAGTATCACTTTTTTGTGTGACATTATATTGCTTCTGAAACAGATATAAAAAGGTATTAAGTTGATTGTTTGTTTGTTTTATATATATTATATATATAATATTAATATAATATATAGAAATAATATAATTAGAGGGCGGATTTTTAGGTGAAAAAATATGACCAAATATTTATTTTTTAGGTGATAAAATTTTGGAAAATATTTTTAGAACATCCATAGAATGTCTCACGAAAATATTTATCACCAAATATTTTGGGCTCTATATATTTTTGAGTTTGACTCCCCTCTACAAAACATTCTGGATACGCTTTTGTTTACGTGTTAAAATGGAAGAAAAATTCAACAAATTATTATGGTTAATAAATTTAAAAAATGTTCTGGAATGTTCAAGAGTGCAGAAGCGAATTCCACATTTCGCTACGTTTTTTAATTAAGCGAACATATTACAAATAATAAAGCTTACCTGAAGTTGAGTGAACTGAACAGTTGAGTAACTATTGCGCAATACTGGACACAAGTGATTCGGTTGATTTCATTTCGTGCTTTTATACAATTTGCGAGTGCATGAAGAACAATGTCGTGTGTTCTAGAATTTTCTTGTATGGGTGGATTGATATTAGTCATCGAATTTGAGCACGGAAGTGATTTTTCGGGCGATCTCACGATATATTAGCGTAATGAAAATTCGAAAATATTTTTTAGGTTAAAGCCTAAAAGTCCGCCCTCTAATAATAATATATTTATATACTTATGAGTAGTAATGTAAATATATGGTTATGGTGATTCAAACCTTTGATTTGGGGGTGACCTTTTTTAAAAACTGAGAGGAATTAGGGTCTTTTTCATTGTTTTTAAGCAAAAGTTCATCGATTTATGATACAGGAGATCTTTTATTTGAAAAAAAGTCTAAAAGTTATAACACTAATGTATACGCTGCCTTAAAGCACCAAAATTGTAAAATTATAACCCATGTATAGTTGAAACCGCGTAAGTTGCGAGTCTACTGTATTTGGTCCATACTTAATTAGTTCAAATTTGTCTTCATTGAAGGCCATATTGTTTGCATCTGCCCACACATATATAGTTTGTAGATCTTTTTGTAGCTCTACAGAGTCGTCTTTTTCTGTAATTGGTCTTAGTATTCTGGTATCATAGACTGCAAATGACAGGAGAGAGCTTCCTAGGTTACAGTTTATATTGTTTGGCATTATAATGAATAGAATTGATTCTAGTACTGTACCTTGTGGCACTCCACTAATCACTTCTTTTTCTATAGATCTTGCTCCATTTACAATTATTTGTTTTCTGTCAGAGAGAAAGGCATGGATCCATTTTCCTATTTTTCTACAAATACCAAGTTCTTTTAGTTAATGGAATAATATACCATGGTCAACCTTGTCAAAAGCTTTTGCAAAGTCTAGATAGATGACATCAACATTGTGGTTTTCTCCCAAATATTGTAGGATTGTATTGCAATGGTCTATAAGTTCAGTAAGGCAGGATCTCTTTTGTCTAAAGCCATGTTGAAAGTCATCTAAGAGATGTTCATTTTCTATAAAACTGACAATGTGCCTTTTCAGGACTTTCTCAAATATTTTGATAATATGGGAAGTCAAGGATATGAGTCTATAGTTCTTGACTTCCTTTCTTTTGCCTCCTTTATAGATTGGGGTAATATTTGCTTGTTTCATGATTGGTGGTATTCTACTGGTGTCTAGTGAGGATCTCCACAGGATTTTCAAAGGCAGAGATAAAGTATGTTTGCATTCCTTAAGAATCTTGGCTCCAATTCCATCTGGACCAGGGGCTGAACTCCTTGGTACCTCTGTTATTGCCTGTTGTATATCTCTAGTGGTTATTTGTATACCCGGTATCTTCCAATGATGGTCTGTGTTGGTCATTTTCTTCTCTATCAAAAAAGTAGCTTCAGATTTTCCCATAGGATTTAACTTGATCTATTGCAATTGCATCAGCTATATATACAGTATTTTGTTGTGGTGAGTAAACCAAAATTTTGGAGATGATGATTGAAAATTCTTATGGTTTTACTAAAATATGGGCTGTTATAAAGCAAGAGAAAAGAACATACAAATGTACGAAACATGGTGAGGCGTTTTTGCCCATATAAATACAGTAACAATTCCCTTAACTTTATGAACATCATAGTTTTTGATTGGTGGTGTACAAAGTAGGCCATAAGAAGCTGCAGCAAAATTTAAAATGCTAAATACAGTTTGGAGACATTTCGTAACAGCTTCGTAGTATGTTAAATTAAATTAGGTTAGGATAGTAACTTGGACCTGTGGACTTTCTCTGAACTGTGTCTAATATTTGAAATTTTACTAAAGCTCCTAATCTGGTACTTCATTACATTGTTTTGGTCTTTAGATATTGTGAAGCCACTTGGGCCTATCCAGGTTATTTCAGTCTAAAATCTAAACATATTAGTCAGCTAATTATCATCAAATGTCAAAATTAGCTTACTGTAGGCTAGTAATCCACAATCTGAGTCTGGAATCTGAACCAAGCAGATGTGTATTTAAGCTCTGTAAAAACTGTTAAATATTTGCCATTATTTTGACTTGGCAGTGAGTTTTACATTATATTACATTACAGTTCATTTCAAAAAATGAAGCTACTGGGGCCTGTTGAGGTTATCCAAGTCATAAGCTATATTTTATAATAAAATTGTGCAGAATGTCAATCTCAAGTTGGCTAATTAACATCCTGGTATAATTACACTGGCCAACAAAATGAAACTTTTTTTTCTCATCACAAACATGATCATACTTTTCTTAATGCATTTTCCACGCTGATTCCGAATCTGGTTTTATTTTTTTTCTAGCACGTAGAGTTATACAGATACACTGGTTTTGATATTTTTAAGTTTTTGATATTGCTATAAGAATTTATGGATGTATAGATCACACTTAGGAATGCTAAACAACAAATACATCATATACTTTATTCAATGTACTTATAAATAAAGAATATATACACATTATTTTATTAAAAGCGCTGTGAGTGTGATTTCCTTTTGTAAATTTGGCCTGGATTGTCACGATACAACATCCAACAATGGTCCGTCATCATGCTTTCATTCCAATATCCTTGGTAGCGCTTCTCCATCATCTGAATATCTTGATGGAAGCGCTCTCCTTGCTCGTCACTCACTGCACCAAGGTTTTCAGGAAAGAAATCTAAGTGGGAATGCAGGAAGTGAATATTTAACGACATTCGACACTCCATTTCTTTGAAGGCATCAAGGAGGTTCTTGACTCCATCCTTATACGCAGGTGACTTGTTGCTTCCAAGAAAGTTTTCACATATCTATTTGTGAATCCTGACTGCATACCCATAAGCATTCCTATAACTCCACAAACATTCCATTGATGACTGTTGTATTTGATTGCCTTAAGTAGTATATCCATATTGTCATATGTCTCTTTTAGATGGATGGATGGCATTATATTACCATTATGCAAAAGAACTGCTTTCAGGCTTCTCTGCGATGAATTAATAAAGAGGCGCCACTCAGATGCCACATACATCTGAGATATGGCTGTAAATAGTCCATTGATGTCATGGCAATAACAGAGAGGACCGTCTACTGAAAAGAATGTTGTTAATTCAAAATTCCGCTTTCGGTAGTAACTAATACGAACATTGTTCTCAAGTAAATTGTTCCCTTTTAGTCTTGAGGCGAGAAGCTCTGATTTCTCTTTAGACAGCGATAAGTCTCTAACAAGATCATTCAACTGTCCTTGGGTTAACTTTTTAGGCTCTAAATGTCTACCTTCAAAAGTGTACTCTGGTTCTGTAGATGGTCCGGAAACACCAGTTGCACCTTCATCACTTTCCATGTCATCTATGATAGAATCTAGCCTATCACTTGGGGGAATTGGAATGGGCAATGTTTCATCATGTTTTACTGGTCTACGTGCTGAATCCAAGTTTGGATATACAATCTGGTGTTTGTTCTTGGCAGAAAACCCCATTAAGTTCACACTACAAAAATAACAGTCTTCATGATGATCTCTCGGCTCCCTCTATATCATGGGTATGGCAAATGGCATTGAAGCTTTCTTTTTGTTAAGCCAATCACGTAATCCATTTGAACAGCCAGAACAGATTTGATGTGGTGCCCATGGTTTATCTTGGTCACCTAGATGGCAACCAAAGTATAGCTTGTATATTTTCTTAATGTCGGTTGTAATACTTCGTTGCTGTGTTTTAGTTGTGAACTGGCCGCATACGAAACAGAACTTGTCGGGGTCATTCTTACATTGTCGAGGCATGTTGACTGACCTGAGCAAACTATAAATTCAAAAAAAATGTACACCAACTTGACACAACAAGTTCTTGGACTGGACTGATGTTTTGACACACAAAGCACGGCGTTGTTGCCTGAATCACAATGCTGCTAGACGTAAAAGCTCACGCCTGAAATACATAAGATGTATAATTAAGATAATTGAAATAAATAAGATGAATAAACTAAAAAACACAATAAAATAAACACAAATGTTGAAATATTAGTATTTTGCCTATTTAAAATGGTTAAATCTGTGTAGTTATATATATGCCTTCATCTTGAAAACTATACATGCTAGAAAAAATCTGAATGCAGTTTTGGAATCAGCGTGAAAATGCTATCCAGCCAACACAAATTTTACTCTGATGAAAAATCTTTGTTGACCAGTGTTATTGACAGAGCTACCAAATTAGCCTACATAACTTAAGCAAAGAATATATAGGGCTTCACATTATTTACAATCTACAAACTGTCTTATTCATGAAAGCATCCAAATATTTCTTAAAATGAACTAAGAAGCTACTATTTACCATACTATTTACCACATCATATGGCAAGTCATTCCAAAAACTTGCTACTCTATGACTGAAAAATATATTTTTGTAGATCCAGTGTACAAGTTTGATTTCTAATTTTGTTATTATGCCCTCAAGTTTTTCCTGATGCCTCTAATAAGAAAAAGTAATATCTAAATTGTCCAAACCTGAAAATGTCTGTATCATATCTCCCCTCAAACAGTCTCCCAAGACTAAATATACCCAGTTCTTTTAATCTTTCCCTTTATTCCAATCTTCTTGGGGCAACCAAGCTTATCCCTAACCTATGTTGCACACCTTCAGGCACATCAATATCATGTCTAAGGTGAAGGGACCAAGCTTGAATGCAGTATTCTAAGTGAGGCCTAACATAAAGAATTGTATAATTTAGATGACTTCCTTACTCTTGTGACTAACATTCCTCTGAATAATACTTTGGTTTAGCTTCCACCCAAATTGCTCATTCTGATGAAGGTTAAGCTTGTACAAGCACTCCACCTTAGACATACAGTTCAACATGGAATCCAGACCATGCCCCATCAGCAGCCCAGCATCTTAACCACTAGGCTACCCAGGATATCCATTTATTACTAACCAATTTTTATTGTGTGGAAGGATGGACAGCTGGGTTTTGCTGCATGCTACTTGCAGTCACTGGTTCTTGATTCCAGGGCCCATGGATTTGTAGTCAGCAACACTAACCACTACACCACTCAGATGCCTCATACTAGCATTTTATTTACCTTATTTCTAGCCTCTAAGCACTAACATCCAACATCCTCTAACCAGTTTCCTTGCATCTTGTAACTAAAGTTTTCATTATTTCTACCAAAATGGATGACTTTGCATTTTTTGAACATTGAATTCCATCTGCTATTTACTAGCCCAGGCAACTAATCTATCAAGAGTTTCTATATTTGTAACTGGGGCAACTACTATTGTATCATCTGCAAATTTAGAAACTTTACTACCTACTTCCTTCTCTAAATCATTTAGATATTGCAACGCTCTCATGCTACAGCCGTATCCCCTTCTTTAACTTCCTTCTTACAAACCTTATAGTCACAGTCTAAAGTCATCTTAAAATACTATTCTTTAACTCAGTTAAAAGTTTTATGGTCTAAGTTGGGTTATGCCCTGGATAGAATGAACTAATGGGGGGCCTAGTCTAATGAGGTCAAGATACTAAGTTAAATTAACCTTAAAACTAGGGACTAGAGCTATTTATATTTTAATAATCCCAGTAAAGTAAAATCTACAGAATTAATACTACAGTCCTTCAATAATTTGTGGGAAAAAAAAAAAAAACAAAAAAAACACCGGAGTACAGCAGAGAAATTCTTTCACTTACGCTTCCAACCCTAATTTCCTACCTTCTCTGTACTTCCTTTTTTGTAAATGGGTACATACAGTGATGGGCATCGATACATGAAAATCGCTAAAGCGATACTGATACATCGATACATGAAGAACGTCTTAGGCGATACCGATACGCCGATATTTTCTAGATGTCTTAAGTGATACCGATACTGATACATTAGGGTGTACCATTTTTGGGTCATTTTCAAAAAGTCAAGGTCCAGGAGTCTAATGTTGTGCCAAATGATGTCCTAAACACGAATTTTACAGGCATTTTCTAATCCGACAAATTTTGAATCCCCCCCACCCCCCCTTGAAATTTTGCGCATCCCCTTTTCCTAAAAACCCCATATATCTCAAACACTATCAACTTTATCGAAAAATGTTATAGAATAAATATGATTTAGAATCAAAAGTTCTATTAGGAAAGTTCATCAAAATAGAAATTTACTTAATTTTGAAAATTTTCATTTATTTTTTAAAAATGTAAATTAAAAAAAATTTTTGCTTGCAGTGCCTTCTTCTTAAATAAGGTGTTACCGCCACCTTTGAAGCATCACCCCAATGCAGCTTCGCGGCGATGGGCTTTGTATTTGCTAGTTATAATGCAAATCATAATTAGTTTTTATTATAACTAGCCTATACAAAGTGAGGACAACCTCAAAACTATATATATATAAAATAAAGCTAAAAATTAACACTTTATCTATAGTTGTGAGGTCCCATCGTTTTTTTTTTCCTTTATTCAACACTTTCCTCAAAAAAATAAAAAGAAACAAGTTTCCTAATTAGAAATCATTGATATAAGAGCTTTTTAAACATAAAAATAAGAAAAGACAATTTATGGTATATTTAATAACAAAAAAAAATCAGCCTCTTCTAAATTAAAACAATCTGCAAATAAAAATACCTAATCTATCTGTTAATGAACTATTCTTTACTGAGTTTCATTCTTTTAAGAGTCTCTTTACTAGGATCAGGAATTAGTCTTCTATTCTCTTCCACAATTTGCAAAAGACCTTGAAATTCTTCTTCATTTTGACATTTGTCATGAAAGTCTTGAACCAGCTTGATTCCTCTTTCAGCGGTATCATTGACTACTCTAATAGATGAAAGAATGTTTTTTAGTTTGTTGTAGTCATTGACCTCTTCCCATGTTGATGCTGGTTTCTTTATCCATGAGTCTGGTTTTGACCCACAGCATTGAAATAAATGCCATGAAATTGGACCTACTAGCTGATGAAGCTTTGTGTCTTCCTTTAAAATGGGGAAAACAGGTTGCCCACATACATAATTTCCTGGAACTGGATATTTGTTTAAGGATTTTGCGATCTTATCTTTTTCATCATTACTTAGCGATCCAAAGAAACTCAAAGGGACCACTTCCTCCGTCAAATACCAGTAATGATTGGCAAAAGATTTCAAAGCAGCATTTGCAACTTCCCTATCTTCCTTCTTGTAATTCACCAAATCATGATAAAACTTCAGATCATTAGCTGGACTATCTAGTGAATTAGAACATAAAAGCCAGTATTTTCCATAAATTAATGCATTAAATAGACACATTCTCTTTAATTTCTTAATCAATGATTCATCATATGATGCTTGGTGGGCAAAAGCATACATTTTATTTGTATACAAAATCATTGCCATCCACCTGGCACGGTGCATTGCACCAGGTTTCCGCCAATGACTGTTTTCTCTGGAAACCTCTCCTAAAAGCATTAAAGTTGTTTCAGCAACTTCCTTATAGTCATCACGTGGAAAGCAGTCAGATTTTCTTAAACATTGGGTCATAAATTCTACACATTCTTCCTTTAGGCCTCTTTGATACCTTGATTTAACATCAAGAACATTGTATGTAGATTTCGTATTAATTTTCTTCCATTTAGACTCGCGAAATTCTTTGAATAACTCAAACTCAGGAGATTTACTTGGGCCAAAAATGGTTTCATACACAGCACACAAAACTCTTTCAGCCACATGATGGCGGCATGCTAACCAAATCAATTTCTTTTGCAAAAGTTCTTCAAGTAACTTACAGGAACCTTTCATCCATCCTGAATTTGATGCAGTGGTATCAAATGATACTCCAAAGACATTTTGCTTCAAGTTCCATTTTTCAATACTTTGAAATACAGAAGTGGCTTGAGACAATCCAGTGGAATCATCTATTATAGAAACTGATAAAAGTTTTTCTACATTTGGGTATCCAGTAACAAGTATTGCAAGGCGGTCTTCTTGTTCTGAACATGATTTAGTAAGCAGCTTGCTATCCCAATGTACTAGGCAGTGATCAGGAGGAGTAAAATCCTTGATGCAAGTTTCATATTTTCATTTTCTTGTCTTTCGAGCGGCTCTTGCAGATGTGGTCCTGGAGAGAGACAGTTTTTCAATATCCTTGCCACACCTAATGGCTATTGCAGCAGCAAAAACAGTCCGTTGTCCAATAGAGAGATTAAGTCTGTCTGCAGTGGAGGAAACCAATGGCGAGGCAAGAATATTTTTGGGGCTGGAAGCATTTGAAGGTCCTGCTGTAGGTTCTGTCGGAAACTCTTCATAGCTGTCTGTCTCAGAACTGGTCGTGCTAGAAAGAAGGGTCTCTGATGTTCTGGCTGTAGCACTCGCTTCACTGATTTATGTTTCTTTGCGTTTCTTCTCTTTCTCTAATCTAATGTACTTGCGCTGTACTTTTGATGCATAATCTGCATCTAGCAAACCTAAACATGTTTCTCGTTTTGTTCTTTGATCTTCTAAGAATGAAATATCATATGCTTTCTGAGGCTCAGTTCTCATGCGGTCTTTTTGGATTAATTCAACGGCATTTTGAGAAGAGATGTCAAAAAGGGAATCCATAATTTTCATGAAATTAGAGAGTTCATTTTCAAAGCTTGCTCTTTTTTTGTGCTTGATTAAATTATTATGCATTTCTTCTAGATTTAACAGCATCTTCCTGCCTTTAGGGTTTTTACTAATATCTATAGTAGGAATGCATGCTTTTTGCCATATTATTAGTAGCTTCTGTAGAACTTCATTAACAGTAGAATCTTTTGTAACTTTTGGACCCTTATACTGCATTCTCCGTAAATAAATAAAATGGCTTAGAACATCTTTATTGGATGGTAAAACAATTTTAGATGAACTCATAATATCAGCCTGCAAGTGACCAAGAATAAAGTCATGCTGTTTTGTAGCTGTTTGACTCATTTTTTATTTATTTTTCAAATAAAGCAGTCTGAAAAGAAACAATAAGAGTAAAAACAATGCTTGTTTATTAAAATTCAATGTAAAAAAGGATTTTTAAATTTGGATTATACTCACAATATACTCATAAATAATGTAACTTAAGCACCTTATTTTATATTAATACAATAAGGTGCTCTTGGACAAAAGAAAATGAAAATTTTCAAAATTACGTAAATTTCTATCTTAATGAACTTTTCTAATAGAACGTTTGATTCTAAATCATTTTTATTCTATAACATTTTTCGATAAAGTTGATAGTTTTTTAGATATATGGGGTTTTTAGGAAAAGGGGATGGGCAAAATTTCAAGGGGGGTGGGGGGGATTCAAAATTTGTTGGATTAGAAAATGCTTGTTAAATTCGTGTTTAGGACATCATTTGGCACAACATTAGACTCCTGGACCTTGACTTTTTGAAAATGACCCAAAAATGGTACACCCTACTGATACATGCATCGCCGGTACATTTTTATAATTATTCATTTAATATGTAGGTATTAGATATTATTGTTTATACTAGTAATTTGTATGCACTGTAAGTAAAATCAATGACATTTTAATGGGTTTTATAGATGTAAATAAAAACAATTGCTTTATTTAATGAAAGTATGTTTTAATTTTGTAGGCTACATGAATGACTGAAAATATTACACTAACAATTAAAAGTAATTACTATTACCCTTCAAAAATACCAGTTGGCTAAACATCTGGTCAGACAGTCTATTCCTTCTTGGAGCGTGAATGTGACCAGCCAAACTAAACAACTGTTCTACAGGAGCAGAGGATGGTAGTGGTGTTATACTTCAGGAAGACGCGTAGAATTCCTGGGTACTGCCTCAGAGATTGGAGAGAATGACTTCCATCACCCAGATACTGTAAAACTTCCATCTCAGTGGAATCTTGGGTTGCAGAGACATTAGTGGAAGCAGACTCATAACAGAAGAAATCATCTGCACTTCCGTCAGATGCAGCATCACTTAGTTGTTGCTGGGGGGTCTGCTCGCTGAGGCTCTTAACAGCATTAACCAACATTTCTTGAACCCTCTTTTTGACAATGTTAGTATTAAATTTGCCTTTTATTGTCATCCACTTTAACTTGAACCGAGGATTTGAAGACGATGCCAGTATTGCTGCTTTACACTCATGCGACGCATCAAGGCACAGAAACTTTTCAAATAAATAAATATTTAATATTATTATTATTTATGTATATTCATAAATATAACTCAGTAGTGTCATATAACATCTATTTAAATATTTAAAAATTCTTATTAATGTATCGATGTATCGAAGTATCGATTTTTTCTGATACATTTAAGAAAATTGACCTTAGCGATACCGATAAATCAATACTTTTGTCAAGTAGCTAAAGCGATACCAATACAAAAGTATCGATCGATACGTATCGGCGATACATGTATCTAGATACTGCCCATCACTGGGTACATACTACATACTTTTTTCCATTCATCAGGTACCTACCACATAATTAATAGACCTAACAAACAAAATAGTTAGTGTCTCAGACAAGCTATCCTCCCCTTTTCTGAGAATCCTAGCATATATATTATCAGGTCCAGCAGCTTCATTTGGCTTCATTGTAATATCATTGCCCTAATATTATCCTTACATGAATCTTATCAAGAATGCCTGAGTTTTGAGAATAAGATTAAAACTTTCCAAATGATCTTTAATATTATTCTTTAATTCTTTCTAGTATCTTCCCTACCAATGATGATAAATTAACAGGCCTATAATTTCCCATCTCCTTTTTACTACATTTGCTTTTTTTCATTAATGAGGTGCATAATTAATAGATCCACCAAATAAAATAGTGCCTCAGATAGAAAGCTTATCATTGCAGCACTCAGTGAAGCAGTTACCTTCGAACTTTCTCTTTTATAACTTGGGCAACTACTTTTATATCATCTGCAAATTTAGATATTTTACTTTTATCCCTGAGGGAAGTTGTATTGCAAGAAATGTGTTAATCACTTCATTGCTGTTCCCCTTGAAACTGGTACAGTACCATTTTATATTAAAACAAATTTCCATTTTTACTTCCAAAAGGATAGCAGACTGTAGTTAGTCACTTCATTACTGTTTTCCTTGAAACTGGTGAGGTACCAGTTGTGTGATGATCCATCATAGCCTTGAGAGGTGTACAATCCTTAATGTTAGTTTGAAATTTTTTTTAAGACTGATTGTAGTCACTACATATCCAACATCCATGTAATTGTTTCAGTATTGTACATTAAAATATTTTTATTTCAGAATTACAGTATGATACCAATATAGTGTATGGACTGACTGTACCCATCTGGTCTCACTGGAGAACTTTAATTAAAAAAAGAAGTTACAATATTAAGATCTGTTTAAAATGTTTCGGTTTGTTCAGTCATCAAGACCAGCCTTTCATTCTTATAGATGTATTCTAGTAAGTTCTCTTTGTTTAGCTTATATGGTTTTTGTTTGGTGTTTGAAACATCAGTAAAGTTAATTATTGTAGTGTAACTGATAATCTAATTTAGGATTTAGTGAATGTTTTTATTCTATATTATTAAATTTTGAAATAATTTCATGTGTGTGCAACCTGAAAGTTACAGGTTGTAACATAGGGTTGCCATATCTGACCCCCTCCCCCGCCCGGCACACACTTTGGCGCTATGTAACCTTGAAGCAGCCGTGACAATTAATTTTGCATATTTGCATAACATTAATATATATATACACACACCAGTATCGGTGTACTGTATTGCATTGTGTTTTTAATGTAGGCTAATATACAACATGCATGGTATAGAAATCTTAAAAATAATAAAAAAATTACCTTTGCTTAAGGCTGAATATCTTCATTCCCTTAGCTGCAGTCTTCTTCCCCCACTGTGTGTATGACTTGATGTGCCCATGCATACTTTTCTGTAGATCAGATCTTTTTCAGTATTGGCTGATTGCTCTTTAGAAAGGTATAGAAGTCACAGCAAGATGTTTCTCAGAAGTTGTACTGTACAGTCAGAATGCCTTTCATTGTTTCAACACTCAATTTGTTCCTTTCCTTTGTCCACTGACTTTGCATCAGTGAAAAAAAACTCTACATTTGCATTGTGAGATGATATAGCAAAGAAGAATTGTGCAATTCTTAGCAATTCTGAGTGGCATTCAATGTTCTTTGATTTTTCAAAGTATCTGGTCCACTTTTTATGTGTTGGCAGATTACTAAATTCTTCATCACTCTCGTAATTTTCCACAAACTGCTTCAGGTTACTAACTTGGTCAAAACCCTTCACATCATCAACTTCTACCCCCTTATCAATCAAATATTTGACACACGGCTCCACATCAGTCCAGTTTGGTGTTTCACTCAAGGTTATCCACTTGAAACAAGAAAAATCTTCCATTGGTTTCATCCATTTCTCAATATACTCTAGGCATCTGTCGTATAGATTAACTATTTCAGCACAAAACTTGTTACACTTTCTCATTTCCTTCTGTGCGTTTTTGAGCAAGCAATCCTTTAACTTTAAAGGGCATAAAATTCTGACTTGTGTTCTACAAGCATTATATGAACAGATTCTAAATTTGTCAACACTTCTACAACAGAATTGCTTTCCCTTTCAATTGCTTGAATGTGTGTGTGAAATACATTCATTAATGAGTGCATGTGCCAGAGGTAAATCTCACTCATTTCATTCTCAAAGAATTTTTTAATTACTGTGGGTGGTTTGTCTTGTGATAGAAAGAAGGATTTCAAAGCAGGAAACATCTGTATTAGCCTGGCAATGCCAGGCAATAGTGACAGCCAGCGAGTCTTACTATGGGAGAGGAGCTTCCTGTATTCAACTTCAACAAAATCACAATACTCCTTGAGCTGCTCAGTTCGAACTGTGTAGATATGAAAATATTGATGAATTTTACAGATAATATTTTCATTATCAATATCCATTCTTTCTGCTGCATGATGGACACAGTTGTTTAAAATATGCGCTGGGCAACCCACTCCAATTAATGATCTCTTTTGAAACATTTTCTTCAAATTTGCAAACACATTATTACCGTCTTCATTACGCCTGAGTCCTCCAAACATTGTATTGCAGTTGTCACCTGTAAATGCAACACATTTCTCAGAGAGACCATTTTTCTCCAGAGTTTCCTTTACATAATTAGCAATTGTGTCTGCAGTCTCATTAGGTGTGTTCTTTAACTCAATCAGTTTTTGACTGTAAACCACCATTCTTCCAGTCAAAGTACTGAATAATTACAGGAAATAGCTTTATTGAATTGTGATTACTTCCATCTGTAGCAATTCCACAATATGCTATCTCATTTTCTTCAAGATTTTTCAAGGCAGCATTAACAGAATGCGGTGCAAGCACAGAATTAACAATTGCTTCTGTTTTTGTTCAAGCACTAGAAAACTTCCTTGCCACCTCAGAATCAGAGAGTCTTTTTAACCAAGGCAGATGAACAGTTCATGGATGTGAAGCTATTGTGATGTTTAACAGTGTGAAATGCGTAAGTACCTTCTGCAGCAGTGACAGCATCTTCAGTTTTACTACCTGGTTTGACAAAACAATCTGTCAGTTTCATCGATGAGCCTTCTCCTTGAACTGCTTTCTTGTGTTTGTCTGAGTTCACATGTGTTTACAAATCATTAATACCTTTATTTGCCACAGAGATGTACGTTCCTGGTTTGCACACCAAACACTGCGCTTCCCATTCATCCCTGCCTCTCTTAAAACATGGGAGTTTGCTCTGCGACTCTACAGTGAATTTACATTTGCGTTTGGGCATTTTGTCCGTGGGGTTTACGGTACCATTTTATGCTCTGGAAAAGTACAACAAATCGTAAGCACTAGCTGTGGCAACAAGCGACAAACCCACAACAAAGACTAAGATCAAACACTGTCACTGCAGGTTAAAGACTGGCCAACCACCGGTCACCGTCATAGTTGTCAACACACGTAAATAATATAGTGAAAGTGGCTAGATTATGGTTGAAAATTGCTAAAATGCCTTAAATGCAGGACAAGAAAAACAAATGCTACAGTGTAAAAAAAGCCATAAGAAAAAAATGGTATACTTTCAACATTTCATTTATGGCTGTAATAGCACTAAATACGAAAACAATTATAATAATGCGCGTGGCTGAAGAACAAGGAAAAGCAGTACATGGCACTACATGCTAGCCCAAAAACTGCTAGCAGCTAAGTTGACAACACCGTACAGGTGTACACGTGACTTATCAGCTGGCAAAAACTGAACGAGATCTCTACGGTTTCCACCTCCCCTCTCTCAGTCTCTTCCTCTCGTCATTACAGTTTCATGTTTTTTTCCGTGGAGAAAATGATGGAAGCTGAAATTCCGGACTTTTGAAGAATTTTAAAAATTACTTCCAGATGAAGATTTCGAGACCTAAATGGAGGACATGTCCGGGAAAATACGGACGTATGGCAACCCTATTGTAACATCTAGACCAGGGGTTCTCAACTGGTGGGTAATTACCCATAAAGTAGTAATTTGGGATATCCAGGGTGGGTAATAGAAGCCATAAATATTTTATTTAGGAGTGGTGTTTAAAGACAATTGTATGAATATAAACAACTACTTTAACATTTGGTTAATTTATGCATTATTAGGGGTAATGGGGTGAGCACTAATGCCCCTGATCTAGACCATAACTAACTTGTATTCTGTAACCTTAAGATTTCATAAATGAATGGTTATAGGAAAATAAGTTGTTGGATGCTTTTTATCTACACGAGAGTTTAATTAATCTAACCTACCATATTTTACGCCTCATAAGATGCTACAAGTGGTAAGACGCACCTTATAATTAGCAAAGAATATTTAGGAAAAAAAATATTTCAAAGATTTATCGGCCTGTCAAAAAATATATTCCCATAACTTTATTAAAAGAACATTAAACAAAACAATAATGTATGAGCCCTGAAGTGAATTTTGGAGATGTTTTTCAGGAAAAAAGTAGCGTCTTATGAGGCGTAAAATATGGTAACCTTACTTATCCTAATGTAGAAGCAAAAGGAGGTCTTTCATTTGGCCCAAATGAAATTTTGTAAAGTAAAAACATTTTGACTAATAAGTTTAATTTTGGTGCAAATGCTATATCCTTGTAATCCAACCTCTAGGGCCTAGGCTTAACATTAATTAATATAAAATCTTTTATAATTTTTACTTGTATACTGTGGATATTTTTGTGTTTTTGTAACATCTAACAAGTATTTTATTGGCTATTTACATACCTAATTACCTATATTTTTTGGTTTGAAATATAAAATGTTGAAATTGGTTATTGAGCCAATGTTGCTTGTAGGTCTAAATTTAATTAAAATGAAATCTACTCTATATATTTAACCCAAACCCACTGGAATTTTCAGTGGGTTTTGGGGTTTTGGGGTTTTTGTTCTGAGATGTTTATTTTAAAATACAATAATTGAAATTTTTCTGATTGCTACATTGTTCAATTGTAGCTAATTAGAATGATTTGGCATGTTGATTATTTCAAGTAAGCTGACTTATAAAACAATTCTTAAATTATGCAATGTGTAAATAAAGATTATGAAAAATTGAAAAGTTATTAAAAAGGATTTGCACCCATTGTGAGCACTATGGGCAATTATTGGATCATTTGACACATTGCTCCAACCATCTTGAATTAAAGTTACAGTAGAATTGACTAAGTCTTTTTTCCTTGAATCCAGTACCTATTTCATTATTCACTTTGATTAGCGAGTCATCAGATAATTTTTTTCTGCTTGGAGGACAATAGCCTGCTCTTAAATTTTGGACCCATTTAATAAATTCTTTATTCTCTGCAACTACAAATGGAATATTTGCTGAAAAGAAAAATCTGGCCATTTGCAAATCTAGTTGTTCTTTTTGATCTACAGTTCTAACCACATATGGCATTATCTGACCTTGTGTTTTCTTGGCTGGAGTAGAATGAAAAAATGATATGGAAGATTCAGAAGCGGTTGAAGTGAATGAAGTCTCACTACTGTGAATTGTAGTGTCATCATGAACCAGGCTTTCATATGATTTGCTTGAAGAGGGTCTACTCTCAAAACTGCCATGTCTATGTGTAGGAGGAAGAGTTGCTGATGTAGCTGTATTTGTAAGCTGATCCGCTTCATCATCATGAGCCAGTACCCATTTTTTATTGCATTGATCTAAATGGTGTTTCACTCATTCTATTTTTTTTTAAAATACACATCTGCAGTATTTGCACCAAACTCTATTTGGTTGGTCACTCAACATTTCTACTTCATCCCATTCAGCAGCTTTAAGTCTGCCACCAGTATGTGCGGGTCTAACTTTCTCTAGATGATGTTTCTCACACTCAATTTTTTGAGTGATACTTTCTTTGCAATAATTGTATAATACTCTAGTAGGCTGATCACTTAATAAAGTCACCTCGTCCCATTCGCTAGCTTTAGATCTTCCACCTCTATAACTCTTTGGCATAAAAATTTAAATTTGAGGTAGGTCTAAATGAAGCTGAAATCTGCTGTTAAGAAATAAAGAAAAGATCTAAAATTAAAATGGAGAAAATTCTAATATGTCATTATTCTCTCATATCTGAACTTTCTGTGAAACAAAGATGTCTTTTTAATATATATTGTAGATTAGATAAATAAATAATAAAATATAGATATATTAGGCGCTACATAATTATCAAACCTTTCTAAAAAAAATTTCAACCCATCAAAAACCCAGTTGGGTTAGGTTTTTTGTGAAAAACCTGGTTTTTGCCAACCCTGTCTTAATGACAAGTTTTTGTGAGGTTAAGTTATGAGTGCATGTATGGGAAATGGTACATATTCGACCCAGTGGTCCAAAAGCAGTTAACCTATACATACAGAACATCATATTGTTTTTATAACATAAAAATAAAGTTTCATTAAATTACTTTTTATATGTAAATATTTTCTATTGCATGGAGACAGTTTTTATTTTGCAATACTACATATATAGCTACCAAGGCTTATAGTTTTTTCTGATCCTTCAGAAACAGTTTTAAGTTTCTCAAACTAATGTTAGCTATCCACTGAAGTTAAGGTAAAACCTAATCTCTTTGATGAATAGTAGGCTAACAGGTTAATTTGTGGGCACCATGTAAAAAACTTTTGTTTAAAAATATCATCCTTGTTGCTAACTTAGTATTATTTTCATAATTTGTTACACAGGATCTACGGTTTTATAAATTAGTTTGATATAGCATGGCACTACAAAAACTGATGCAATAAGTTAGGCCATAAACCTCGAATGAAATCAAGAAATTAATCAAAATGCCCTTAAATTTACTCTTTTAGCTAAAGTCCCTTAGCAGCAGTTCAGCTTTACAAATAGAGAATGTTAAAGGTAAGCCTAATTGGAAGAATTAGGAGAGTTTGCATCATAGTGTTAAAATTTTTAGTTTTGCCACCTGCATAGTGAAACTCCACTAATTTCTGTTTCAGAATACGACAAAGAATGCTGAGAATCTCAGATTTGTACGTTGGAGGTCCCATTCACCTTTCAACACTGTAATGCTCTTTGTTCCTCAACAAGAGGTAAGAAAATGTGACATGCTTTTGAGAATGATTAGTTTGTGCAAGGTCATTCATTGATGAAAGCCTTGCTAATTTTCTGAGTGAACTTGCCCAAAAAACATTGTTTTCAAGTTTAAGATCAGTTCAGACCAAGTGACATAGGAGAAAGGCCCATTTTCTTTCGCCAGTTTTGAGCTTTATTTACCAAAGTAATTTGTGATTACTCATGATTATTAATTAATATTCATAAGACTATCTCAGAAAATCACCAAGTTCATGCTTTTTGTAGGTTAATTATAATAATCACATTTCAGGCTTGGGTTATCGAGAGGATGGGTAAATACCACAAGATATTGGATCCTGGTGTAAACTTTTTGATTCCAGTTGCTGATAGAATAAAATATGTTCAAAGCCTTAAAGAAATAACGATTGATATACCTAAACAAGCCGCAATTACCTTAGGTGAGTTGAAATAAATGTCTTCCTACCTGCCTTTCATTATTGTTTTGTTCACTGTTCAAAGGTTGAAGTGAACTATCTCATAACATTTTTGTCATTGTTACCATAAACTTTCATGAAAAATACAGTACCTTAACCTGGAAAGGTAGATAGTATTCTAATTATTGCATATTTGGGAAGATTTTTCTATTTGTAAATTGGAATGCAATTGTTTTTAAACTGAATAAGCTTTTTTCCTTGTTAATCAAAGTAAATTTGTTGCATGGAGTGTATATATATTTGTTCCTATACTACAGTATATGGGAAATAAATTTTTTTTCAGTGAATACGTGTTCAGAAGTAAAGTATATATATCAAGTTGCAAAAAATACCATTCAAATTATTGCATATTTATAAAACTTGTAATTTGTGTGTGTGTGTGTGTGTAAAGTAAATTTATTACGATTACTGTGCCTCCCCCCCATCTCTCCATTTCTTAAGTGCAAGTTTAAGGAAAAAGTTTTCCTGCATATTCTGAAATTTTTATTATAATACTGTAGTTTTAATGCATGTGTTTGGTTGGTAAACCTGTCTTGGTGACCTTCAAATAAAACTGGAATTGTCATGTCAGTAATTTAGTATAGGAAAGGGAAAGACTTTGGTTTTCAGTTGTTTTTGTTTAATATAATTACAAAGCATGGCAATGGTACTTTAATTAAACCTGTCTTAATTTCAGATAATGTTAATTTAAGTATAGATGGTGTTCTGTATCTTCGAATTGTTGATGCATATAGAGCTAGCTATGGAGTAGAAGATCCAGAATTTGCAATTACACAACTAGCACAGACAACTATGAGGTAAGGAAATAGAACTAACCAATGTAATAGTGTATGTTGTTTTTAAAAGAATCTTTGACAGTACAGTACCTCTTCAAATTTTTAACTTCCTCGTGCTGAAAATTGTGTTGAGGTTTCGCTTCCTCTTCTGCATAAGTGTTTCTCCTCTTGAAGTGAGTTATGTCTTGGCGACTGCCGTAACACCGCTTCAAGTCAGTCCACGAAGTTAAGCGACATTACCTCCGGAAAGTATTTGGATAGGACTTAGGAGACTGTCCTCTGCGTCCAGATTATGTGGCTACCCGTGGTTTGTATTTCACTTAAAGCTGTAGGTCCCCTTCTCCATACGTCTTTAAATGTTGCGAAGGTAAACAATCCTATCATTAAATGTTTCTTCTGAAGGGATAATTTCATATGGTATCACTTTTTTCCTTTTGTGAGGAGGATAATTTGGGATGGTTCTACTATATATCATATTGCTAGATGATCGTTGATATTTAGTGGGGGTTTAACTTCCTTCGATGACCTGCAGATTTAAGTGTGATCCAAACCATTTGTCGCTAAATCACCTGAACACAAAGGATAGTTACCCATGCAACTACTAATCAGGCCCAGCATCGCTTAACCTCGCTGATCTAACAGGAAACAGTGTTGCGCTATGATCATATTGCATAGCGTATCCATATTATGTAATGGACTTCAGTTTGGTTCGTGCTTCGTGGTCAGTTATTCTACATTAATACGAGTGGTTATAAAGTTTCTTTTATTCCTTCTTTATACTGTTCTCTTGCTTTAATGAATGAATATATGAAATTGAATTAAAAGTAAGACCCTCAAATACAACGTGGGATCATCTTTGATTGTAGATCAGAAATCGGTAAAATCTCTCTCGACTACGTCTTCAGAGAAAGAGAGAGCTTGAATGTGGAAATAGTTAAAGCAATCAATAAAGCTTCAGAAGCATGGGGCATCACCTGTCTCAGATACGAAATTCGTAAGTACTATTAATACTGCCGTCGATTAGAAGGTTTCTTAGTACAGTGACCTGGGCCGGAGCGGATATAGAGTATGGCCAACTCCGGTTTACCCGATGCTAGCGGCCCGGAGCTAACCACCGCTGCACTGCTCGGAATCCGCAACCGTAACCCATGAGTTACCGGGTGCCCATCTATTATGTATAAACGGTTGCTATTGGACTTTTATTCCATTCTTGCTTTAATATGCAAAGAGTGATGGGAAGTTTCACATTTTCTTTTTTTCAATTTTATATAATAATATTTAATCATACAATATTTGGTGAATGAATTGAATTTTTGGTTTCCATTGCTATGACATTTCAAATTAAGTTGCGGATTACAATAAAGAGGAATGTGCGCAGCGAGTTAACTGGTTTGTGAATGATTAGTAATAATAACTAATTGAAGTTCTGTAAAGCTGTATTGCCATTTTAGATCCACGTTCTCACTGGAATTTCAATTCTCCCAGGGGATATGAAGCTTCCGCAGAGGATTCAAGATGCTATGCAAATGCAGGTTGAAGCAGAGAGACAGAAACGAGCTACGATATTGGAGTCAGAAGGAATTAGGGAAGCTGATGTAAGGTTTAAGTTTTCACTTGGGATTTTGCTATGTTTCGTTCAGGAATATATTAATTGTCATAATAAGAAATTTCAGTACTTGTATTATTTCCAAATCGAAGTAAAAATAAAGCTAAATAGTCAAATTAGTAGCATCGAGTATTCCTCGTAAGTGGACCTGCCGAAGTCATAATTTCTTCGGATTTCTTTTAAGATAAACGTGGCGGAAGGTAAAAGAAAGGCTAAAATTTTAGCTTCAGAAGCTGAAAAGCTCGAGCAGATTAATGTTGCTGAGGGCAAAGCTGAAGCACTGCAAATTTTGTGTGAAGCGTTATCTCACAAAAAAGGTAAGAAAGAAGAAACTTTACAAAGAAAGAACATTCTTGGTTGCATCTTAAATGTGTGTAGTTAATATTTCAGTCCTTTTTCTCCCTTGATTTGTAGCACAATTTGATTACACAACTTGTGTGCTGTTAAAAAAAATTGAATGATATTTAATTCATTGTTTCCTGTTAAATATACTCGGTGAATGTAGAATATAATAACTTTCTTGTATTTCTTTGGTAATTCACTTTGACATGATATATAGTAGATTTTAAGGTATTTAAGTGTTAACTCTAAGGCTGTTGTTTAACTAAATATAGTCTGTTCGAAGTATGATGTACGTCATTTTAGTGTCGAAAGGTTAATCCCAAGGAGATTATCATCATGTTTATTTTTTTGTACACTCGGAACTTTGCTGGGTTCCCCACTCAACCAGTTGGCTCCATATTTGCGGAACATATAAACAGAGGATCTCCTATACGACTCTCCATATGCAGGGGTAACGATAGGAACTTATAGATTTTTAAACCAATTTCCACCAATTTAACGTGATAGATAGATTTTTGTAACTAAGCTTAGCACATGCAAAATTTTCAGGATCAATCTTCCGACGGAGAAGTAACTAATTAAATGTATTTCACAAGTCTCAAGATTTTAGGTTCGATATTCAACCAAATTTCATAAAACTCTATAGGACTAAAAGATATTTAGACGCATTAAAGGACAAGTTAGATTTTCCGAAATTAACTTCCGATAGCTTCATATAACATGAAAGAAACTAATTAATGCTGCGTATTCGGTTACGTAATGTGGCCTAATATTGATATTGTTTACTTGTTCATAGATTTTAAAGGTTTGCTCTGAAAATTAAAAAATTTATTTACAGGAATGAAGACACTAAACCTAAATACAAATTTCTTTTAGGGATCCCATAATAATGAATGGGGAGGGACAAACTGGTACAACGCTCAAACCAGACTAACGTGCCCGCGGAAACTATTGGAACTTTAGGAGGCGCGAGCGAAGCGAGCTCGTTACTTTTATTTACATCCTCTTTAGCTTAGTTACTGCTAACTGTACTAATTTATTGACCGTGTCTTGTTTTAGGATTGAGTGCCGCTTCTTTGACTACGGCTCAGAATTACATAGAAGCTTTCCAACATTTGGCTCGTAAAAATAATACAATGATTTTGCCTGCGAATGTTTCTGACATCTCAGGAATCGTTGGAAGCGCCGTTACAATCGTTAAAACGCTCACGCAAAGTTTTGAAAATAATGCCAAATCGGATGATAACGAACAGGAGAAGGAAGAGAGTTCAGAATTTAGTAAGCGAAGTTTTCTATCTGAGAAAGACCCTTCCACTAAAACCAAAACTGATTAAGAAGTTTAAAGTGTGAATTTTAATTGTTTACTATTCCTTTGTAAGTTTCCTAATAAAGTATTATTTAAGCCTATACTGTATTATAATTTTTTTAACCTTCTCTTTTACCATCTTTTACTTTTTTTTTTTACCATTTTTTACCTTCTGAATTTTGTGGTTAAAAAAAACTTACTTTTTATTGGATATGGAATTATTTATCGGTTGGATTGGGTTCCCAACTGTGTACTGTTTTAAGGTATTTTTATCTTTAAATTGGATGAGCGTGCATCATTGTTAACTAATGTAGTGCAATTTTTTTTATTTTACATGGCTAATAGTTTATATAATAGTTGTAATAGTGCAAGTTTTAACTATAGATAGTCGGGGTGGGCGGATTTTTCTGCTATCAATTAACAGACCTGATTTGTACGAATTTCAAGTAGAAGTTAAATCGTATTTATTGTATATTAACTGCTGTAGAAACCTGTTGAAGCATTATGCAGTTCAGAAAACTGTTTCACTCTCCAGCATCAAAATGGTCTTATGGAAACGCTGCAGCATATTGACAGCGTTATAAAATCAGGCTAGGTCTCGCACAATGCAGGACGTTTGGCAACCCTAAAGCAAAGATGGAACCCAGGAGTGACTGGCATTAACGAAGCTGGATTTGATTGGTACCTTAACTGAGCTAAGTCTGGGTTTTCTCGTCCATTCCGGTGTTTTGTGGATTAAATAACCTTTTCATAAGGAGCTATACTGTATATTTATGTATGCGATTACGTAGTGCTTAGGTCCTTTGGATTTACTAGGTTGTTGAATATACTAGGTTGTTGAATATACTGTAATGAGGGAAACCGGAAGTAGAGAGAAAGGGAGTAAGCAAATCATTGACGCAAAAAAAGCCTTGGTAGTGAATGAGTGAGTGAGAGTTAGTGTTGACGCAACAAAAGGCTTACGTAACACTGATGTATGAATGCGAGACGCTTGTTTGGTATGATAACTATCAAAGCGAGAGTAGTTGAGGTGAATAATTTAAAAAGTATGGCTGTGTACAACGGAATGACCGGGAAATGTGTGGAGTAAAAAGGCAATGGAGATGAGAATAGAGGATAGCATGCTATGTTCGTATGCCAACGTGGAAAGACTGAATGATAGAACTGAAAAAGTTGGAAATAGTGAGTGCGTTTGTGCGAGCAGTAGAGAAAGATTGATAGATTGAAGAATGTTGTTAGTAAATTTGTGAATAAACGTGGAATTGATATAAATGCCCCACGACAGGTGGTGTTTTGGGTTTTTTAACCTCCTTCGTAACGCAAAGGTTATGTGACGGAGAGGATCTATAGATTTAAGTGGGATCCGGACTACGGGTCGCTACATCATCTGGACGCAAAGGACTGTCTCCTGTGCAACTACTACCCAGACCCAATGTCGCTTAATTTTGCTGATCAACGGGAAGCTGTGTTAGACATGTAGCACGAGAGTTGAGATAGGAATGGAAGCGATTTGTAAAGTGGAGACACAGGTCTCGAGGTAACCCTGGATTCCAAAGATTAGGGTGGTACTTTATGCCGATCCACATGTATCCTTGCGCGTAATTGCTTTGTCTTTTCACTCTTGAGTTCAAGCGTTGTGCCTACTTCACGCAGAATGGGAACCGAGTTCTTAGATAATGTATGGGAAGTAAATGCTGTAATTAATTTTGGATTCTTGTATATGTTCATCTACACTGAATCGTTATTTTCTCTCAAATGATTGTATTCGTCTTAACGAGGCACTAAATCGGGCATTCATTTAACCGAATTTTAGAGAGGCCAGTAAATGGACATTTTGGAGGTTTGCTTCTGTCACAGGGTCAATTGTCGTCGAACTCGCGGAAGAGTTCCTTGCAGCGTGAGGTATTTCCATCTCTTTGAGGCTTAGAACATCTCCCCCCCCCCTCCGACCTCTTCCCGAGTCGTAATGGACCAATCAAAGTTCAGTTGCTGATCATGGCTGTCATTCCGTATGTGTGCGTGTTATTGCCTTTCAGGTAACAGCGGCCACTCGTGTGGTGAAGGAAGTATAAGCATGGTTTGAGTTCATGTCACGGAGTGTGGGTGGGATTCACAGCTTTACGTGGAACCTGACTCTCCTACAAGTCACCACCACATCTGAATGCAAAGGGCGGTCACCCATACAACTACTGAACAGGCCCTTCGTCGCTGAACCTCGCGTATCTAATGGAAAGAGGTGGTGCGCCGTAGCTATGGTATGCGAGTTTTGTTCACTTACCGTATTCCTTGTATCTTCTTTCTAAACTTTTTCATCTCTTTAACGTATACAGGAACGTATTTTTCCCAGGTAATTTTATCAGCACTTAATACCTGGGACAATACGTCACTATGTACGTCAAAAGGTTAAACCAGATTTTACCTAACTTAACGAAATATGAGTCCGAAAAGAGCACGAAAATTAATTCTAAATTAACTCCAGTACTGCCGAGTAACCTACTCACAGCAGACTGTACACTTGAAATTTTTTTTTGTTTCGTTTCTTCAAAAAATGACTTCCTGCTCTAATAACTTCAATTTTTCGATTGATATTAATTTTCAAACCACATTTATTCATTCATTCATTCCATCCAACTGTCAATTCTTTTATACGTCAGTATCGGAATGGAGTTTAAGAACTGCAAAAAAGAACAATTTCCCCATTTATCTACTCTCTATTAATTCCTTTTTAATCAAACTGTTTTCGAATATATATTTGACTCTAGGAATTACATTTATCAGCTTTCTGATTTCTTCCTGATAACGTATCTGAAAGTGAAAATAGTGTGTGATGAAAGCATATACTCAAACTTTTCTTTAAATCGTGTGAAATAAATATTTTTAAATTGTAATTCGTAAAATATCGAAATTTCGGGAAGAGATGACACTATTTCTCATCGAGATGCGGGCATGTCACTTTGATTAATGTAGCCATGCTAAAACGTTCTGTAATTACGTTTATCACTTATCTGCTCAGGGCTACGTCGTGGCTACTGTCTAACACCGTTTCCCGTCGATCAGCGAAGTTAAAAGCGACATTGGGTGTAGGTTGTAGTTGGATGGGAGGCCGTGCTCTGCGTCCAGATTATGTATCGACCCGTGGTTCAGATCCCACGTAAAGCTGTAGATCCCCTCCGTCATATGACCTTTGATGTTGCGAAGGAGGTTAAATGATCGCATCATTACTTCTCATTATTTTTTACTTATCTGCCCACGAGTTGGTCTGAAATAATTGTTTTCATAGATAATTCTAAGAATCTCAGTAAATGCAATATAAATATATATATATATATATATATATATATATATATATATATATATACAGGGTGTCCGAGAATTATCTGTACAGTTTTTGGCTGTTATTAAAAGTCAACCATGAAGTGTAGAAATTCCAGTGTTGTCCCATTTTACAGAGAATCTCATTAAGTTTTTTCTGATACCAAGTTTTGACAAGTTTTTTAGAAATTCCAGTGTGTCCGACATTATCTGTACAATTTCATCTTTTAATAAAATTCGTGATAGCACGCGTAAAATTCTTAAACAAGATTATTTAGAATCTGTATTTTCAAAAGTTTCTTTTATTAAAGTAACGTTGTTACAAACATTCGATATGTGCACCATTAGTGATTCGCAAAACATCCAATCGATACTCCAAATGTTGCCATGTACGCTGCAGCATATCCACATCAATTCGCTCAATAGCAGCTGTGATTCTTGCTTTTAAATCATCAATGTCTGTCACCCGCGTACATTTCTAAAAAACTTGTCAAAACTTGGTATCAGAAAAAACTTAGAGATTCTCTGTAAAATGGGACAACACTGGAATTTCTACACTTCATGGTTGACTTTTAATAACAGCCAAAAATTGTACAGATAATTCTCGGACACCCGGTATATATATATATATATACAGTATATATATTTATATATATATAACCTTTGGTTAGCTTCCGCCCGAATTGTTCATTCTGACGAGGGTCAAGCTTTTCACTCCACCTTAGACCTACAGTTTAACGTGGAATCCGAACCACGCCCCATCAGCAGCCCAGCGTCTTAACCACTAGGCCACCTAGGGTATAACCTTACCTTACCTTACAACCTTACAAAGGTTCCGCGTGATGATTTCTCATTTCGCGAAGGTCAAGCTTGTCGCCCCCTCCTATATATATATATAATATATATATATACAGGGTGGGCCGTAAGTTTCCATACATAGGAAAAATAAACATTTTTTTATGGACAACCATTTTTATTTATATAATATGCTCTACATGGTTGCCATTGTTTTGAAAACACATTTCAATACGTGTTCCCCACTGTTGATGAACACGCATTAGCACAGTTGACGTTATGCTTGTAATGGCGTTGGTGATACGTTCCTTTAGATGATTTATGTCTCGTATCTTTTCCTGATACACCATGGCCTTCAAGTGCCCCCAAAGATAGAAATCAAGGGGGGTGAGATCTGGGGATCTGGGAGGCCACTCCACAGGACCACGCCGACCAATCCAAGCATCCGGAAACTGCTGCTGATCCAAATACCGACGCACGTGAAGACCATAATGAGGTGGAGCTCCATCTTGCTGGAAGTAAACTGGGAAGTTACCTTCCTCGTTTAGCAGGGATGGGAAAATCTCTTCTTGCAACATGTTAAGATACCTTTCGGCATTAAGATTTCCACTGACAAAAATGGTCCAATAATTCTGTCACCGGCCCACACCATCACTTTACCGGCACCTTGCATCTTCGTCGGACTCAGCCAGTTAGGGTTAGCATTACTCCAATAACGTATGTTTTGCCGATTAACCTCTCCATTGACGTAAAAATTTGCTTCATCAGTAAACAAGATCTTACGTCAAACGCATATTCTTAGGGTATCTGAAACATAAAAACAAACGTTTAATTTTTCCTATGTATGGAAACTTACGGCCCACCCTGTATATATTTTGAAACACAAAATAAGATAGCAGTAAACAGAGCAAAGAGAATAACGGGTCAGATATTGAGAACCTTTAAACGAAGGGATAGGAATGTAATGATTCCTCTACTGAAAACCCTGATCATACCCAAATTAGAATACTGCTCGGTCCTAACTTCCCCATATAAAAAAGAAGACATTAGACAGCTGGAGGGGATCCAAAGAAGCTTCACAGCCAAGATCAATGGGTGCAAAGAACTAAATTACTGGGAAAGGTTACGAGAACTAGACCTATATTCACTGGAAAGAAGAGAGAGATACACCATTATTTACACTTGGAAAATAATGGAGAAACTAGTCCCTAATCTTACTCTGAATCCCATAACTCCCCAAACAACGATGGAAAGTAGAAGCGGTAGACTGTGTCGTATTCCCAAATTGAAGGCGAGACAGGGAACATCCTTAACCCTGAAAGAAAATAGTTTTGTAGTGAGAGGACCAAAACTGTTTAATCAGTTACCCAAAGGCCTAAGAAACACGAAGGGAGTTGCAGTGGAAATCTTCAAAAGAAGACTAGACGCCTGGCTCAGAACAATCCCCGATGAGCCGGGCGTACCTGGCTATGTGAGGTGGAGAGCGCAAGAATCCAACTCACTACTTCACCAGGCCAACTCGAGAGGAGGGGCGACAAGCTTGACCTTCGCGAAATGAGAAATCATCGCGCGGAACCTTTGTAAGGTTGTAAGGTTATATATTTTACAGTAACATTGTGAAACTAGTGATTTCATGAAATCCTTAGTAAGACTGAAACGAATGATTTAATGAAATCCCTGAAATTTTCAGTAATTTCGTATAATTACTATTTCATTCAGACTTCAGGAAGTTAGTGAAATACTTAAGAATTTCACTTAACCTAACCTAACTTCCTGAAGTCCCTGAGCAAAACTGTAATTGCACAAAATCACTCGTTTCACAATCTTACTGTAACACACACATGCACGAACACACGCGCGCACACTATATATATATATATATGTTAAACACAGACCGTGCATGGAACAAGGAACTCTTCTGGGAAAATTAAATCCACTATAGTCCGAATAAGTAATGGTAAATGACAAATACCATAGTTTTTCTTTTTCATGGTATTGGTCATTTACCATTACTTATTCGGACTATAGTGGATTTAATTTTCCCAGAAGAGTTCCTTGTTCCATGCACGGTCTGTGTTTAACATATAATTGTCTCAGGGAACCATTCTGAATTTGTATATATATATATATATATATAGTGGTCGATGCATTCTAAAATTCCTGAGGTGAATCGTATGCTTCATCTGGTTTTAAAAGGATGTGAAAGGAATTTGATAATCTAGAATTCAGTCTGAGGAATTGGAACCTTCTGATTCCTTTAATTTTTGATAGTTTGCGTTTTATTTATTTATTTTTATTTTATTATGTATGGAATGGTTGAAGAACTAATCTAGTTATAATAGAATAGAATAACCTTTATTAATAATAAAATAAATACAGTAGTCTTTTTACAACTTACAATTTTTACAATGACATAAATAATTGTGAAGCTCGACTATTTATTTTTTTAATTTTTAATTTGGCCCTTAAGCTTTAGGCTTTACTGGGCTCTCATTAAAAATAAGTTACAGTATTAGTTTAAGCTAATGTGATGATGGGGGTTGTTTAATCTCCTTCGTAACCTCCAAGGTCATGTGACGAAGGAGATCTACAACTTTATGTAAGATTCGAACAACGGGTCGCTGCATAGTCTGGGCGCGGAGGACGGTCACCCATTCAATTACTACACCAGACCCGATGTCGCTTAACTTCGCTGATCAACGGGGAGCGGTGTTACGACTGGCCACGACGTCATAACTGTAGTTCCATTGGTTTATACAACCTAATCATTTTCATTCCTCTTCTTACGCAAAACTTACAACGAATTCAAATGGTTAACATCATGGGAAAGGTCTGTTCAGATGGACCTGGCATTTCGTATCTCAAAAATTTTCAGTTATTCGCTGGGGTACGAACAAAATCAGCGGCAGAACGTTTGTAGATTGAAGAAGATATTAATAAGTTACTCGAATGGGCAGAAACTTGGCAAGTGAACTTTAAATAAATGTAAAACGTCGCATATCGGTAGAAACAATGTTAAAAAAAAGTATTCTATACGCGACAAGACACTTACGAGTGTTAGGGAAGAGAAAAATTTGGGTAATATTGTTGCCGACACACTTAAACTGAGTAAGCAATGCATCGAAACGATTCGAAAAGCAAATAGAATTTTGAGATTTATTGGTAGATCATTTGGATTTAAGTCGGAGAAGACAATGCTAACATTATATAATTCTTTAGTACATCCCACCTGGACTAGTGGCGTTCAATTCTGGGCCCCATATTTACGATAGGCCATAGACAGAATGTAGATAGTGCAGCGACGGGCTACAAAGAAACGTAAAATTTTATTCTCGCTTGTAAAAAGGCAGATTCGAGAAGATTTATTCCAGGTGTTTAAAATTATTAAAGGTTTTGATAAAGTGGGTAATATGTCTCCAATATGTCTCCACTTTTGATAAATTGGAGACTGAAAAATATTTTACCTTCAGAAATGTAGATAGAACTCGCGGTAATGGTCTGAAATTAGGGGGTAAACATTTTCATTCTAACGAAGCTAATCATGTTTCCTTCAATCGTACAGTATACGTAGTTAATTTGTGAAATGGATTGCCAGCCAGCGTAGTTCAAAGTAATTCGTTCGAGTTCTTTATTAAAAAGAGACTAGATACTTATCTTGCCTTAAACCCCGAGTTAGAAGCATTTATAAGCAAAAAAAGTATCGTACAATTTTCACTGATTGTCTCTTTATTGCTTTAAAATTTTCACTTACGAATATCTAAATTTCCCTTCTTTCTTTCAACCTCCCTTCTTTGGTTTGATTTAAAATTTTCACTCGTCTTTAAATTTTCTTCCATTTTTTAACCTTCTCCTTAATAGACAGCTTCGTAGAGACCAGCTGGTTTGTTGCTGTTTGGTGTACTTTGGATTTCTCTAATATATCGGGCGACGGCAAAGGTGTCAAAGTTAATGGTAAATCGAAAACGCGTTCAAGCAGAGCAAGGCTTCATTTTGCCGTTGGTAGAATTCAACGTCCACTTAGGAAAGGGAACTATACTGAACGTGTTGGTGCTGGAGCTCCCGTTTACCTCGCTGCCGAGGAAATTGTACTCGTGATAACTAGAAGACTAGGATTATCCCCCGTCATCTTCAACTTGCTATCCGCAACGATGAAGAATCAAACAAACTCCTATCCGGAGTTATCATCATCGCTCAGGGAGGTGTGCTCCCCAACACCCAGACCATTCTTCCAAAGAAGACTGAAAAGAATTAAAGGAGAATGCATCTTTGTACTCACCTTGAGGAGGTCTGGTAAGAGGCGAAAGCGCTCCGAGTCGTTTCCATTTTCCTTGCGGGTTAGATCACATTTAGTGAAATTCGCGTGAAAATAAAGAATTATTCCGTATAACTATATTATATGAACACGCAGTTATGGATCTCCATGCAGTGTTATATCAGAGTTGAATGAACATTAATCCATTACCTCAAGTGCAGGGGGGTTAATACGGAAAATGCCTGTGGAAGCGAAAGCGATATGTGTGCCCTTGGAAGTTGAAGCACCGACCAGGCTGTACTAACTTTTACTTTGTAGTAGCGCGGTGGGAGTACCTTCGCCTTTTACTGAACTGAAGTAAAATATGCAGCACAGAGGAAGGTTTGTCCCTCAGTCCCTGGACCACGTCCTGAACTACCTTTATAGTGTGTTTAGAAATATGAAACTTTCCTTATAGGTAATAAAATTCATTTAAGAAAATAACGTCAAGTACCAGTTTTAATGTTAAACAGCGGCTTAAAACTGTTTAACTAAATGTAATTCGTACATAGTTTGGGTTAAAAGTTAATCTAGAAAAATAGAACTTCTAAACAGCATGGAAAAATTACTAATCAATAACAAGTGGGTTTTGTTTTTAAAATTTTGTAACTCGCCAAAATTAATAAAGTATCCATAGGGGAAAAGAATATTACCAATTAGTAATTTTTCATATTTTTGGTAAGTTTTGTCTCTAGGCGAACTTTTTTCCCCAGACACTACTTTCTGAACGGACTTTTGATCCGCGTTCCTAAGCTTAAGCGTTGTTTCCATTTCGTGCACGAAGTTAATTTACTTGTGGCTAGCTGCCTGATGCACGATTTCCCTAATCATGGCGCGAAACCTTTACAGTTTATATGAATTTTTTTATATGTTTTATTAAAAGATTTAAATTTAGTATTCATAGCATACAGCCTACAGTCCTCCCAAATATTTGGTTACACCGTCTTGTCTCATAAATTTCCTGATGCGTGGCGATCACAAAGCAGAAAGAAAAATATTGATAAATACATAAAACTCTGAAAGAGAATGTTATATGATCATTTCAGGTCACGCACACAATGATAAAGAAATATGGGTGAGTGTTTTTAGTATCCTTATATATTATTATATATATATATATGTTTTTTTCCGAGTCTCTTTGTGAGGAAAGTTTTGTTTTTGATGTGCCCGCAAATATCCCCCCATTATCCCCCGCAGCCACAGTCGAGAGGACCAATCAGTGAGAAGTATACAGCGTGCCACATCCCCTACCCTGGAGTAACGGAAAATTCTTTCCCTCACACAGCTTGAGTCATCCCCCACCCAATACCTCCCATAATACCCCTTTTTGAGTCACTTCACCAACATGGAAATTAATGCATACCTGCAACTCTGTGGTATCTGTAAGCTGCAACAGATGAGACAGGGCGATGAGGTGCGATTTTTGTCAGCTACTTTTTGATTTTAAATGCCTAGAATGGGGAGATGAAAAAATCTCCCTTATAACGAACGCAAAGCAGTTTAATGGGATAAAATTTTTCTGCGAAACTGCTTGACCGAATTAAACTCTTTTACGGTATTTAAAGCAGAAAGAGACTACGAGAAGAGAATGAAAGAGGAAAGTGGAAACAAAGAACAGTGGAAAACGGAAGAAACGGAGAAAGGCGAAATAGAAAAATTCAAATACCGTCACAAAACGAGGCCGAAAACACACAGGCGACAAAGAGTGTAAAGACAACACACAGCATAAGGGCAACGAAGGACACAAACACACTAGCACAAATAGCACAAATAGGACAAGACAAGAGGGCAGTCAAGTAAACGAAGTAAAACTGTCCCCCAATAAGGAGCAAAAAACAAAAGCCAAGAGTAAATATGGGGAAGGAATTATATGCAGGTATTATATAAAAGATAATTGCAGATTTAAAAGAGGACAATGTATATATGAACATCCCCCAATATGCAATTTCTTCTATAATAATGGTCATTGTAAATTTGGAGACGGATGTAAATTCTACCACCCGGACATTTGCAGAACTTACGCAAAATATGGAACCTGCAAATTCGGGAATAAATGCTACTATCAACATCTCCCGACGGACTCAACGAACAAAGGAAAAAGTTTAAATGACAATAGGAATAACAACAATAGGAACACAAATAAGCGAACAAGAAAATTTTTTCAACATCTCAGACACCTTACGAATGCTAAATGTCATCCACATGCAGTTGACACAGCTGGAAACCCCCGAGCCAAATCGCTACCGGGCAAGAAGCTACCAATACAAGTAGGAGGAAACGGATCTCTTTCGGAGGATCATAGAGCAACGAATCAAGCGATATCGAAGGAAAACGAACTTGAAATGCACAAGGGGCAACGAAAAACAGAGAACATAAAAATTGTCCTGGCTAATATTCAAGGAATAAGACCAAACCAATCACTCAATAAGGTTTCGTACCTGAAAGGATTTATGGACGAAACAAGGGCGGACATCGCATGCCTCACAGAAACTCATCTTAAAGATTGCCAAGGAAATTGTGAAAACTGCGAACATTGTATTGATAAGAAAGAGATAAATATAGAGGGCTTCAACTTACTAAGAGCGGATAGAACGACGAGACGGAAAGGTGGCTGTGCTATATATGTACAGGAAGGTCATATGACAGAGACGATAATAAGTAAATCAAACAGCTATGTGGAACTCCTAGCAGTGAAAATAGAAAAACTAAACTTGATAGTAATAGTCATCTATAGACCTCCAAGCACCCCAACCGAAAAATTCTCGGAGGCCATTGATGACATTAGAAAGCTAATAAAGGCCATAAACCCTCCATCCCCCAATATAATGATCTGCGGAGACTTTAACTTCCCATTTATAAAATACAAAAAGGTGAATAGGAATATATATATTCACCAGGACAAGGGGGGCACAAGAGAAGATCAGGAACAAGCAAAAATGTTGATGGCTCTCACAAATGAGTTTATGCTGACACAGGAGATAACAGAAAATACCAGAAAAAATAACTGCCTGGATCTGGTATTCACGAATAACACGAACTTGATTGCTGATATAAAAATAACCCCAACCATTATCTCAGACCACAACTTAATCGAGATATCAACAAATATGACGCAGCATTAGAAGACAATACACATATTGTGGAAAGAAGTAAATTCGGGGCCTTTAACTTAAACTCGAAGACTATAAATTGGGAAGCAATCAGATCGCACATGGCCCAAATAGAATGGAGAACAATTTTCGAGAATAAAACAACTGAAGAAATGCTAACAACCTTGGAAAAAACGCTGAGAATTTTAGAAAAATATGCTCCGAAATCACAGCCAAAAGGAAAGAGGAGCTGGCTAGAAAGGCAAAAGAGAAGACTATTCCGCAAAAGAAAGAGAGTGGAGGCGAAGTTAGGAAACTGCGGAGATAATGACAGGAAAATAAAAGAAAAACTGGAGGGTATCGATAGGGAAATACAAGCCCTGATTAAGGACCATACAGAGAGGGAAGAGGAAAAGGCGGTAGAAGCAATAAAGGAAAATCCAAAATACTTCTATAGCTATGCAAAAAGGAAAACAAAAACGCGCGCCGCTATTGGGCCCTTAAGGACGGGAAATAATGAACTAACCGACGATCCAAAAGAAATATCTGATACATTGAGAGCTCAATATGAATCAGTTTTCAGTACCCCAAAAAGTGACAAAGCGATACCTGACATAAATGCATTCTTTGAAGAGGAATTGCAAGGAGAGTATATAACAGACTTTGATTTTACACCAGAAGATGTAGCGAGAGCTATAGGACAAATGAAACTACATTCAGCTGCAGGTCCGGACAATTGGAACGCATTATTGATTAAAAACTGTAAAAATGAAATAGCTACACCTTTATACTGGATATGGAGAAGATCCCTAGACACTGGGGAAATACCGAGCATCTTGAAAAGAGCAAACATTGTCCCTATATATAAAGGAGGGGACAGATCTCAAGCAAAGAACTATAGACCAGTGTCATTGACGTCCCACCTCACCAAAGTATTTGAAAGAATAGTTAGAGAGAAAATTTATGATTTCCTGGAGACACGGGAAAGATTCAACGAAAATCAGCATGGATTCCGATCAGGTAGATCATGCCTATCACAACTAATAGAGCACTACAACAATATCCTAGATGCATTGGAAGGCAATGACAACTACGATGTTATATACACAGATTTTGCTAAAGCTTTCGATAAATGTGACCATGGTATAATAGCACATAAAATTAAAGACATGGGAATAACAGGCAAAGTGGGAAAATGGATCTACAACTTCCTTAGTGATCGTCTGCAGGTCGTCAAAATTCAAGGTATATCATCATCAGAATCGGAAGTACGCAGCTCAGTACCACAAGGGACAGTACTGGCCCCACTCCTGTTCATTATCATGCTAACAGACATAGACAGCGGAGTAAACAGCAATAGTATAGTAACATCCTTTGCAGACGATACAAAGATCAGCAGAAAAATCAGCGATGTACATGACGTGGAGGCCTTGCAGAGGGACACGAACAAAATATACAAATGGTCAGAAGACAACAACATGTCATTCAACGCCGAGAAATTTCAGCTCTTGAGATATGGTAGAAAAGAAGAACTTAAACAGACTGCATATTATGCTCCAGATAGACAGGAAATTCAGAGAAGCATGAAAGCGATTGATCTCGGGATAATAATGACAGATGATGCGAAATTCGAAAAACAAAATCAGATAGCGATAAATAAAGCAAAAAGAGTCGCCGGACAGGTACTAAGAACGTTCAAGAGAAGGGACAGGACAGTAATGATTTCCCTGCTGAGAACACTGATTATACCAAAACTTGAATACTGCTCAGTTTTGACGTCCCCATATAAAGAGGAAGAAACTAATAAACTAGAAGAAACTCAGAGACATTTCACAGCAAAGATTGATGGCTGCAAAGAACTCAACTACTGGGAAAGACTACGTAAACTAAATCTGTACTCCCAGGAAAGAAGAAGAGAAAGGTACACCATAATCTACATATGGTACCATAATGGTACCAAACCTAAAACTAAACCCAATTACCATTCAAACAACACTGGAAAATAGGAAAGGCAGCAGAGCTGGGCAATAAATACATTGAATGTATTTAAATACTAAATACATGGGAGAAATGTATTTAAATACTAAATACTAAATACATTTTACGAATGTATTTAGATACTAAATACAAAATACATCAATTGTATTTAAATACATTTGTAAATACATTTTAAATACATACAAATTTTAACATATGCATTCACTAATTCACTAAGCCATGACACGCACACGATAAAGAAATCAACCGCTTTCGACTAAGAGTGGCACACAACTGATTGAACTGACACGTTGAAACATGAACCATGCTGTACTACACTGTCGACGCGTCGTACTGTGCTAGTACAGAACGTGTATTAAACCAGTAAAAGTATTTACATTTTTATATTTTGAGTATTTAAATACTATATTTAAATACATGAAAAACAATGTATTTATAAATACAGTTCTAAATACACAAATGTATTTAAATACGTATTTAAATACAAATGTATTTAAATACTGCCCAGCTCTGAAAGGCAGAATGTGTAGAGTTCCCAAATTAAAGGCCCGACAAGGGACTTCCTCAACTCTGAAGGAAAATAGCTTGGTTGTCAGGGGGCCAAGGCTTTTCAACCAGCTTCCAAAGAACCTCAGAAACGTAACGGGGGTCAAAGTTGAAGTCTTCAAGAGAAGACTGGATGCCTGGCTCAGGACGGTACCAGATGAGCCGGGCGTGCCTGGCTATGTACGGTGGAGAGCGCAAGAAAGCAACTCGCTCCTCTGCCAAGCCAGACCTAGAGGCGGGGCCACCAGCTTGACCTCCGTGTGAAGAGAGACCAACGCACGAAACAACATAAGGTACATAAGGTAAGGTATACACCTTTCAACCTTTCAAAGGTTCCGCGCGATGATTCCTCATTTCACAAAGGTCAAGCTTGTCGCCCCTCCTCTCGAGTTGGCCTGGTGTAGTAGTGAGTTGGTTCTTGTACTCTCCACCTCATAGCCAGGTACGCCCGGCTCATCGGGGATTGTTCTGAGCCAGGCGTCTAATCTTCTTTTGGAGATGTCCACTGCAACACCATTCGTGTTACTTAGGTCTTTGGGCAGCTGATTAAACAGTTTTGGTCCTCTCACAACAAAACTATTTTCTTTCAGGGTTAAGGATGTTCCCTGTTTCGCCTTTAACTTGGAAACACGACACAGTCTTCCTGTTCTACTTTCCACCGTTGTTTGGGGAGTTACAGGGTTCAGAGTAAGATTAGGGACTAGTTTCTCCATTATTTTCCAAGTGTAAATAATGGTGTATCTCTCTTCTCCTTTCCAGTGAATATAGGTTTAGTTCGCGTAACCTTTCCCAGTAATTTAGTTCTTTACACCCCTTGATCTTAGATGTGAAGCTTCTCTGAATCCCTCCCAGCTGTCTAATGTCTTCTTTTTTATATGGGGATGTTAGGACCGGGCAGTAGCCTATTCCAATTTGGGTATGATCATTGTTTTCATAGAGGAATCATTACATTCCCATCCCTTCGTTTAAAGGTTTTCAGTATCTGCCCCGTTATTCTCTTTGCTCTGTTTACTAGTATCTTATTTTGTGTTTCAAGTTTCGCATCATCAGTCATTACAACCCCTAAATCTTTTGCTCTAGAATTTCTCTGAATTTCCTGTTCATTTGGGATATAATATTTCATGGATTTTAGGTCTTCTCCTTTTCTGTACCGTAACAGCTGAAATTTCTGTGTTAAACTTCATATTGTTGTCTTCCGTCCACTTGTAGATTCTGTTCATGTCGGTTTGTAGAGATCCTATATCTTCTGCGTTTCTTATTTTTCTACTGATCTTTGTGTCATCAGCAAAGGATGTTACTGTGCTGTCTCTGGTAACGTCCTCATCTATGTCAGTTAGCATGATTATGAAGAGTAGTGGAGCTAATACTGTTGCTTGTGGTACTGAGCTGAGGACCTCTGATCCTGATGAAGATACTCCTGTACTGTAACGACTTGCCGCCGCTCACTAAGAAAATTATATATCCATTTCCCTACTTTTCCTGTTATTCCCATATACTGTACTTCAATTTATGTATTATGATTCCATGGTCACACTTGTCGAACGCTTTGGCAAAGTCTGTGTCGTACATCATAGTTTTCATTACTTTCAAGTGCATCAATAATGTTGTAGTGTTCCATTAGTTGTGATAGCATGATCTGCCTGACCGAAACCCATGTTGGTTATCATTGAATTTTTTCCCAGTTTCCAAAAGGTCATAGATTTTCTGTCTAACTATTCTTTCAAATATTTTAGTGAGATGAGATGTAAGCGACACTGGCCTATAGTTTTTGGCCTCGGATCGATCGTCTCCTTTATATATTGGGACTATGTTCGCGCTCTTCAGGATGCCCGGTATTTCTCCCGTGTCTAGTGATCGTCTCCATATCCAATATAGGGGCTCAGCGATTGCATTCTTGCAGTTTTTGATCAGTGTGGCATTCCATTTGTCCGGTCCTGCCGCTGAGTGTGTTTTTAGTTTCCCTATAGCTTGTGTAATATCATCTGTCGTAAAGTCGAAATCCGTGATATTTTCCCCTTGTAGTTTTTCTTCAAAGAACGCGTTTCTATCGCATATCAGTTTGTCATTTTTTGGGATACTGAAAGATGATTCGTACTGAGCTCTCAATATTTCAGATACTTCTGTTAGATCGTCAGATAAAGCACTGTTCTCATTTTTCAAAGGTCCGATAGTCGCATGGTTTTTCGACTTTCTTTTCGCAAAATTATAGAAGTACTTTGAGTTAACCTTTATCGCTTCTATAGCGTCGTCGTCGTCGTCTTTTTCTGTATGCTTCTCAATTAGTTCCTGCATGACGTCATCGATACTCTGCAGTTTATCATTTAATATTTTTTGATGTTATCTTTACAATTACTTAATTTTGCAGTCACTCTTTTTCTCTTTCAGAACAATGGGATCAATGAAAGAAAGCCACCCCCAAACGGGTCGGGGGTGGCTTTCTTTCATTGATCCCTTATTCCTTTTCTCCCCGCAATTTCCTTTTTCCAGGTTAGATCAACTGTACGCCCTTGACAATTGGTTAGGTTAAGTCATGATATTTTCGTTAAAATATTCGTTAGTATTTCGTTAAAATATTCGATGATGTGACAAGATCGTTACTTTGAAAATAGTTTCTTTAAACTATATGTGAACATATTTGTGACATCTCTAAATTTTAATTTCATTCTCCGTAAATACAATTTTTTTTTTACTTAACATTATTCCTTATTAATAAATAAATAATAAACAATTTCTCATGAAGGTGTTTTTACTTACATTCTTTACTTTAGTGATTTTGGGGGGTTGCATTGTTTACTTGATAATTTTTTAGGGTGGCATTGTTTCCTAGAAACTTTTGGGGGTGGCTTTCTTTCATTGATCCGAACAATGACCTCTTTTGTCTCTCGAACCTGCTCCTCTTTCTTCTCTGTTGTATTTTTGGGACATGTTTTTCCACAATTTCTAACGTCTTCCTCTAAAGTCATTAGCATCTCTTCCGTTGTCTTGGCCTCGAAAATGGTTTTCCAATCTATTACTTCCATGCTGGATGCAACATCTTCCCAGTTTATAGCTTTGGAGTGAAAATTAAAAATTTCGAATTTGCTTCTTTCTGTTGTTCGTTTTCTTTCCTTTCCTGTTGCTTTTATATTGGTTGTTATTTCAATGATGTTGTGGTCCGATATTATAGTTGGGGATATTTCTACATTATCAATTAGGTTGCTGTTGTTTGTAAATACCAACTCTAGGCAGTTGTTTTTCCTTGTGTTTTCTGTTATTTCTTGCGTTAACATAAATTCATCAGCCAGAGCTAGTAGCATTTTTACCTGCTCCTGGTCTTCCCCTGTTCCCCCCTTGTCCTGGTGTATACATACATTTTTTCCTATCCGTTTATATTTCATGAATGGGAAATTAAAATCACCACAGAGAAAAATATTTGGGGTTGGAGATATATTTTGGGGTTGGTGCCGGTATATATATATATATATATATATATATATACACAGGGTGGGCCGAAAGTTTGGATCCATAGGAAAATATTTATTTTAATACATAAATTACAACAAATGGTAAATACTTAAAATGAATATCAACCGTAAATGCGTATCCGTGATACTGTACAGTAGTTCGTACTCCAGTATAAATACTCAAATACTTTTTTATTTCAGCCCAGAAATGGCTTCGAATCTAACAACAGAAGACCGGGTAGAACTTGTGCTCATGTACGCAAGACAGGGCGCTACACACAGAGAAGTTGCTACCGAATTCAATAGAAATCATCCTGATAAACATCCAGTAACACATGCGACTGTTGGCAAGTTGTTTAAACGTTTCAAAGAAACAGGAAGTGTACATGATCGACGGCGTTCTGGTCGTCCAAAAACTGCAACTGATGAAAATACCTCTGCAATGGTATGTGAAACTTTAACGAATAGTCCAGTAAAGTCAACAAGAAGATTATCAAATGAAACACGCATTTCGAGAACGTCAATTCGAAGAATTATTAAAAATCATAAATTCCGTCCCTAAGTGTTTCGATGTCAGAGGCCGCCAATTTGAGCATTTGTTATAATTTGTTGTTTATACTGGAGTACGAACCACTGTACAGTATCACGGATACGCATTTACGAGTTAAAGTTGATATTCATTTTAAGTATTTACCATTTGTTGTAATTTATGTATTAAAATAAATATTTTCCTATGGATCCAGACTTTCGGCCCACCCTGTATATATATATATATATATATATATGTGTGTGTGTGTGTGTGTGTGTGCCTTACATAATAGTGTGCCTGGCACTTCATTTAATTTGTGTATGGAGATCTGTCAGGAAGGTATAATACAGAAATGATAATTTGACACAAAAGTGACGTTAATTGTATTAACATTATTAGTGATTATAAAGAAAAGTTCTGCATTTTTTTTTAACAAAGTAGGCCTAGCGTCTTGCCTGTATGCCTGTTCAGAGCACCAGCAGCTTACAGCAACCTACTAAAGAGATTTGCGAACATAACTCATAATCATTGAACTGAATAACGCTCTACTTCATCATTTTGAGACTCGTAGTCTATTGTATCATATAGAGCCGTAGTTAGCGCTGTTGGCGACTGGGTCGAAATTTTTATTAGTAATAAAATAATAGACATTTGGTAATATCTTAAACTTAAACAATATTTCTAGTGTATATAAACAAAAAGCAACTTGGGTTATGTGTAACATGTATACAAGATTCAATGTATAAGCTTTAAACCAAGAATGGAATGCGTCATGCAACATTTTGATGATATGGTTCTCTCTTTTGGTCGCCCACTCCTTCCTACAACATTGCTTAAATGTCCTATATATACCGTATATATCCACATAAATGGTTCACACAATACATCGCGAAAGAGCAAGAAAATTTCCCACGCGATTTGAGTTTTTTTCCATTATAGAAATTGAGTAATTTATATAGGGCAGCAGTAAGATGAGCTGATAAGAGTTCCGACTGTGACGTCACATGCGAGCTTTTTGATAAAGAAATCACCCATTACGTAGGAGTTGCACAGTTTCAGAAAAAGGTTCTTCTTGGAACAAAGGTTCTAAAAAGCATAAAAAAAATTACTAATTAGTATTAACTGGGTTTTTTGGTCTTGAGATTCATTAATGTTATTAAAAATATTAAAATACGCGAAGAAAAACAAAATAATGTACCAACGAGTAAAAAATGCTTTTAGACTATTTTAGGCGACCTTTTTTCCGATGTTATACTTACTGAGTGCATTTTCGTAAGTATAAGCTATATACAGTGATTTAGCGCGGCGTTTCTTACGTCGTAATGAGATAAATTAGCAGCAAAAATGGCGTGAGAAATTGTACTCGAAAGCTTTGGATAGGTCCATTAACAGAAGAAGAAACGACACATTTTATCATTAAGGTTTTATATGTCGTGCATCTTTGGCTGAAACTGCGTCATACCACCTTTGGTCATTTACTGAATCCAGACTAATGGTTCAAGATGGAATATTTTCTTCACAGTATTAGTAAAGGTTTTTTATAGACATTTTTACTCACCTTCTTCTCTTCTTTTGGTAAAATAAATAATGGACATGCATTAGTTTGAAGGGAGTTTCGTGCGAGTTAATTTAAAAAGTGGAGAGACTCTTTAATCCAATATAAGGATGAAGGGACATCCCGAAGGACAAATTAATCGAAAATTTAGACAGAGAGAGAGAGAAGAATAAAAATAAGTCGGGGGGAAAAAGTTCGACTAGAAACTTTCTAAACGACAAAAATTCCCAAATGTTAATAATCTTATTTTTCTTCAAATATTTTATTCATGTTGGTGACGGTAATATAGAATTTCGAGAATAAAACACAATCATTACTAATTAGTAATTTTTTCTGCTTTCTAGAAATATTAGGTTTCTGAGCGAATTTTTCTTTCGTAACTATGTTGCACGATGTATTGATTAGTTCACTTCCCTGTGAAGTTTGGGGAAAAATGGAAAGTGTCTGGAAGGAAAAGGAGGCTTTCCCAAAGGTGTCGATACTGCGTGGGGTGAGAGGGGCTTTTTCAGTTATTTGCTTTTTACCCGACATTAGCGCCAAAGTAACTAAGTTGAGTGATTATATTCAATGGATCATTTCAGACATATTTTGCTTCGGTTAGTAAATTTTTGAGAAATAAGTCTTTGGCTTTATGTAAGTTTCATTTTTCAAGTCCTTCCGTTTCTTGGGTTCATTCCTTCTACAAATTTATTAATTCCTTATTCGACTTCTCTTTCTTCCGCTAATTTGTTTAACCTGTTTCTACAGGGTGGCGCACAGATTTAAACCATTTCAAATCCTTATAACTTTTTTTTCTTTCCACTGATTTTGGGACAAAATTCAAATCGTGTGATTGATTTGTTCTTTTAGTTCATTGTATCGATAAATTCGCAGTTCAAAACTTGCTATGCATCGTTCCATTTTAGATAACTCTTTGTTCTTCATTTAACTGCACCATTTTAACAACTGAAAAAAGCAGTGGTAATAAAGCTTTTCTAAGTCGCACGTTTTAATGTTATAGTAGTTATGGTGTAATTAAGGTTCCAAAGCATTACTACACTACGGTGTTAGTTATCATCGAAAGATTAAATTCGGTCATACCAAATGCAAATTTTTGTGTCCAGTCTTACTCTGAAGTCTCGAGCTGTAAGGAAAATACAGTATAAACCATATGAAACACAGTTAAACTCTACGACCATAACTTTTTGTATGAAAAATTTTTCAAACTTTTTCAGAATGCTCCTCCGGGATATAAATTTTGATTGAAATACGTTTAGGAACAGGTATCGTGTTTGTCTATGTTTTGTGACCTCATTTGTGGAAATTTAGACGTTCAAAACATGACATTTTTTGGTAGCAGCGAGCTGGTGGAACGTAAGCGAAATGTATGTTTCAAGATCGTGCAACGCAATGGCGCGGGTGTTTGATCTTGTTCTAATAAAGCTAAAGCCCTATATATTGCTCAATGCTGTAGTGCAGTGGTTCCCAACCTCGGGTCGCGACTCAAATCAGGGTCGCGGGGGTCCTCGCGAAGGGTCACTATGTTCACTATCTCTTCATTCAATTTATATTTATAGGCATATTTAATTTTAATCATAAGCCCGAAGTCGAGAGGTCCTGTTGGTGACCAATCTAGGATCGCAGCAAAACAAGGTTGGGAACCACTGTGTAGTGTTTGGCCGGTTAAAGGTACTGTATTGTTCTCGCAGGTGAACCCAAAAACAATCCCTGAAGTAATTCGTGGGGCGAAGGAAATCTTGAAGTTTGGTAATGAGCCGCAGAATTGGGTAACGAACCTGGACGACATGTATCAGGAGATTATTGATATGGATATGGACAAGCCTCTTTTCATATGATTGATTAAATGTAGGCCTATATATTTCGGTAGGTTACCTGCGCTTCATATGGTTCATACTGTAATTTCTTGAATCGTTTTACTCGGCTTGTTGAACTGAATACTTATCGGGAACCTGTTTGTGTGGAGCATAGTTTTGTATTTAGATCCTTACTGAAACTCCCGTATTTTTGAGTCACGGTAGATTTGATTCGGTCCATAGAACATATGTACAATATATGACTTAATGTACACAAACTAGTTTTTCACGAGATGATGGTCATAAATTTTCGACATTTAATTTTCATGTTTTCATATAACCAAATCATATCATATAGTAATTCCTTTTCATACTTGTTTTGTTTATCTCTGTTGTTTAAACAGTTGTACACTGTACAGGGTGTACATAAAGTCAGGATCTATTTTTGTGAAGCACTTGGAAATTATATGGAATTCAATCATAAAATGATAAAGTGGTAACATTTATTAAATAATTAAGAGTAGGATTCGACGTGACGCCCATCAGTATCCCTGCACAGCTCAAATCGTTCCGCAGCATTTCTAAACACATTCTGGAGCATTTGCGGGGTTATGTTATCTGCAGCAGTTCGTATACGTGTACGTAAGTTTTCAAGACTCGTAATCTTCGTCTGATAGACGTGCGACTCGATAAAGCCCCATGCAAAGAAATCTAAAGGGGTTAAATCTGGTCATCTCGCGACACAAGGTCTTTTGTTGCTTCCGCGTCCGATCCAGCGATTTGGAAAACGTCCATTTAGATAATCCTGAACAATTTTGGCATAGTGACAAGGAGCACCATCATGTTGATAGACGACGGTACTAACAATCCTATCCCCGTCGTCTATCAACATGATGGTGCTCCTTGTCACTATGCTAAAATTGTTCAGGATTATCTAAATGGACGTTTTCCAAATCGCTGGATCGGACGCGGAAGCAACAGACCTTGGCCAGCGAGATCACCAGATTTAACCCCTTTAGATTTCTTTGCATGGGGCTTTATCAAATCGCACGTCTATCAGACGAAGATTACGAGTCTTGAAAACTTACGTACACGTATACGAACTGCTGCAGATAACATAACCCCGCAAATGCTCCAGAATGTGTTTAGAAATGCTGCGGAACGATTTGAGCTGTGCAGGGATACTGATGGGCGTCACGTCGAATCCTACTCTTAATTATTTAATAAATGTTACCACTTTATCATTTTATGATTGAATTCCATATAATTTCCAAGTGCTTCACAAAAATAGATCCTGACTTTATGTACACCCTGTACTATTATTAAGTTAAATTTACTATAGTATAAGGAAATATTTATAAAGAAATATATACTCGTGTAAAATTTCTAAGCAAAGTGGATAATTGCTAAGTTAATCCTATATTACAGCAAAATGAGTAGAGCCAGAAAACTCTGATTATATTTGAAATGCGTTTTCTTTTGCTGTTGTTGTTCTTGTTGTTGTTTTGTAGAAGCAGTGCGATACATATGCAATATGCAAAGGTGAAGAGACAATTCGATTAAACATATTCTCAGAAGGTGTGGCTCTATCTATGATAATAATAGTCATTGTTCTGAGAAAACGAGAAAAGTTGTATATTGAATTTTCACACACACACACACACACACACACACCTATCTATCAATCTATCTATATTATTTATTTATTTATTTATTAATCGATACATCTATAGTTTAAGTGGAAGTATGAAGAGTTAAACATCTTTTCATACATGGCATCATTCCGCATATACGCCCATTTCAGGGTACGAGCAGCTCGCAGCAGTACTA